>CM069443.1:79871641-80015973 GCA_035610835.1 Ophiura sarsii
TATTTATAATTGAACGAACACTCAGAATAGAAGCAGCGTATTGCGTGAAGCGCGCACAACCGTTAGCGTGATAATTTCAGGCGCGATCATATCTGTGCTGCATGCGTGTTGTTCGTTCAATTATTAATTTGACTAGCTAGGCCCCTAATTAATAGTAACTACACTATTTATTATAATTCATATTAATAAGGTTTATGACAGGCCTACTTTCATAAACCAATTTATTTACCGGGGCAGACACCGTCTGGGCTTTCCCTTTTGCGTCTGTGTGTCTTGGTTACCACTCAGTGGGCCAATCAGCAGCCTTGTTTTCATGCCCGCGTTTTTTCGTCCTTTGTTTTGGTTCTGGGAGAGGTTCCGTGCTTTTACCTTTCTATTATACCGTTCATATTTCTTATTGGCTTCATCGAGACGGGTCGCCTTCCTAAAAAATTATTCCTTGGAATACTACAAGGTTTTACTTATGTTTTTCTGCTACCGTTTTCTACTTTACTGTGACTGATACTGATAGTGATATCTTCTTTGGATCCAGCAAATCGTCTGATCAACCTTGGAAAATTACGTGGTTGGTATTTTGCGTCCACTATCGTGACAGACTATAAATAGTATTAGTTTTAACAATATACGGTAAATATTAAATCACCGATCTAAAAACATCGACATTTTATTATAACATGGGTCGGCCTGAGAAAGGTACTATTAAACAGGAAAGCGACCACACAACTACGGTCTCGGCTAGAAATCCACTCGCAACGAACCTATTTGGCCAAACCGTCGAATCTCTAAGTATAAAATAATAATAATACTTTTCATATGTTGATCGCCGATCTATCATGACATTTTATACTGCTTGCGTACGAACCGAACCGGTTTGAAAACCCGACAGATCTATAAACAGAAACAATGACACAAACGGCGGATAACAACAATTATCATCGATCACAATGGTACAATGCGACGATACCAATGCGACTGCCTTTGAATACACGTTCCTAACAAGAAGAAACGCGAGAACATGATGCAGAACTGTTGTTTTGTTTGTACCAAGCCCAAGGAACGTACAGAACATGAAATGGCCGCGATAACAGCGGTCGCAGCACCTACCGACAGACGTTTAACGGGTACCGTACTGGTGATAGAATCCGGGGATAAAAATGTGAATTTCCAGACAGAATTTGGCAGTCAACAAGCGACTATGTGATTTCCGATATTTTCCGTCCATGGACCGGTCATCTAGTCCAGCAGAGCTTCATCCAAGCAGGAATTCAGATGTAAGAGTTTTAATTATAATTATGCCTCATATTTCAGACCCCAGGCCCAATCGGCCGCTACTATACAATGTTAATTAGTAGCACAATTCACTGTCATTTATAATTCGTAATCCCCAGAACATTCATCATGATTGAGCAAAGCTTAGTTTTAGTATGAAATCCACACTTGAGTTAACACCAAGGCTTGTTATTCCCAGGCCATTCATGCCATAGAGCAAAGTTCTGTATTAAATCCACACTTGACAGCATGGCATGTTATTCCATCTAATTTCTCTTCCGGCACATGATGCAATTTAGATTATTCAACACACTCGGATTTTGAAGTAGTTTGAGCCCTGGTCATGCTGGTTGAGCCATAAATAAGTTGTTATAATAAATGGGGCATGACTTTTTCACATAGCTAAAGTATTTGACCGACATTCCGAGATACATGTATGTACCTCATGGTGCTGATGATGTGCCTCAGGATCAATGTACAACATATTATAATATAATGTTGGGCGATTAGTTTAATCATATACCTGCCATTACCTGTTATCCTAGGCTAAGTGCATTTTATATCTAGTGCATTTTATATCCTAATAGCGAGTCACTATTTTTAGGCCTGTTCTGACTTTAATCGTCTATCATTTATGGTGGAGGTCATGATAGTCGGGCCTTATATTAAAATACATGTCATGCATGTATGGATCATTTATTAATTGCTGCTGTTCAACATTGTCATTTCAACATCTTGTTCAATTGCATAGGTTTACAATTTTAACTGGACTTCATTGCCTGTTTTGCTTCTTATAAAGCCATGTTTATAAAAAAAATATATTATTAGATTGTGTACAGCAATCAGTTGGAAAACCTTTAACCAAAAAGGAAAATTAGTGCCAAACTATTTTGCACACGACTAATACAATGTATTATAATTATATACAATTATTCTCTAGCAGGTTCAGTTTATCAATGCATTACTAATGATTTGGGTTTGTGCTTTTGTGTTGGACTTAAGTAAGTATGCATATTCTTGCCTGTAAGTCATCATTATTTATAATGAACCGCTCGGCCCACCCTCTTTTAACTCACCAAGGGGTAGCAACTCGCTCTCAAATACCCAGCAACGACAATGCAACTAATTACTCGTGCGAGTGTCAACTATTTTGTTCTACGGACAAAACTTTTCTTACCTTCAGTATCACCATGATGTTCGCATATTTTCCTTCCCAATAATAGTTTACACATCGTTGCATGCATAACATATGGTGCGAATCTTGCCGGTCAATATCATGTGATGGCATCATAATTATTAATTTTAGAATAACTTTAATATAGGTAGCTATGCAATCAGTCTACCATACTTGGGCAGCTTCGAGCCATATTTCATACTGGGAACAGATAAATAAATATGATGCGTAAGATGAATGGGTCACTTCATAACTCTTAGAAATGCTGTATCAGAGCTAATTAGTCTCTGGCAATATTATGCAAGGTATTTAATTATGCTGATGTTTTACATGATCATCTCTGTTACTTTGCTGTTAGTTTTCTACCTACAATAGTTGTATTTCACCGCAGCTTCTCCCCGTGTGATATTATATTATTCATTTCGCTGTGTTGGGCGGCAATACCGGACACACAACTTCTAGGTACTGTGTATGTATAGGGATATCCTACATGAATATCTGGTACGTTTTATAGCTATAAGAGTTGTTGTTTTTCACACTGATTCTCTCCATCTAATATTATATTGTTCATTTTTTAATTGCAGTGCTTCACTTTATACACTTTGTATTGTGCAGTTTATACCGGACACACAACTTCATCAGTGAGGAGATGAATGGTCTACTTGAATGGCATAAGCAGTCAATCCGCTACAAGTATCCTTAGTAGGATGCCAAATTGGAAGACTGTATATTCCTGCATCCTTATGTAGGCATGAAATGGTGTATACAACATTTTTGCGTCACCTGTACATGTGAATATATCAATATTCTGGCACCCTTTCCACCATGTCAACCTGTGCTCTGGTAATTTCCATCGATTGTTCTGTTTTTGCTCTTCTAGTATTGCCGCCTGCTTGGCAGTGTTGATGCACATGCATGGTCACGCTAAGATATGTATACCTCAGTTATCTACTCATTTATTTAATGCATGCATATCTTATAGGAATGCTACATCAGTAGGACATCTTATGCCAGTTGGCCCTGACTCTCTGAATAATTGTGTGAAACTCTTTATCCATTCATAGACTAGACCTAAAAAGGGGGACAAGACAACCATGTCTATTGAAATGTTGTGTTGAGCTGATACTTTGTGCGTCTCACTCACACCTGTATAACTACAAACTAATTGAGCACCATCTTAGATCAAGGGGTATAAGGTTTAGTTATTGGTTTCATTATGAGTGATGGGTCCACCACCGTTACATTTATATGCCATACACACATTCGTCATAAATGAGGAATACTCTGGTTGTATACCCTGATGAAAAGCATATGAAAATGTAATGAAAAGCAATGAAATGTAAAAAATAATATTAAAAAAAAAATGTGAACATGTAATGAATGAAAAGCATATAAAAATGTGTTATGTAATGATATGCAATGTAAACATGATGAAAAGCATATGAAAATGTGTTATACATGTAATTGATATAAAATGTTACCATGAAAGGTATATATGTGAACATGAATGTAAACATGCCGAAAAGCATATCAAAATGTGTAAACATGCGTAAAGCATATGATATATACAATGATATGAAATGTAACCATGAAAATCGTGTGAATGTAAACATGCTTAAAAGCAAATGATAATGTGTATATCAGCAATTTATGTGCTCGCTCTATTATTGCCATTCATTCATTAAATTGATACAATAAATTATGCAGATTAGACTATAGGACATAAAAATATTTACATATTCATATGTTGAATACCATAAATTTGAGTCAGTATACAATGTGAAATTAGCAGATGTTACTTCTCTGAGCTATTCTCTAAGGGTAGGGGTTGGTAATCTACAGATCCCTGGAATCATGTGCTGACAAAAGTTATAAATGACTCATCTAATATAATATTGGTCCTTGTCAATTCATTAGTTCAACCATCATTGTGTCATCTCTGTAGCATAACTCTCTTAGGTGTTTATACATTAGGTTTAGGTATTTTTACTTTTCCAAAAAATTTGATGGTTGTTGATGATGCAAACACGTCTGTTATCAATTTATACAATTATATTTCCATGACTTACTATTATTTGATTATACAATTAGCATCGTCAAATGGACGATCAGATCAATCTATTTATACAAATATTGTATGTATGATAAATTTACTCTCCAATGTATTATTAAGGTACTATTATATCATTTAGTGACATATCATGAATAAATTAACACTATATGACAATTTGCTTATATGATTTGCAATGTAAACAGGCTGAAAAACATGAAAATGTTATGTAATGTGATATGCCATGAACATGATTGTAAACATGCCAAAAATGCATATGTAAACGTATTAACTTGCTGAAAAGCATATGAAAATGTGCTATGCATGTACATGATATTATACGATGTAATTGTAATGTTAATATGCAATGATGTAAACATGATGAAAAGCATATGTGAATGTGTTATACATGTATTTGATATGAAATGTAAACATGATGAAACTATGTAAAATGTGAAAAACTATGTGTTATTCATGTAACGATAATATAATGAAACTATGTGAATGGTGAAAGTTATGATAGTAATAAACAATAAAAAATATAAAAAAATAATAAAAAAAATATATAAATATAACTGATAGTAATAAACAATAAAAGATAAATAAAAATAATAAAAAAAATTAAAAAAAACTTGCTCCAACACTCAAGGGGGGGGGGGGGGGGGGGGGGGGGAGGGGGAGGGGCGTTTGTTTGGGCAAGTGTTCATATGAAAACTTGAATGGTGTATATTTAGAGTCGGCAATTTATGTGCTCACTCTATTATTGCCATTAATTAATTAAATTGATACAATTAATTATGCAGATTAGACAGATAGGACATTAAAATATTTACATATGTTATCTTCCAGGGCATCTCCTAGGGGTAGGGATTTCAGGTAGTTTCACAGAATCCTATCATATGTTGAATATCATAAATTTGAGGTTCCAATATACAATGTGTTTTAGCATAATGTTATCACTCTGAGCATCTCTCTAAGGGTAGGGATTGGTAATCTACAGATCCCTGGAATCATTTGCTGAAAAAATGTATCTATGGCTCATCTAATATAATAATGGTCCTTAGTCAATTCATTAGTTCAACCATCATGTGTCATCTTATGAGCATATCTCTCTTAGGTGTTTATACATTAGGTTTAGGTAATTTACTTTTCCAAAAAATTGATGGGTTGTTGATGAAGCGAACATGTCTGTTATCAATTTAAACAATTATATTTCCATGACATATTAATATTTTATTATGCAAATAAGCATCGTCAAATGGACGATCTGTTCAATCTAACTACATGTATGATAAATGTAATATCCAATGTATTATTAAGGTACTACTACATGTACTGAAATATCCTGAATAAATTGAAACTATGTTAAATGTAATTCTACAAATGAATGAGGTAATTAAAATTACCAGTATAAATTGTAGTGAATAACATGTGTTGGCATATTTGTAATTCTACAAATGTAATTCTACAAATGAATGAGGTAATTAAAATTACCAGTATAAATTGTAGTGAATCCACATGTTGTGGCATAGACTTTTGATAAATGAAAACTATGTTAATTTTAATTCTACAAATGAATGATGTAATTAAAATTACCAGTATAAATTTGTAGTGAATCTACATGTGGTGCATAGTTGGAATTGATAAAGAGTGCCAATTTGGGTGCTCAGTAAAGGTTAATAAAACTCGATGTAGCCGATGAGCAATACCGTCAATTTTGTATCCTGTGTTTGTTATCTGTAAATAATATTGTATTATTTGATATCTATTAGTAGTAGACTATTAGTTAGTATAATCAAAACAAATAATTTTCAATCATAGCGTCATGCCGATGGTTTGACTGATTGATGAGCGCGTCAAAGGTTGACCACGGTCTTGCGATCAGAGCCAGGTGTACATAGTTATTTATATTATCATCAGGGTTCTAGCTAGGACGGGCATCGCCTGGCGGGCCCGCCTGCCTACCACTAGGCTAGCCCGCCTGGCACTGGGCCCGGAATTGGGCTGGCCGCCCGGCACTCAATTTTTTTTTTTTTTTTACAATTTGTGGATAAAATCATTAAACTGCCTTATAAAACAAGAAATGATGTGGCAGGAACCCTCAAAGTGCATTAAAAAAAACCTAAAAAGACATTAAGAAGACCTCTGGATCCCATGCCATGATCCACTACACTTCGTTCGCTACATTTTCTCCGTTCGCCGTCAGAAAATTTACCCGGTTCTAAAATGGTCCTGGCTAGAACCCTGTTGGTGTATAAAGTTCATGAAGACAGCATAAAATTTGGATTCTTGCTTCAAACATATCATACCAAACACCTTAATCAAACAGTTTCACCAGGGGTGTACCTTCATTTTTTCTCCAACCAGCCAGCCGGGCTGGTAGCATGTAGAAGTTACCAGCCGAACTGTAAACTTACCAGCCAAACAAGTAATCTTCATTTACCAACAGCAAACTTCTTACCGGCCAGCCAGGCGTGTATTTGAAAAGTTACCCGCCCGACGCAAAAGTTACCCGCCACGGACGTGTGGGCGGGTACTAAGTACAGCCCTGAGTTTAACAAAATACCTGTTCTTGTTTGCGTTGAAAAAAATGGTTAGAATTATTACAAGAACCCGAACCTGAATCATCAGGAATTATCGAGGGAATCAATGTTTAAATTGTCAATTGTTAAATCATTTACTTTAAACCCAATAACCCTACTGTCACAAAAACATGTTAAAATATAACCAGGAGGAAATGCCAGACATTTTGAGAGCCTAAAATTTGGATTATAAAGAGTCAAAATCTTCAAAAATTAACCTTTTTAATAAATTGTAAAAAAAATAAAAATTAGAGTTCCGGGCGGCCAGCCCAATTCCGGGCCCAGCGCCGGACGGGCTAGCCCAGTGGTGGGCGGGCGCTGCCCATCCTAGCTAGAACCCTGTACACCAACAAATAATGAAACTCATGTAAAGTCGCCTCAACTTGAGATTGAAAACAGTGTGGTGGGAAACAGGGAATCAAGTTATAAGGGCCTAAGCAGTTAATAGAGCCAGGTATTTGATAGTATTTATTTGCTTTTGTTTTTCACAGTGACTAGAAGGAGTTCCGTACATAATCAGCGAGATTAATTAACAGCATCATCTTCATCATCAGTTAGTAAACATGGCTAGCCAGCTAGGCCCTCTACGGCCGGCCACAACGGGCGTCATGTTTACTCCCAGGGAGATCTTGAAGACACCTCAGAGTTTAAGACACTCTGTGTCCGGTGGATCCTTGAGAATTGCACCAAAGGGCTCGTACGAGTTTGGTATGAAAGATGGTGGTGGTCATCCAAGAGGTATGTCACAGAATGTTTTTGGCCCGTTTATATGTTTAGTGTTTTCGTTTTGCGGAAACATTGATTTCATAACCAGAAAAGTTCATGGTTACAATAACAATGTATGCTACCAGGTCCATTTATTTTCATCTTCCTGGTGCCGATCTCAGAAGCATATGATGTACTACAGTTCAGTCAGTTCAGTTCCAAATTGGCGAAACCTGTACAGCAGCGAATGGATTCATAAGAGCATTGCATGAAAAACACTCGCATGGCATAATGTGGCTCGCAGTGTCATTGTATGCTCGACGCTTGCGTATGCCAAAATCGCGCTTACAAGCTTGGATTACTTATGCTCGCGGATAGATAAAAAACAACTATTTCTCGCCAATTTGGAACTGATTGAACTATAACCAACTTATTCGAAAATAGTGGATGTCCAGGTGTCCTGACACCCTACAATCTTGCCAGACATCCAAATATAACACTTTCCACGCGGCAGGCGTATGCAGACTACATTCCAAAATGTTTCAAAATAGTCAATGGCAAAAACAACCCACAGATGATGCGCAGTTACCACAGTATATGTTCGTGTGTGTCCCGTTTTTGATCGTAGCTGTAAGCACTGTAAAGAGTATTATTTACAAACGAGTAAACAGGTCAGAAAAATAAACTATTCATACTCATTTTCAAACCTCAATTTTGAATTTATTAGCAATCGTATCGCTCTGTAATTTAGAAAATATTTTAGTTTTGTTGTTTATGCTATTTGGCAACAAAAACACACCTGCATTCACAGGACATAATCATGCAAGCATACTGTATAGAGTTTTTCATGAAAAAGATTGCATATTTTATCAGACAATGCCGGACATATAGGCTCATTCATGAATATTCAAGGTTGAATTATGCGTACGAGGTTACGTTATCCACTGAATGCGACGGACGAACGGGTAATGATGGACAACATTTTAAAAATGATACTAACACTGGAGTTGATTTTCAAACTCCAGCGGTTTTAGGATGAAATAATTATTTAGTTCCAACATGTGACCTATTTTTCTGGGATCAGATAGTCAAAATCCATTTTTACATTGGAACCAACAACAGGGATTGCAAAAAATTACGGCCATTCATATAACCACTGTTGTCTGCATGTATTATGGCTTTAGCATAAATCTTGGAAACTGTCCTATTAAAGTACTAACAGCTACTTTTTAATGTTTTTGTGCAGCAATATCACTGGATTAATTTCTCGAGGGTGAAAAACCACAATGACAGCCAAAACATGTGCTAGCACAGTGTTTTAATTTAGTTTTAGGCAGTAAAACAATGACATTTTTCACTCTTGAGAAAAAAATTTAAGGGTGAAAATCAAGTGAAGGGTATTTCACCCTTTGTATACCTGGTGAGTGAAAACACTGTAATTGATTGAATTGTTTTTTTCGTTTATTTATTCATGTATTTTTTGTTGTTTTTTGTTAGCTGCATCTGCGGTGCCATCATCATCTATTGGTATGAGTACGCCCAACCCAAATCTCAGCAGTATAGAAGTTGAACAGACGTTACGAGAGAACATTCGACGCAAATATCACGATATCAAACAGGTATAAAAACACTGAATATGATTTTGTTCACTATTGGTGGTACGTACGCTCACCAGATAAAAGCATAAACGTACGTCGCTAACTGTGGCAAAGACGAACACCAGAGTATGCGACACAGTAAAGACCCATTAAAGACATATTATGTGATCTTTTCCAGGGGGCGCCTTCTACCCATGATTTTTTTTTTTGAAAGTTATATTTTCTTGCAGATTTACATTTTTTAAGGGTTAAAAATAGATTGTTCGGTAGCGAACTACTATTTTCACTCTATTTTCTCTCTAAAAACCATGATTTGAAGTAATTAGGAATCGTATCGATCTGTAACTCGGAATATATTCATGATTTATGATCAGATATGTAAATCTGCAAGAAAATCTACTTTAAAAAAAAATCAAGCATTAGAGGGCGCCCCTTGGAAAAGATCACATAATATGCCTTTAAAACCCTAAAGTCAATTCAAGATTTAAGTTCATCAAAAATGTAATATTTTATGTTTGTTGTAACCCAAGAATGCAGTCCACTATCCAAAACCTGAGGTCTCTGCGGGCTTCTTAACCATAACCCTAGAGGCCACAAAATGCAGAAAAATTTAACTTGTTCAAGCTCCCCTGTTAGCACAATCAGTTAGTTTGTTTTTTCAATGGCCTTAAGGTATGTTCATACTCCTGTTGTTGCGCATCGCCTGACGTTGATGGACATCGACGCACGAGTTGAAGCAATGTCAACTTTAATCCGGTGACGTCGGTCAATAATAATAATAATAATAATAATGAGATTTATAAAGCGCCTTTTACAAAGTAGACAAGGCGCTGTAATTTTGCTGCTGGTGAATCATCAGAATCAGGTCGCATCAACTAAGGTGCTGCCAATTTCTAGCGCAACCCTATCCGCACTTAGATTGTAACATCCACCATTTTTTAATGCAGCTCCCCAAATACCATTGGGTCAAGGAAGTTTTTGATATCCGATGCGCAATGATGCGAGTATGAACGCACCTTTAGGGAGTTAGGGTTAACAAACGCCTCTCTTTGTCTTCAGTTATCCCTAACCTTACCAAAAGCCACAGCAAATAGCTGCTATACCGCATGCCACACGATTCTATCTCGTTTTTCTCCCCTAGTTAAGTTTAACTGTCCAAATCATGCTTAGGAAGATAGGGTTGATACCAAATGCCAGTTCGGAACGTTCTTCTGCACTTCGGCAACACACAGGTAGCTGTTCTTCTAAAGTTTGGTATCAACATTATTCTACAAGTGTTCTCTATCCTTTTACTTTTTATACTGGGAATTATTTTACCAAAAAATATAAACAGGCATGAGAATGTTCAGTTTTAAAACTGAATTCAGGATTTTTTGGGATCCAAATTTCCGCACTTTCTTTTAATTTCAGCCTGTTTTTGGCCTTTTTTGCCAAATTTCACGCGCTTTTTCAGGAATTTTCACCACTTTCCTGCTTTTTCCTGCTATTTTCCAAAACTCCATTCTCATGCCTGTATAAAGCATTATTAAGAAGGTATCGGACCTTTTGGAGCACCCTGTATAACTATACCTAATTTTCTTTTCATCCATCAGGCATGCCAGAACTATGACATCGATCAGAGTCTATCCATAACCAAAGGAGAATTAAGACGTGTATTAGACACCTACTGCTTGCCCCTCACAACGGCTCAGTTTGATGCTATGATAATCAAGGTGCCTGTCAACCCTAATGGCACCGTCAACTACTGTACCTTCATTGATAGGTTCGCTGGCACAGGAGAAGGCTCCAAAGAGTCGTGGAAAATGGGGTCGGGACACAGGTAGGTTAAACTTGGATTTTTTTTCTCCTCTTTTTGTTATTCTAATATAGACATATCTCAGGATACCAAATAAAAACCAGGACCCTTACCATAAAATATGTCTTATTAAGATGTTCCTAAGCGGTACCCTTAGCTGTATTGTCTTTTAAGATGTATACATCTTGTTTTACACCTTATATCTTAGAAGTATGATCCGTTAAGTTGTATACATCTTACACTGGTGCCCAACTAAGGGATACAGCAAGATGTACAGTGTACATCTAGAGGTATAGACATATGAGATTGACCTATGAGATTGACCTTGCGTAAACGTAAGCGAGGTCAACTTCGTGTGTGTCCGACTGTGGTCAGGAGGATGTGCTGTTGGTCCATGGCCTGCTTCGGTCATATGCTACGTACGTTTGTGTAGTAATTCATCCAATCAAATTTATATTTGTAATGCAATGTCATGATTAGGCCAGGCCTATTTCTGTATGGGTTGGTTTATATAGCTGCCATTTCCAATGTATCGGCTTTCTACACAAGAAGTTGATCCAGTTGATCATAATGTTTTGATTCTGTACATTCTTTTATCTCATACATAAGATGTATTTTACCAACTGGGTTCTTTATGATAAAATACTGGGGTCTGTAGATTTTGTAATCCCTTAAAACTTAGGTGTTTTGTTAGTGCCTCCAAAATGTTAAAATTGCATCTTTGCGAACCCAGTTTGTCTAGCAATCACTCTTTAACCTCCAGACCCATAATCATACAAATTCCAACAAATTTGGATTCATAAAACTTGCACCTTGGACCCGAAAACCTCTTCCAGTCCTTTCAGAGCTGTGCATAAACTATAGTATACTGTAAAAGTGAACATTTTTGCTCGTGTAATTTTGTGTGATTTGCACATTTTGAACAAGTTTGCTTGGGTTTTTTTTTGCGATTTTGACCTTCCTTACATAGACCTACATATCCGAGCAGCATGTGCTGCATATGCTTGAAAATATGCACAATTCCCTGCACTTGAGTACTACATCAATCGCGTATCTCGTAGCGGTGTTTATACGCTAGTGGAACTTATTTAATTAATCAGACTATAATATAATGACATTTTCGTCAATCCTCTCCCACTCTCAGGTACAGTTACACCAAATCGCCACAAGATATGGGCATCGATGTGTTGGAGAGGCAGCTGAGAGAGAAAATCGCCGCCAACACTAAGAATTTTATCAAAGCTCTGCATCTGTTTGACTACAACCGTGATGGATGCGTACAGAAACACGAGATGAGGAAAGTTATAGAGAATTATTGCTTCCGGATGACCGATGAGCAGTATGACCGGTAAGGTTTAAACTGTTTATGTGATGGACCTATACAAAGGCATAAAATAAGGAAAGTATAGGCCTATAATTGCTTATCAAATTGGTCAGTAAGACGACAAAAATAACTCCCTCTTGTATGGTCAGGTAGGGTGAAACATTTTTGGTTTTTTTTTCAAAAAAACCCCTGAAATGTTAGTACATTTTCAACAATTATCGAAATTTAAAAATAAATCCCCAAAATGTTCAAAACAAAATTTGTAACAAAATCAATAAAATCAATACAAAAATTGATCAAACTTGATCAAAATGGGTCAGTCAGTCCCATAAAAACAGCATTTTTGTTGTTATCTTAATGCGATCTGTTGTATTTTTTTTCTTTAAAAGTGTGTCATGGCAATACAAGGTGATTACAATATTCAATCATTCATTCATTTGACATTTATTGCATAACTTTTTTTACCATACTGTATTGTGATGCAAATGGTGGTCATTTAATGCATATATTTTGGATACCATAATGCATTGTGTTTTCTTCTTAACAGATTATGGGCTCGGTATGACTTCCATCACAGCGGTATGGTCAACTATCATGATTTCTTGCAGAGGTTAGGGGTCAATGTCAAGAGACATGACAACAACTTCCCAGAGTCAACTAGAATTAGTAAGTTGTGTAGGGGTATATAATTAATTAAGTAATCGCTTGTGATATGTGAGGAACTCTATGGAATAGAAATTAGGGCCCCAACAAATTGTTGTGTTGCCTTCAGCGTCCGACCCTAAAATCTCAAAAATCAGGGTCACAATTTCTTTTTAACACTTAAGATTTTACCCAATTTGTCAAAATATTACTATTTTCTGCTTCAAATGAATTGCTTGAATAGATACTTCTAAACTATTATCACCAGAAACATTTGTCAAATTGCCCTAACTGTTTTTTCCTTGTCATGAACCTCGGTCTGTCAGCCAAAAAAAGAAAGGAAAATTGACCGACTGACCCAACTTCAAGAGTTTTGGCACTTGAGGGCAACACAATGTCAATTTGTTTGCCTAATTATGAGGCAATGTACAGCAGGAAGCTTTCGTATGCCTGTGTGGTTTTTCAGTGCTCAAAATAGTCAAATTTCCCAAGGTTTGGATCAAGCTCAAGTTCTTTTTTGAATAGCTAATAGAAATGTGCACACTTTTTTTTTAGTATTAGGTTTTTTGATTTTGTTTTTACAGAATTTGGATTTACATGGCTTCAGTGCTATTTTGCCCATTGACCTCGGTTTGCATTCTTGTTGGTCATTATTACCATGGATCTCTATTTGCAATTAAGAGTTATCATTTACAAAATGTAGCAGGCATAATTCTCTTATAAATTTGAGATATCTTTGCCCCCTGCTACTTTTATGAAACCGGTATACATATTTTACTATAGCTTTGTTAATCCCCCAAAAGATATAAAACACCATTTTGTTTTAGAGGTTTAGATCACCAATTTGGCTTTTTATTTCCAATGACAGTGTTTTGAGATATTATATTAAAATGTCTCTAGGCCAAAAAATGTAATACTTTGTCTCAGCACCATTTGGCTAAAAAGCTTTGTGCTGTGGATTTTTTTTTTTTTACAAAGATGAGCTTTGTCCTATGCAACTTTTTTGGCAATGTCTGGCTAGACGTCCCGTAACTTAAGTGCGCATGCTCAAACCAATTAATGATACGTTGTAGCTATGCGGTTTATTCCGTACGGGACGTGAGGCAAGATATAGCCACTTTTTTTTCATAAGAATATTAGCTATGTCCTATAATTATGTGATTTTTTCAAATACCTGTATGAACTTACGAACAACGTGGCCTTTTCACGTACAGTATAATATGAACCTACGAACAGCTGTGTAAAATACTAGCATTTTGGGTGACGAGTTTTGCGATACTTCACCGTTTTCAAATTTCACATACATTATTCATAAAATTTATGTTTGCCGAGTATCGCTGAAACAAACAAGTTTTAAAAAAATTAAAAAAGTCACTGCCACGCATTGTGCTACGCTAGTAAATCTCATTTTAAAAGCAACCAGCGAGGGCCGCTGAGACTAAGTTTTAAATTTGTTTGGCCTAACTATAACTTTTTTTTTAATAACAGAATCTCAATCAGAGCGTCTAGACGACAGAGCCAAACAGGTGGAAAGGATGGCCATAAGAAACCATTCCGATGAAGCAGTGAAAGGCTTGAACTATCAGCAAATAGAAGCTCAACTTAGGAAGAGGGTAAGTTCACAAGGTGACGGAAAAAAACCTGTAGAGTCATTTCCATGAGATCCCTGACCAGTTTTAGGATACCTCTTTTTCTTGATGGATTTGTCAAGATGGACTAATTCTAAGAAAGTGACGGCAATAGTTTTTATAGCGTAAAATCCAAAATGGCCTCCATACAGGGGCCTGAAAATTCAAATGGCTTCAATTAAGTTAAAAAGCATACCAAATTGTTCGGCTGAGCACAAGGATTCCAGAAAAATATAGTTTGCTATACTTCCGATGTTTGGTTAACGAGTTATCGGGTATAACGTAAAAAGGTCGTTGACCTTTGCATATGGGGTCAAAATTTAAACTCATATTGTTCGTATGATCACAAGGATTCCAGAAATGGTTTTTTTATTAGGATTTAGTAATATTTTGCATGGGTCAAAAGGTCAAGGTGTACTGACCTACATGGAACTTGACCTTTTGACCCCTTTATAAGGTACAACTGACACTCTAGGTCAAGCGTGTGCAACCTTTTCTACCACCCGGGCCTCATTGTGATTTTGAGATCCATTTACGGGCCGCAGTGATGTCAAACATTCCAAAACACGTCCGGAGGAGGGTAATAAGGGGAGGGGAAGCTAAGGAATAGTAATGCCGCATCAGATTGTACTCTTTGAAGCAGGAAATAGACACCATACAAATGAGGCATACATGTAGAGACGCGCTGTTTTGTTCAATGAAGAAATATTGCTTCGCGGGCCGCAGATAAGAGGCTGGAGGGCAGCATGTGGCCCGCGGGCCACAGGTGGCACACGTTTGCTCTAGGTGGTAAAAACTATCATTTCTGTAATCCTTGTGATCATACAAACAATATGAATAATCCGGCAAGCTGAATAATAACTCAGCTGCCGGAGTTGATGGCATAACTGCCCTGATGCTCAAGAACACTGCTGTTTCTGTTTCACCTATTTTGTGCAGGATATTTAATCTCTCTATTACCACAGGTGCTATACCCAAAGCATGGAAACTTTCTCGTGTAATTCCAATTTACAAGTCCGGTGATCGACACTCTGTCTCCAATTACCGTCCCATATCTCTGCAACCTATTGTCTGCAAGTTTCTGGAAAGGATTATTCACAAACACACCCTTGCCCACCTAAATCTCAACAATGTTCTGACTAAGCAACAATTTGGATTTCTTCCTAAGTCTTCCACATCTGATGCTCTCCTCACCGCTCTGCATGACTGGTATGGTCATCTTGAGAAACGTAAAAGTGTGGCTGTTGCTTTATTCGATCTTAGTAAGGCTTTCGACAAAGTCCCCCACAGTCCTCTTTTGCTTAAAATCCACTCTGCTGGCATCACTGGTCCTCTTCTCAGTTGGTTTAGGTCCTACCTATCTGACAGAACCCAGTCAGTGTCCGTCCATGGTGTCTCCTCGGATCCGGTTCCTGTTCTTTCTGGTGTTCCTCAGGGTTCTGTCCTTGGGCCTCTTCTCTTTCTTATCTATATTAATGACCTTTGCCTTTCTAAGTTCTCCCCCGACAGTTCCTTGGTTCTCTTCGCAGATGACACCACTCTCTACAAACCTCTCACCCATGACATCGACATTGATAGCTTTCAATCTGACATTGACACCATCCATCAATGGTTCACCAGCAACCACCTCACCGCCAATGCCAGCAAGACGAAGTTGATGGTGGTTTCTACCAAAAAGGATCCCTTTCCCAACCTGCAACTAAACATCAATAATCAGGCGATTGAGAGGGTGTCCTCTGTCAAATTTCTTGGCATTCATATTTCCAGCAATCTATCCTGGAATGTGCATGTTGACTACATCTGCAAGAAAGCGAGGAAAACCATTGGCTACATCCATAGGGCTTTCAACAGTTCGTCTCCCTCTACCCGCCGGATTCTTTACTTGGCCTTGGTTTGTCCAATTCTTGAGTACGGCAGCATCACTTGGCATCCTTTGAACATTACCTTGACCAACAGGCTTGAGTCAACGCAGCGGTTTGCTTCTAGAGTTATCCTCCAATCCTGGAATCTTTCCCACAAAGATCTCCTTCTGGACTCTAAACTCCCTCCCCTGTCAAGGCGTCATGATACTGCTGTTCTTTGTTGCCATCTTTTCAAGATCTTCAACCACCTTTGTTCGTCTCCTAATCCGTACAAGCCCCATCCCAGACCCAATCTTCGCAACCTCAACAGCTGTGCCCTTTATCCCCCTTTCTGCAGACTTTCTTTCTCCAAAATGACTTTCTATCCTTTTGCTCCCACTTTGTGGAACTATCTCCCTGATGTTGTTGTCAAGAGTACTACGTACCTTAACATCCTTCAAGACTGCTGTTTGCCACCATCTCCTGTAGCCAGTTCCATTTGTTTCATCCGTCTGGTCCCTTTTGTTTTTCCCTTTCATTTGTCTTGTTCCCCTTTTGTGATTTTTTTTGTCTGTCCCTTTTTATTTATTTTTGATGTTCGGGCATCCCTTTAATTTAGTGCTTGTCACTATTGGGTTTGTCCTGGCTCTTCAGCCTATTGTTATAAATAAATAAATAAATATGAGATATTATTTTTCAAAATCGGTGCAAGTTTAAATTTTGACCCATATGCAAAGGTCAACGACCTTTTTACGTTTTACCCGATAACTCGTTAACCAAACATCGGAAGTATGGCAAACTATGCTTTTCTGAAATGCTTGTGCTCAGCCGAATAATTTGGTATGCTTTTTAGCTTAATTGAAGCCATTTGAATTTTCAGGCATGTAAGGCGGCCATTTTGGATTTTACGCTATAAAAAACTATTGCCGTCACTTCTGGGAGGTATATAGGAGCTAATTTTTCTTAGAATTAGTCCATCTTGACAAATCCATCAAGAAAACAAGGTATCCTAAAACTGGTCACGGATCTCATGGAAATGACTCTACTCTGTTCTAAGGGTTCGACGGACCTATTGGTGGTATTTTTAATTTACTTATTGTTTTTGTTGGAAAAAGTATTTTTGAACATAATGATTTTTTTTTAAAACTTTTACTTTTAGAAAATTTTGAAAATTTGATCAAAATGTTAACACCTTTTTTGATTAAAAACCAAAACAAATTTCACATTTGCCTGACCGACCGACCCTACCTGCTGAGTCGAGGTCCGTTTGGCCGTAGAACAGCCCCCCCCCCCCCACGTCACCTAAGAGATCACAGTTCCAAATAAGCATATCTGAACAAGGGGTTACATGATTTGAAAAGTGACTCCTGGTCCAGAGGATTTTGATAAGCTTGAA
The DNA here is from genome assembly GCA_035610835.1 of Ophiura sarsii. NCBI lineage: Eukaryota > Metazoa > Echinodermata > Ophiuroidea > Amphilepidida > Ophiuridae > Ophiura > Ophiura sarsii. The sequence continues at coordinate 79,889,646 of CM069443.1, forward strand.
GTTGTTATTGAAATCCAAGCATAACAGTATAATAAAAGTGGGCTATAAATGGGTCAATTTTTGATTTGCTTTGGTAACAGTTGTATAAAAAAAATTGAATAAAAATTCTATTTGACCTATCTCAACATGAAATAGCAACATTTTTAAGTCAGGGGTCCGAGAAAAAAGTATGCAGCGCCCTCTTGTGTTACCATAACTGATCTTTGTGGAGGAGTGGATTTGAGTACAAAACCCTTCATATTACTCATTTTCTGGCATGCTTCTGTGATTTTGGTGTCTACATAAATGTAATTGAGCTCAAACTAGCTAATTATGAAAGTATTATGGAATACAAAAATATTAATTGTTTTGGTTTCGTATTGCATAAAAAAACAGGGGGTAATTATATAATATTGAATGGCTTTGAGAGTGAAACACAAATATATTGCACAAGCTATAAAAGTATTGCACGAGTCGAATATGAGTGCAATATTTGTAACAGCAGACTATTTTGATAAAAAATAAATCAATTTGACCAAACTGACCTTAATCCAGCGAGATTGAAAAGGCAATATCAAAAATGTACCCATACGCATATATACTCACGCGCACATCTTCTGCGCGGCACAAACAAATATCGGACAACAATATTTTTAGAATACTGGACGCACATCCGGGAACTTGGTGCACAATATTAAATACCCACTTTGATGGTATCGTTTAGAAGGCCCGTATAAATAATAATAATAACTAGTAGTGTCAGTCACATGGACATTACCAGTTATAATTGTGAAATGGTGTTATGACTTTTGACTCAGATAATGACTACTTACGTTAAAAATATATACAACTGATTTTATCTTTTCATCATTCAGATGAGGGAGAACTACGTGAACATTAAGAAAGTTTTCATGGCCTTCGATGCCAAGCAAGACGGCTATGTGACCATAGAAGATCTGAAAAGTATTCTCAATAGTTTCACTGTGCCAATGTCGGATCAACTCTTTCAAGAAGTAATGGACCAGTAAGTATTCGTTCGTTTTCGGCGACTGCCCCGAAACTGTGGAATGCGCTTCCCACCAAGGTTCGCTCTGCTACCACTATCGAACAGTTTAAGTGCAGGTTGAAGCACTACCTTTTCACTCGCTCGTAATTTGGCAAATCTGTATATATATTGACTTTTGCGCTTCAATTGTGTTTTGCCTTTTACTCATGTTGGTTATTTTGTTATGGTATTTTATGATTGTACAGGTTGTGCAGTTTTCTTAATTTTTTATCTAATTTGTTATTTTATTGATTTTATCTTTGTGCGGCGCATTGAGTTTCCTTGCGGTTTGAAATGCGTCTTTTAAATGCCTGTTTATTATTATTATATTAAGTATGCTTAGGCCCAAAATTGTTTTTGTTATGTTGTCCTCCACAACTTTCAGAGAGGAGGGGCGGGTGGGCGGATTTTTTTAATTTTAATTTTTTAATTTTTAATTTCTTTTAACAGCGGAAGCTCAAAGTTCAGCCAACAAGAAGTTTAAATCATTCTTAGAGTTGCACATATATGTTATAAACACTTAATTCAATATTCAATGTCATTTAAACTGTTAAAAAAATATAATCTGAAAAAGAAAAGAAAAAATCTGAAAAAAAAAAATCTGAGCGGCCCTAAATCTGACGAGCGGGCGGTCGAGGACAACATAACAAAAAAAAATTGGCCTAAATTACTATTGGGCCAACAAAAAAAATGTTGCGTTGCCTTCAGCGACTGACCCTAAAATCTCAAAAAAATCATGGTCGCATTTTTATTTTGTTTTTAAGATTTCAATTTTACCCAATTTTGTCAAAATATTACTATTTTCTGCTTGAAATGAATAAGTTTGCTTCAATAGATTGCTTTTAAACTATTATCACACTAGAAACATTAGTCACATTGACATTAACCAATTTTGTCTTGTCATAAACCACGGTCTGTCAGTAATATTTGTCAGCAACTAAAAGAAGAAGAAAAGAAACCGACGCAACTTCAAATTTTTTGGCACTATTTGGTCTATAATTTCAAAATTAAAAATTGTTAAGCGAATGTTATACCACTAAACCAGCTAGGCTGTCGGATTGGAGCTGAGGTAACAATTTCAATCCTACTAAAGAGATAGCGTAGCCCATAGTCTAAATAAGTATTCCGACTTAGAAACTATGTCCCACTTTTGAAGAAGAAAAAAAATGAATTGAAAACGAAGGTTTTACATAAAAATCTGATGATAATGAGATTCAAACCTTTTGGTCCCAAAGGGAATGTCATACCACTAGACCAGCTTGGCTGTCGGAGTAGTGGTAACAATTTTAATCCAACAAAAAAAAGTATGGTAGCCCATAGTCAAAGTATTTAGGCTTAGAAACTATGTCCCACTTTTGGAAGAAAAAAAAATGAATTAACAAAACAAAGATTTTACATAAAAATCTGGATTCCAACCTTTCAGTCCCAAAGGGAATGTCATACCGGTAGAACAGCTAGGCTCTCGGAGTAGAGGTAACAATTGTAATAACCCATAGTCTATGTGTATTACAGAATAAAAGTCTTTGCCCTAGACTAATTTTTGATTTATAATTAAAACAAGGTTAAACATTTCAAGATTCTTGAAGAAAAAACCCCACCCCAAACCAACCCAAAAGGCAAATCAAGTGGTAGACCCCCATACACTACATCAAGTTTGTCTCCTCATAAGATTAAGAATATTGAGTGCAGTATACTGTGCAAATGTGTAGCTGAGGGCCGTGGCTTAGTGGTTGGGACGTGGGGCTTGAGAACGGAGGGTCCCCGGATCGAATCCCAGCAGGTTCCCGGAGATTTAGTTTGGTGTTTTTTCCTCAAAAATTGTGATCCCGGTCAAAAATCCTAAACCGGGGTTAGGGTTAACTTATGAGCCCAAGAAAAAACCGAAGATCTGTCTCACATATCCCGCGCGCGTAAGTATGTGTAGTCACTTTTTGCCGCATGATCCTAGCCGATGAGCTAAATTTTGGGTTTTGGGGTGTTATTTTAGTTGTCCGAATTTTGTTTTTTAAATTGGCTCGCTCCAAAAGGGGGGGGGGGGGGGGGGGAGGGGTGGTAGAATAAAAAAAGAATTTTCGCATTTAGCATAGGATTATTTATTTTTGAATCACATATTGTAGAGCTATTTCCCCACAAATCTAGTTCTTCTTTTTGTTGCCTTATGAACATTTTAATTTTACAGCATGGATACACCTTGACTTGTCTGTTTTGTATTATATGGACCATTACATAGTTGAGAGAACAGTTAAACTGGTACGACATGATGGATACACGACAGAATCTAACAATAATACATATATTATAACCTATGGTCGTGCTGCAAACAATTGTTTTTTCTTCAGAAATTACAAAAAACAGTATGTGACGAGATCAAGCCAAATGAGTCACATGTCGGCAGTTTTGAATTTTGATACTTGTCCATCATTTAACCCCCTGGGGTCTACCTGTCTATCTTACAGTGGTTCTGATTGGTTTATTACAAGATGTACTCATATGAATAGCCAATTAAAATGCAGCTTGTAAAATGTTTCACTCCCATCTTTATCAGGGATACAATTATTCTAACAATGTCTCTCATTGGTGCAATTATGATGTATCCATCTTTTTAACCAATCGGCCAGTAGTTCTCAGAGGGTTAAAAAAAGCAAGTGAAAAATACTACAGTATGGTCCAAACCCCCACTTAAATCAAATGTCTAGTTTTTAAGTTACAAACAATTTACCAACTGAGAAAACAAAGTAAAACATAAGAATTTGCCACTTCATTTTACCTATCACTCAAAATCAATATTCCCGCCGACATACGACTCATTCCGCTTGATCGCGTCACATATGTGTAATGTATCATTGCAGGTGTGTCTGTCATAATACATTATGGGCATATAGTTCCATCGCACTTTTAATTGTGTGAAGCTTTTATTAGACTGTACCTGTGCTCAGTATGAAATCAATTTATGAGGCCTACAGGCATTTGTATAATGACTTAAAGGTGTGCTTTATTTAGCTTTAAAGGTGACTAAGGCTAAATTTAAAAAAAATCATCTGTCTCAAAGCTCCCGCGCGCGTTAGTTTATTGATGCGCATTAGAAGAAGAAAAAATCATTAAAAAAAAAATTAAAACATTTTTTAAATTTTTTTTTCTTCAAAAAAACCAACAAAAAAACCCCAAAATTTCACAGATTTTTCAGATTTTCATTGATCACATCATTCTTAATACAAAAGGTCACTTTTACAAGGCTTTCAATATTTTATATTTAAGACTTTGAGACAAAAGATTTTTTTAATTTAGCCTAACTCGGCTACGGTGACCGGCATTAATTTGCTTCAAAATAGTAGAGGATGTGTACATTGATAAGAAAAGAAGATATGCCAAGTTTGCATTTTTTTCCAAAATTTACAGAATTTTTCTTTCCCTAGAATCAAAATTTCAAACAAAACAAATTTCAAAAAGTAAACACTGTATATATGAAAAAAACTCACAAGAGAATTTAGATAATATGCTTATAAATATATGATCATAGTCTCTTGGCCGTAGCACTTTCCCATATTTCTACAGAAATTTTAGTGGGTGAAAATTGAGAACATTTTCAAAAAATAAAGAAAAACATAAACAAATTCAAAAATGATCCGAAAGTCCTCAAATAGAAAGACTTATATTTGATGTGGTCTCAGTATAAAAGGTATAGATATAATTGATTTGGTATTACAGCTGTTTTTCTGCAGTGGTGTATGAGCCCAGTTAGCTACCTTAATCGCAAAGATTTTCAGTGCAAAATAAAAAGCAACTTATCTAAAAAAATGGTGTGATTGGAGTTGATCCAAGTAAAAGAGATGGTAACACAATTTGAGAAACAGATAGGCTTTATGAAACATTGTAAAACGGTTTGATTTCCCAAATTTGTTGATTCCATTGATATTTTGAAACCCACAGTGAAGAGTTTCTGTAACCTTTTCATGAAAAGGGAAAAAGGGAGGGGGGTATAGATAATACACAATTTATAAACAAATTTTAATAAATACTTCAGCTTATGAAATTAAAGTGATAAGGCTGTAACAAAAACTTATTTTCTTTTGGGATCAGAGGGCCTTAGGCCAAAAAAATAAAAATTGACTTGCCCGCCCTATCAGGGCCAGAGTGTGGGTCGGACGGTTGGATTTTTTTTGATTTTTTAAATTTTTGAAAATCTTAACAGGGAGATAGGCCTACTACACAAAAACATGTTTTCATCTTTCTTTATTGTTATGTGCTTCTTTCATTTTTTCTTTTCTTTCAATATTACTTCTTTTTTCTTTTTTTTGAAAAAAACAAAAACAAACAAAATAGCGACCCTAGATTTCCGAAAATTCGGGTCAGTCGGAAAGGGCAAGTCAACTTTGTTTTGTTTTTTGGCCTAATATAAAAGAGGATTGTACTTATGATTCATGTAATTTATTTGTATTCTTCTTTTTCTTGTTTTGTAGTGTTGGCTTCAAGGCATCTCACAAAATCCCATGGGAACATTTCCTGGAGAAGTTTCAACATCCGAGACTGGAAGGGAACGGCTCAACTATACCCATTAAGTGCAATCATAAGTAAGATACAAATTTTGATTTTTTTTTTTAATTTTTAATTTGTAGCTTCTTGGCATAGGCCTATACGCAAAAGAAATACATATGTGTGTTATTATTTTCTGCTGAGAGTGCAAAAAGCGCAAACATATGTGTAGTGCAAGAATGTCGACTTTTACAGTAGGCAATAACCATCTGTTCTTTGGTCTGCATTTATCATTTTAAAATCTTATTCATTTTGGTTTTAAAAATTAAAAATGTTAGCTAAAACATGTTGAAGATGTCTTAGCTGTTACTATATTGCTATTATATTGCTTCCTTAACCCTAATCCCAGAGGCACAAGTTCACTTTTGAAAATTCAAAATTATTTGAGAAGCACCATTTATCTTTGTGCATTATTAGTTGTTTAATAAATTCACTTTCCACCAAAAGAAAAAGAACACAGAACAAAGTTTGTTTATATAGTATATGTAAGGTTATGCCATAATATGTGATGCAACACATCAAAAGGGGAACTTTGCAGGTGAAGTCAATTTTGAGTTTATTATGTGTGTTCCCAGAGCATTTTCTAAGCTTTCAAATTACACAAAATTTATCAAAATTTATCATTCAGATTTTACAAGCGAAAATGACTCCTTAAATTCATATTATTTTTCTTTATTTTTTCTGGTCCGTTTTCAAATATATATACAGCCGCAAAGTCCCCCCCCCTTCCTTTTGATGTGCTGCATCACATATAACCTCACTGTTGGTTACCCACTCAGCCCTTTTATGGCAAAAGGATGTATCTTATATGTACTATCCTAATGATATACTTCCTTTTAACATGGATTGTTTTAACTTGGTTCAATAATCCTCACTTAGGAAAAGGTTGCAACTTGTAAAGACAATACAAGTAATATACTGCCTTTTACCACTACATGATTTATGGAGAAAAAAGCTAACTTTGATCATGTTAAAAGGAAGTATACTGTTAGAAAACTACATATAAGATACATTCTTTTGCCATAAAAGGGCTGCACTGTATCAGATATTGACCAGCCAGGAGGTGGTGTGCATTGCATGTATGATTGTGACCCCCCCCCCCCCCCCCTCTTTACTCTCTATATCCATGCATTGCACTCATTTATTATATTAAAACTAATGAAACTAATAAGATCTCTCCATTATATGTCCTAATGTTTTTGTTTCAGAGTGAATCCAATTCGCGAATCAGAGGAGAGTATGCCAGCGAGTCAGATACTAGAGGTGCTAAAAAAGCATGTCAACAATATGCACACCTCTATAAAGTCAGCTTTCTTAGCTTTTGATGAGGTGAGTGGTTTGAGATGAAAGTGGGTGTTTTTTGTGTAGAAACTAATTTTCTTGCGACAATTTCAGAAAGAAAAGGTTCTATAAAGCATGTTGACATGTTTTCCCCCATTGGAGTCCCAAGTGTGCTGTTTGTCCCAAGTGTGCTGTTTGAAACCACCCAGATTATGTAGCAAATTGCTAGCAATTAGTGCTTGATCTGGTAATGTGTTAATTTAGGGACTTAAATTGCAATTTGGAGGCAAAACTGATTCAGATATCCGTATATGTAGGTATTCACATTATGTGAGCAGGGTTTGTATGCAATATTTTAGATGGATTCTAGTAGCTTTAGTCTATTTCGTTTCTCGAAACAATGACGTCATTGCGTCATTCAATGCATGATAACAGTGAATAAAGGCGTGCGCCCTCCAGTGGCTCTGGCTTATACCCACACCCCAAAAAAGATAGAAGATACGGCATAATTCTGTTATACCCTACACACCTACATCGGTAGTATGCGTCGTTCTTAAAAATCATGCACTATGAATACCTCTGTGAAGGGTATAACAGAATTACTCCGAAGATACATAAGCATGCGTAAATGCTATACGTGCATTTGTACAGTTACGTCACTGTCCAGAGGAAGAGAAATAATGGTAAAGAATTGAGCCTTTTCAGACCGAACCAACAAAAGATCGATCAATGCCCACTAAGTGCAGTCTTATGTACACGTTTCAAACACATGTAAGCGATTTAGATAAGTGGCTGATGTACAGTAGCGTAAGTACGGTCTTCAATTTGGGGGAGGGGGCATGAGGGGGGGGGGGGGGGAGGCAGAAATGTGATCAGGAGGGACATAACAAACTATTTTTTGTATAATGTACATATATAGGTTTTCACTTGATGGGGGGGGGGGGGGGGGGCAAGCATCCCCCTCTTCTAGTTACACCCTGGCTAATGTAATAACACAAGACAGGAGTGGTCCGTTTTAATGGATTGAGCATCATAGTGGCTGTCATTGTGCCAAAGAAAAGATGATTGATTATCCCAAATCCATTGTCTGGTTGGTGTGAAAAGGTTTATTGTCTAATTGCGATTGTGCCGGTGCTTATTGTAATAATACACTATTTGTATCCTCTCTTTCCACAGAATCGTGATGGGAAGGTCACACGTAAAGAATTACGCAAGGTTCTGGAAAAATTCACATTCCGTATGAACGACGACGAATTCAAGGATCTCTGTTCGAAGTTAGATCCAGATCATGTCAATTTCATAGATTATCACTCATTTTTAGAATTGTTTGAAGAAAGGGAGACTAAGGTAAGAAAAAAATAACTCCTTCATTATTAATTTAATCTATATAAAAGTATACATTTTCTTGAAGAAAAGGGTTCAATGAACCATAATTCTCTAGGAGGGTTTTTGTTTTGTTTTGAATATCTGACTTTATATTTTTAAATATTGACCAAAAAGTACCAACAAAAGTTTTACCTCCAAAATCACTTTTTGGTTGATAATTAGAAAAAGAAATCAGATATTAAAAAAAAATCCTAGAGAATTTTATTGAGATGAATTTGGTGCAATTTCAGCATTTTTTACCAAAAACTGAATTTGCTACGAATGCAGCAAATGTTGGTAATTTTTTTTTAAAAATCAGATTTTTTGGTGAAATTTGATTTAAAAAAATGGATTCTCCGACTCATTTCCTTTCCAAAAATGTATACTTTTATATACATCATAATAATAGTTCAAAAGTTACAGCGCTTGATAAATTTCATGTTGTGAGGGTTGACAACCACCCACTTAAAAGTCATGTTTTACTGTAATATTATTCATGATGAACCCACCCTTCTGTGCATGCATGCAGCCTATTCAAGTCATGCAATTGAGCAGGGGGGGGGGGGGGGTGTTTTGGCATTCCAAATGATAATTTAATGGGAGGAAATTTCAAGATAATCAAATGAGATCATTCCCGAAATTTGCGAATTCCCAATTATATTATTTTCTAGTTCACATAGAGCACCTGGAAGTGCTTAATTATGAATAAAATCTCATTTCACAAGTTTGAAATATATCATTCCATTTTTTTCTAATGATAGAAACAAAATTTCGCTCCAACCACATTGGAGATAATGCACTGCTTTTTTTCTTTAACACTAATCTACAAGCATCGTGCCATCTGGCACGATTTGGCCTAAAAATGAATAAAATATGAATTTAGGTATATTTTACATGAAAAAATAACAAATGTTGTGATAGTATTAGATGAAATGTGTCACTTGTATCCCATTCCAAAAGAATATGTAATTTTGTTGCTAAAATAGACCAAATTTGACAAAAATGTTACCTTAAAATGCCTGACAAACAATTAAAATATTTAACTATTATTCAGATTAATTTGGCATCAAGTAAGAAACTACTTATTGTACGCTTATTTGAGTAAAAGTCAAAAAGAATCATTAAAAGTTTAATATTTTTGTCAATTTGTAATCAAACCTCATTAATTATTCATGAGCTTATTAACATATTATTTGCATAATTAATTTTTTGTTATATTTTTCTGGAAGCTTGAAGTCTGATCTATCCATTGATATGCTACTTTCGTGGTTTTATCAATACCGCGCTGAATTGATACAGTGATCAAGAGTGGTCTATGCTTCTGAAAACCCACATTTTTGTGTTTGTAGATTAGAGTTAAGGGAAGTGTCAACCCTATTATTTTGATGATCAACTTTTGCTTCTAAGTTTGAGAATATTGAATAAAAGTACATAAAAGTATACATTTATAGTAAGGAAATTTGATAAGGAATCCGATGGTGATATCAATGTGATACCAAATAAACTAAATTTTGAGAAATGAACCAAAAAGCTATTTTTTTACCCCAAATTTTTCAGACAGCATAACTATAAAATAAAAAATGGTAATTTGTTCCAATAAAAAAAATTGTAAACAAGACAATTTTGTCTAGGAGGCAATTTTTTCTTTTTCCAAAATAAGGCTTAGTTTTGGAAATATTGCTAAAAACATCGGAAAAGTGTAAAAGTCGTGTTTTTTTGCATACATTTCGCTAGAAATGGATGCATATCTCGAGTTTAAAATCCATAATCGAAAAAACAAAAAATTTGCCTCCTAGCGCTGAAAGTCCTCTACACAATGGTAGTAAAAGCTTACCTAATAAGTTGATATTTTTTTATTTATGTTGTCTGAAAAATCGTAAAATTCCTTCAAATTTGAACTTCTAGAAAACATCGATTTAGTAAAAATATTGACATTTTCCACCATTTAAAGCTAAATGTTCATGGAATGCAAGGGCGTGTGACCTAAAAGGCGAGTATACTATTATCATGATTATGAACAATCAAAATAAACTATCAGATTCAATTTATATTGTCACAATGTGAAGAAATTGGAAGAACACTGAAATTTAAATGATCGTAAGATTGGCCTTTGTTTACATTTTTAGACATTGTTTTGCGCTCTTTTGTTTTTCGCGTCTATGTCACGGATATTAAGCGGCGCGTCTAGTATTACGCACGGGAAGATTCAGCGCGCGACGCAATGATCGAACAGCTGTCGCAGCATTTAAAAAGCGCGGAACTCCGTTTAAATTCCCGCCAAATAACCATGCACCTTTTCCTGACTCAAATTTACCAAAACAACAATTTTAAATCACCCAAAAGAACGGGAAATAATCGCTTCCGATTAGTAACTTATGATGGTAATGATAGAATACATATAAAAGTATAAAATAATAGAGAAATGTGAAATTCAATTTTTTAAACAAGTGCCGGGTTGACACTGCCCTTAAGTGAGGAAACATCTTTCAGGTCTAAACTTTAAGAAAATTAGGAGTTCTCTCTCCCCTGATACAGACATCTCACTTATGATGCAAAAGAAGAAGTGGAGGGTACAGATCCAACATATTTATAAACTGATACAAGAGGATCAGAAAACTAATACAAGAGGATATCTCAAAAATATAAAATGCAAAGTATAAAAGCAAGGTATACCAACTGGATGTGGGAAACAAGCAATACCAATGGATAACGATGCAATAGAACAGTGAAATATACGACGGCAAGCAATGTATTGCTGTGCACTGAAACAAATAACATTAAAACATAGGTATGCACTGGGACAAGAAGCAATAACAATTGCTGTGCAATAAAAACAACAAATGTAACAATAAAGACCGACATTTTAAGTGGATATAACACCCTTCATCAGGGACAAACTATAAAAAAGTGGTATAAACTAATTTAAAAAAGATAGTGTACTACAATGTTAGAAAATATTGTTCGAACACTTTGTTGTTGTAATGTAAGTGTTGCCCATTTCCCCCCTGATCAATGTTGAATCCCACAATTTGCCAACCATCATCACACGGCCTCGCAACATTGATCTGTGGGGAAGGGGGAGGGGTATGAGGAAAGGGATACTTCAGGTTACTAGAAACAAGTTTTGATTTTGATGTGACTCAAATATCGTGCCTGTTATGGTACAAACAGCATGGCAATTATGGTCAGTGTTCGAACACATTTTTTTCTATGATTGTAGACAAGTTCACCACTATGATTAATAATAGCACAATATCAGTAAGTGATATTGCCCACTAGACATCCAAGTTACCAATTTTCAATTGTCGGCCATTAATTCCTGACTCTGCTGATTTCATTAAATCTGAATATTTGTCCCCATTTTTTACAGGAGGGTCATAAATGGCTGGATTCTGCGCATCGTTGGAACAACGTGCCAGCCCCAGCCACCTTAGCCTGGGACACCATAGAGGAGATTGTACGCGAAAAGATCGAGGAACAGTGGAAACCGATCAGCAAAGCCATCGTAGCGGCGGATCCAGAGGGAACGGGGGCGCTGTCTTATAGATCCCTGAAGAATATCATTGATCAGTGCGTTGTGCCGCTTTCTGAGGATCATTTTGAAAAGTAAGATGTTGTTGATTTTTCGGTTTAAGGGGTGTGTTAACCAGGGTTCACAGTAGCTTCAAAATTATGTGGTCCAGTTGGACCCCATATCCTGGCAATTCTCAGAATTATGGAGTCCAAACAGAATTTTTGGGAGTCCATGAAATAATGATAAATTCCCTAATTATGATTACTGTATCATGCCGCATGTGAATGATAGTTGCTACTCTCCTGTTTCTATACACATTTTAACATTGTGAAGGTAATGCCAGGCGGCTGACACTGTATTGTTCGAATCGCCGAAAGCATCGACGTACATGAATATACAATGAATAATCATATCAATGAATATACGTCATTTGTGAAGTCGAAAATGAAAAGTACCAGACCATAGTGGACACGAACGGCCGTAATCTTTGAATCTCCGTGGATTTCAATTTTATGTCGGAGTGTTTTACCTAATTTCATACTGACACGACCTGAGTGATAATCAAACGGTCCCCGAACGATGCCCAGGCGCTGTTGAAGTCAGAAATATCATCGTTCCCTACAGTCCGAGCGTTCCCACATCGAATTTCACCTAGAATATTCGTCACACGAACCTATGTCCGCCATCGTCTGAATATCAAAAAGGCCCTCTGGAGAGTCAAGGGGACAACATTTTTTTCTACGCATGCGTCCGATCGCTTTGGATTTGTCCACAAACATTTTGGACAAATGCCTAATGAGTATGTGCTGCATGGCAAGTGACACAACTTCTTGTAATGCGCTAATCAACCGTAGATCTAACACCCGGGCTCCGGCCAGTTTGGGGGTGGAAAAGCCCAATCAGGAAAAGTTCACGGAAAAGATTCAGACGTTGACGGGATAGGCAAAGTGGGTAGGCCTATATCCAGTGACAGTTGTATATCCCTTGGTATATAATATTTAATTTTGACTAAAGCAGCCGACAATGCATTGCCATTGATGATAACATCCAGAAGTGGTTTGATGTGATAATAACTAGCTTGCCGCCATGAGGATCGAGCCGTGTAGCGAGGGGCCACGCCGAACTATGATCGAGAGTGACTAACGCCGCCGCAATGCGGACCCGACTGGCGCGCGGCGGGCCGGCACATCCAACATGCGCGAATCCTGGCGTAGCCAGCTTTAAACAGGGCCATAGGGAGGGGGAGGGGTGGACTTATCAGACAGTAAAAAGTCCGAGTTGTATACCGACGAAAGGCATGATGTACAGTCAATAAAACTATACGGTAGTGCCCACATGTTGTGGCGAATATAAGGCCTACACTTACTTGCAACAGAGTGACGTTGGAATCCGGGGGCCGACTATACGACCATAACAGAGCGACAGTAGAATCCGGTGTTTTGATTTTTTTTTAAATTGAGTGTATTGTTAATAGTCCCGGTTCTGAGCACTCACAAGCCCGCCCGGCCTGTGGGCCTAAATGAGACACCGTGCACTTTGCGCCGTGCATATGCTATAACCATAATGATTGGAAGCGTAGCAGTATCAAGTATTATGAGAAAATGTGTACATATCTCCTGAGATTCTGGAGATTCGAAGTCTACCATCGGACCGGGCTTTCAGTTGACCTACGCATAGGAGCATCGTCGAAGCGAGAATGTCCCCTGTAACCTTTTTCAAGATCTTTGGCACTGAAATTAAAATTTTGGTTCATTATAGAGGGAATCCACTTTACTCATACGTGCCCGTAATCACCCTTCAAAGGTACAAGACTTGATCGCGTCTATCAATAGTTGTCTGATTGCCTTTCCACATATATTTCGACATGAATATTGCGTCTCCCAATTCGTTTATTAAAGCTAGCTACATTTGGTACAAGGACTAACTTTCTTGAAATAAAGTTGTTCCAAAGATTTTCTAGAAATTCATCGGTTGTACAGGTTTAAAAAAATGGTAATCATGGTAGATTTAACATTGGTATAAACGGTCTCCTTTCTCATTGTACGATTGGCTATGGCCTGTTTTGGAAATGTGTTTGCTTTGTGTATCCAAATAGCTTACAGTTGTATATTAGCCTAGCTATAACAAGCTATAAAAATGACATCTCTGAATGTATTTTAAACAAAGTGTGCAAAGGAGAAATGGTTGGGCACACTGGTATGCTATCATTATCAAAGTGAACTCAACTTCAATCACTTATTTATCGAGCAATAGTATATTGTTTTACGCATTTTAATTTGTTTAGATTATAAAGTTAAATAAATCCAGAGATAAATGATAGATAGAAAAATAGATTAAAAAAGAATAGAAAAAACTATAAAAGCATTGGCGGCCTTTATAAATTATAAAAATTGACATAAAAATGATGTTACATACATCCACAATCAAGTTTTTTTATTTAAAAAAAAAAAAAAAAAAAATAGAAAACAACAACGAATACACGGAGATTCGAACCCGTGATTGCCGATTGCAAACGATACGGCCAACGTGTGCACGCCACAGAGATCGACGAGTGTAATTGTGTCAGTTTTATTATTTAACCATTGATTCTTTTATTTATAACGAACGGATTTTTATCGTGCCATTTTTGACATTTTAAACCATATTTATATGTTACTCTCGCACAAAATGTGTTTGTAATGTGATTATACTCCTTATTTTGGAAAGAATGGTAAAGGCGTTGACATTTCGAACACAATAAATGGCATCTTGTATACTGTTTATACGGTCGCTCGACTGAACGTTGTGTGACCTGTTGCATTGCATTATTCATGTTACGATCTGTTTATGTATGCTTTTGTTATACTTCTCAATCGCTCATCGCCAACTCTGTACAAGAAACTTCATGCGCTGTCCCAACGCTGTCGTTAGAGAACAAAAGAAAGTCCCCTTGACTCTCCAGAGGGCATTATCTGCAACCTTTGACTGGGTTCGCGGGGTTAATCATATTAATGAGCAAATATGCAAATGAGCTAAGTGTCCCCTCCTATTATATATACTCCTTGGTAATGCAGTAAGTGTGACTGTTTACTGGGGATTACTGCATTACCTGTGAGTGACTGTACTAATTTCTGAGGGTACTGATATGAAGTGATCACTGATCATTATGTAATAAAAGAAATATATAAAAAGTCAACACAATGAAGTCCAGTTGTTTTCTTCAATTGCTGCAATTGCAAAATGTCAATCTTTAATTTTACTTGGTTAACTATAATAAACTAACCTTCAGAATTAAACAATCAAATTAATTATTGTGCATTTGCCCTGAACGTACCACCCCTATTGCCAAATTGAGACCGGCCCGTGTCACAGGTCAACACTTATTATAATACATGCAAATCATTTATCTCTTTTACCAACTGTACAGTACTCGCAATTCCCGCACGTGCACACACGTACATACATTTGTTTACGAACAAGTATCTTACTCTTGTGGAGGAGACGATAATGGAGATTATCGTGCTAGTTTGGTTGTACACATCCCATGTCAACTTTGCTGTGTGACTGTGTATATGCACTGATTTGTTTTGATACTAAAACACTGCGCAAATGAGAAGTATTTGGGCATGTTGTAGACATTTTCGACGATTAAGCTTAGCAAATTTTGATGCAATTTCAGATATTTGTAAACTGCGATGCATCGTGAATTCGAGATCGTATTTATAGTAAGTTGAATAGCCTCAAGCTTGGGCGTCCAAGCAAGACGCAATAACACAGGACATTTCAATATTATGGCGTCCAAATAAAAAAAAGGGCGTCATAGACGCCCTAACGCAAGGTAGCGTGAACCCTGGTGTTAACCCTTTTTGATCAAAAAGTGTCCCAACAAAATTCACCTCAAAATTATACAATTTTTTACCTTTTTTGATCAAAAAATTAAAAACTAAACATTTTTATGATTTTTTTTCTTCACAATTTGGATGAAATTTAAATCTTAAAAAAAAAAAAAAAATGTGACCCTAATTTTTGAGATCTTATGATTGGTTGCTTAGGGCAACACAACTCTTTCTTTTGACTCAGTTCCTCATCTCAACATTGTTTTCTCACCAGGTGATCTAGTTTACAAATATTTATTTTTAGTGAGAAAGATGGTGCCACAGAACTCCCTAAAGGTATCTGGAGACTATACCTAATCTTTTTTAGAAAGCCCATGTCTCTGTCACTGAGGGGAGCTATTTTGCACCATTTCTCGAATACAGGGCGGTAAATATTTGTTTTATACAGCATACCATATACAAATATTTCTGTCGTTTATGTTAAACAAAAGATAATATCAATTATTGTGAGCAGGAACAAATTCCCCTAACAAGCTACTATATTGCCCTCATAGCTTCTCATCACAGGGGAAATAGTACTTTTTGTATGGGAACTTTATGCCCTCCTGTGAAATATTGGGGAACTAGTCGGAATATTTTATGTCACACGATATAGTATCCACCAATCAAATGACAGGAATATTTTATATGCGTTATATAATATGAGCATTGTAATGTTCTCAGTGATTAACACTATACTTTATTTACGACTCATGATCATGAGGTTGTGAGTTCTAGCCCCGCCAGGGTTAACATGTTTATGTCCTTGGGCAAGATACTTGTTCTCAATTGCCTCGTTCACCCAAGCAAGATTGGGTAGCTGCTATGGGTGATATTACAATACAAGTGCTGATATGGTTGAGCACTAAGCCAGTAGCCACATAAGTGAAGCAATATGATCGTGACAATTTCCTAACGCAGCATTGTTAATCATAATAGGCTACAGTGCGTTGGAATAGGCTGCGAGATAGACGGCGCTATATAAATTGATTGTTATTATTATAATACCTATTATTGTTATAAACCAGGTTGTGGAGCCAGTGCGAGGAGACCACTAACGGCAAGGTTATGGTTGCGCAGTTCCTTAAGAATCTCAAAGTTGACGTCTCACCAGGCGATCTTGTCGGAACCAGTACCATGATACATGTATTGAGTGATTTGGCGGAGCAACAGAGGCAGCATGATCTTGATTCTAGGTAAGTACTGAGTTAAAGTAAGACAATATGTAAGAAGCAAGAGGTGTCATCTCAATCAACAACAACAACAACAACAACAACAACTTCTGTTACATAATGTGTTCACTTCAAAACTGTTCCCAATTTCATACAATCATCAGCCAATCACGTCCCAATTTGTGTCATCTCAATTGGCAAATACCGATACCCTTCTGGCATTTGGAGATCCACGTGAAGCCAAAAAGAGCCCACGCTCTCTCTTGACAGTGCTCTCAACACTTATTGTTTTTGACCCAAATGACTGCAAGTATGATATTATAAAATAAAATTTATGTTCGACATCTACATGATACACATGTGCATCTGAGTTGTGTTTTTCACCCTCGGTTTACGTTACCAATGTAGGAGAGGACTTCACCAAAGACTCTATTCACACGGCAGCCATTTTCCAAAATTTGCCACCCAAGCCTCGTTCCCGTTTGGTCTATTTGCGCCTTGGCACACTCGATAGAACCGCGAGAGAAGCGTGGTAACGTACCAAAGCGTGTTGCGTACGGATCATTGCGCAGGTAAACATAACGGGAACGAGGCTTGGATGGCACATTCTAAAAAATGGCTGCCGCGTGAATAGAGTCTATAAACCCTCCTACGAATAGAACAGACTGTGTCAAATGTTTTAGATCAGTTGCAAGGTTCATGCTCAGATCACATAATATTGGCTTGTTTTACACTCATCATGTGACGTTATTCCCATTACCCAAAGCTTTGATGATGGTTTTACATTGTATTGTGTTTCCTCTGCTACAACTTGTGTGTTAACCATTATTTCCTCTAGTCCAAAGTAATGACTCGAGAGTCTGTGTAAGAGTGCAATGTTTGAAACATTGCGGAGACCAAGGATTCATCAATGTAGAGTGTGTCACAGAATTGGTCTTGAATCTTCCATAGCATTTTTCACTAATCAGGAATCATTTGATTCACGACTGTGTAAACTTTCAAAGTTCACAAGTAGAGAAATTAAATGTGATTGACATGAATGCCCTGAGAAAAAGGATTTAGGTAAGAAATATCACGAACATTCTAGGCTTGGAAGCTACCTATATACCCAATATTCTGCCTCAAGAATGTTATAGTTTGATCAGTTCCAAATTGACAAAGCCTCCTAACGGCAGTAAATGAAGACAGAAGGACGCGGGCGTGCATGAAAGCAACAATCGCACTATGCATCATATGCGTGGCGCATGTGTGCGACTAAAACTGCATTCGTGTGGCCATTATCTTGCCTGGACGCGTGGATTACTTTTGCTCACGAAAATATACAAACCAAATATTTCTCACAAATTTGGAACTAATTAAAATATAGTGACTAATTTTTAATTATAACTGATCGTTTATCTAGACTCCACCAAGTCCAGTTAACTGCATTGGAGAAGACAGGACAGATGACTGTGGATGAGGTTATCATAAAGCTCAAGGACAGAATGGCCCAGAAATCTAGCAGCATTAGAAATAACTTTTTGCGATATTGCAAGGGTCGCAAGGGAAGGCTCACTCAAAAAGAGTTCAGAAAGGTTAGTAATCAAAAAATGTGCTTGTCTTATTACCAAATAGATTCATGAGGGAGTGTTCATAAATTCTTTGGTGGGAGGGTTGGAAAAAATGAGGGGGGATCAATAAAAAAATGGTCCTTAAAAGGGGGGATCAGAAAAAAAAGGTCCTTGTTGGGAGGTATTTTTTACCTGTGGCGTAGCCAGAGGGGGATTCGTTGATTAGAATCTGATATGGAATGTTCATTTTACTGATCCAGTGTAAAGGTACTCACAAGTACGTTTCTGATACGTCTGTATCCTTTGTTAAAACTTTTGGTAATGGCGATCTTGACGACTCATCACGCTTTTTGCAGTGTTGGAGTTACCAGTTGTGCTTGTCTTGTTTCACACGAAAAATAAATGCACACATACATTGATGTTCAGTGTTATATTTACCTTGTGTAGCATAGCCAAATGTATGCTGGTTCCCTGCATCAATGGGCTCCATACAACTCATCCATAGAGGCAGGTACGCGCAATCATGTCATCACATTGATTTGCTGGCATAAAAGCCATGTATATGCATGAAATGATGATAAAATAATCCATAAATAAATTCGTTCGATGCCAGCTTCACACTTAGAACGATCCCAAAATTAAGTTTTCAAGACAATTCGATTTGAATTGTATAATTGATATTGAACGTTTTATTCACTCATATCTTTAGAGACACCCCCAATTATTATGTTGACTGACAGGAGTTTCAAGTAGAGTCAATTGAGTATACCTGCAGGTTGATGGCACATGTGGGGCAATAGTACACTGGGCACATCACATGACATGAAGGTTGTGGGTTTGAGAGTTCAACATGTTGTGCTCTTGAGTAAGGCAGTTTACCACAACTACTGCAGCTCTCTACATAGGTGTATTTAAATGGGTACCGACATTCTTAGTGCTATGGGAAGGTAACAGACTCAAAGATTCGGAGGTGTAGCGATCCTTGCACAGCAACATTATAAACAATGGAGCGAGTCTGACCCAATTGCTTTGGAAGAGATAGATGGGCACTGATCCACTCCTTGGAACGCAGGAACGACCACTTTCAAAGAAGATTTTAAAGACACCACCACAATGCATTGCGTTTTTGCAAAATGCTGGTCTCTAATTTGTCTCAGTTCCCATATAGACATATGCACACAATAATGGCTTCATAGCGCGTTCATCGTTGGAGCTCTTAGGTTCTTGTTTTCATCGATGAATAAATGAGTTATCAGTGTTCCTTTTTCTTATTTCTAGAACTTAATGTTTTATTTCTAGAACTTAAGAGCTCGACAAATGCATCGTCTGGAAAAAAGCTTTAGTTCGTTGGCATTCGGGCAATGCATTGTGGGAAGACCTTAAAATCTTCTTTGGACCGCTTTTTACCCTTTTTTATGTCAAATTTAGCAACATCTGACAAGAGTATCAGAGATCATATTCTGACATCATGTGTTTATTCACCTTGTTTTAACAATACAGGTTCTAAATAGTTTTGGTATGTCCATGGATGATATCCAGTTCAACGAACTCTCCACACGGCTGGGCTTCACGCAAGGCCCGCTGTCTTACTCGGATTTTGTCGAGGCGTTCGAAGACTTGAGGATCGGCGGACCCGGAGCGGAAATTCAGCACACACCCAACCATGATCCAATAAGACTGGAAGCGCAGAACATGAGCGCAGAGGAAGTGGGGCCGGTGTTGAAGGACAAGATGAGACAAGGATTTGGGGTGAGTCTATAGTGTGCTTGCCGCCCTTCAGCATGTATAAAGCATAACTACCCAACGGTTATGCATATGAACCTTTGTTTTATACATGTTCAGGGGCACGACCATACAAGGTTTTGATAGATGTGCTTTTCGCCCTTGAACATGTTTAAAGTAGACTGCCCAAAGGTTGACCATAGGAAGTATACTTTATACATGCTGAGGGGCTGGATGAAGATAAAAAGGTTTTGACAGAACAGCGACGACCATTAAAGGAGGTGCTTCAACATCAAACACTTGCTTTCTATTGGTTTCTTAATCATAATTTGTTAAACTGAATCATGTTTTACTATGTTGCTATGATTTGAAATGAATATAGACTTATTCTTAGGGAGTAAGGTTTACCTGCAAAAGACTGGGAAACTTGCCATAGTGTAGTAGGTTAATGGCAGGGAGAGTATACAATGGGAAATTCGAATCGCAAAACAAGAGCCTCCCATATACGAGCACATGGGTGTGAGTACGAGCGATGTGACTCGTAAAAGGAAGGCGGCGCTATGATTTACAGCACGAAAGTCCTTATAAGGCACATGAGACGCGTGATGTGACTCGCAGATTTAATTTAGATGCGCAATGTGACTCGTAAATCGAGGGCGCTACCACACTAGAGGCTTCAATCTCGGCAATAGGAGATTTTGTACAGTGGCACCGGCCTGTTAATGCTCTGTACCATGAACGACTATGCATGAATGACTATATTATCATGACACACCCATATGCCTGCTGCACTTGTAGCTGCATGTTTTGCATCTCTTTTCTGTTTTCCGAAAGTACCTATACTACCTGAAACCAATTAGCAAAAACAATGAGGTTTCCTATTTTGAACTGAACAAACTATAATAATTTACAATAAATAATTTGTACCATCTATCTACCCGCAGAGTCTGCGCTCAGCCTTCTATAAGCTGGACGATGATCACAACGGGCTGGTCTCTCGTGAAGATTTCCGACGTCTCTTGGACGGTCTGATGTTTGTCATGACTGACGAGGAGTTCGTCAAGTTGATGGAGAGTCTAAGCATCAAGAAGAGAACCAAGCTTAACTATAGAGAGTTCCTTGAGAAGTTCCAGACCAGGGATACGCCAGAGGGTCATAAATGGCTGGACTCGGATCATAGGTAAGACATGTGATCTATCTCAAAATATGAAAATATTCACATTTAGAGGCCCCTCCCCCTTATTTATATACCACTGCACATGTGTGTGGTGCAGTAGATATGGCACTGGATTCATAATTGAAAGGTTGTGGGTTCGAGTCCCGCTGTGGTCAACATGTTGTGCTCTTGCTGCACAGGCCTGGAAAATGTGGAATTCGGGAAGCTCCTTCTAAGCAAATTTTTGTATTTTGAGGGAAATAATTTTATTTGTTTCCCGGGAAATATACATTTTTCCAGCCCTGGTAAAGCACTTTACCGCAATTACTCCTCTCTACCCAGGTCTATTTAAATGGGTACCGACATTCTTCAGTACTGGGAAGGTAACAGACTAGCTGTGGAGGAGGTATAGCAAGCTCCACACAGCAACATTATGAAAGGAGTGAGTCTGGCCCAATTGCTTGGAAAGAGATATGGGCACACTCCGCTCCTGGGATTACAGGATCGACCACCTTTACCTTTTTTTTACCCCTTATGTCTAAACCACTACAGCATGCAGTTCAAGTTGTCAGCAGGAGGAATTAATTGTTTTTCAAATAAATAAAAGTCCATAAATATGCCCAATCCATTAACAAACTTGGCTCGTAATGAGCAGGCTGTAAGTTATGCCATTTTTCATCAAGGGCATACACTGGTAGGATTTGATGGCGTGTTAAGTTTATCTCAAGGTCCAACAATGCTAGAGACCAAGTATAACAGTCAAAAATGGTCCACTAGATATTGGTTGCCAAATGTTAACCCTAATTCCTTATTTATTTGGTATTATAAGGTTAAACAAGACAATTGACGCGGCCCAGTTAGCAGCCGACCAGGTCCATAATATACTAGTAGCCAAGTCTCACGTCAATCCCACGACTTTATATTTCTTAATCTCAAGGTTCAACAAGACTATAGACCAAGCGTGTGCAACCTGCGGCCCGCTGGCTTCTAATCTGCGGCCCACGAAGCAATCCTAAAATTCCCATTGATGCGGCCCGTTTTAACCGGAACTCCCTAGGTTACACAATGACGGATTGACTTAGTGGTGTGCTCCCTTATAATTAGTAGGGTGACGCGCTGCATTTAGTAAATATAACTCGAACTAAATATAATTGCGTGTTAACATTCCTGGTTAATATAGCGCTTGCATGCAGCAGCAACAGCGAGTAAAGAGGAAATGACTCGAAGAGAAGCGGGTATTCAATGAGAAATGGACTTCCCATCCCCCTATAACCCCTCATCCGGACGTATTTTGGAATGTTTGACAATCACTGCGGCACGCGAATGGATCTGAAAATCACAATGAGGCCCGGGTGATAGAAAAGGTTGCACATGCTTGCTATAGACCCAGCCCAGTTAGCAGTCGGCCAAGTCCATGAGATACTGGTGGCCAAATATGAATGTCAGTCCCACGACTTGACCAAAGCATTCCTCCCACTGAAGTTTGAACCACTAATTCCTCTTTATATTTCCTAATTTCAATGACTATAATAGACCCAGCACAGTTAGCAACCGACCAGGTCCACAAGATACTGGTGGCCAAGTCTCCTCATCAATCCCATGATTTGACCAAAGCATTCCGCTCACTGAAGTTTACACTACTATTTCCTCTTTATATTTCTTAATCTCAAGGTTTAACAAGAATATAGACCCAGCCCAGTTAGCAACCGACCAGGTCCAGGAGATACTGGTGGCCAAGTCTCCTCATCGATCCTCCGATTTGACAAAAGCATTCCGCTCACTGAAGTTTACACTACTATTTCCTCTTTATATTTCTTAATTTCAAGGTTTAACAAGAATATAGACCCAGCCCAGTTAGCAACCGACCAGGTCCAGGAGATAACTGGTGGCCAAGTCTCCTCATCGATCCCCCGATTTGACAAAAGCATTCCGCTCACAGAAGTTTGAACTACTAATTCCTCTTTATATTTCTTAATCTCAAGGTTCAACAGGACTATAAACCTAGCCCAGCTAGCAGCCAACCAAGTCCATGAGATACTGGTGGCCAAATATGAATGTCAGTCCCACGACTTGACCAAAACATTCCTCCCACTAATTCCTCTTTATATTTCTTAATTTCAACTACTATGGACCCAGCCCAGTTAGCAGCCAACCAAGTCCACAAAATACTGGTGGCCAAATATCAACATCAGTACCACAACTTTACCAAAGCATTCTGCTCACTGAACTAATTTCCTCTTTATATTTCTTAATCTCAAGATTCAACAAGGTTATTGACCCAGCACAGCTAGCAGCCGACCAAGTCCACGAGATACTGGTGGCCAAATCACAACGTCAGTACCACGACTTGGCGAAAGCGTTCCGCTCACTGGACAAACAAGGCAATGGTGTCATCACCAAGAAAGAACTGAGGGATATGCTGTATACATTCATGATGCCGATGACTAGGAAGGAGTTCCAGATACTGTGGAACAAGTAAGTGAAGCATGTTTGGGTGAACACATGGTTTAGGCCAACGACAACAGATTGTTGTGATGCCCTCAGCGGCCGGGCCCTAAAATCTCAAAAATCAGGGTTGCATTTTTTTTATTATTAAGATTTAAATGTTATTCAATTTATCAAAATATTACTATTTTCTGCTTGAAATAAATAAGTTTGCTTGAATAGATTGCTATTAAACTGTTATCACACTAGAAACATTAGTCAACTACGGTCTGTCAGTAATATTTGTTAGCAAAAAAAAAGAACAAAAAGTAATTTGATAGACCGACCAACCCAACTTCAAGATTTTTGGCACTTGAGGGCAACACAGCTATCTGTTTTTGCCTCAGTGGTGTGGAAGGAAGGGTATAGATGTCACTTTTGAACCCAGGGGCATTTGGTGAGAGCAGAGGTGCAAAAAGTAGGGGTCATTGGGTGAAAGAATGCCAAAGTGACGAAGTTGGAAATTCTTTAACATTTAACAAGTTTTCATGCTATACCATAGTTCAGTCAGTTCCAAATTGGCGAAACCTGTTTACAGCAGCAAATGAATTCAAAAGAGTGTCGCGGGCTAAACGCTCGCATGGCCCAATATGGCGCGCAATGTTGCAGTGACATTGTATGCATGACGATTGCATATGCTAAAAATCACACTTTTACGTTTAGATTACTTAATTGCGCGCGGATAGATAAAAACCGAATATTTCTCGCCAATTTGGAACGGATTGAACTATAGTTTTGTGACACCTGAAGGTGGAACCTGTTTATTGGTGAGAAATGTGCCACATTTTTCAAAAAAATATGGGTTTTGAATTTAAAAAGTTGCAATATTTTCAAAAAAGTAGGGTTCTTTGGGAGACAGTGGTTAAATGTTTAAAAAATGGATGTTACCTCCTATCAATGTTTACTGCCAATCCATTTGTGTTTGATTTTAGGCAAGTGCATGTGATGGGTCTGTGGGCTACATAACGGTACCGGTGACATCTCCAAATTATTTATAACGATCGACGCTTATTTTGACCCAAATGGTTGTTGCTAATATGATTTACAGCAGGGTTCTAGCCAGGACCATTTTAGAACCGGGTAAATTTACTGACGGCGAACGGAGAAAATGTAGCAAACGAAGTGCAGTGGATCATGGCATGGGATCCAGAGGCCTTCTTAATGTCTTTTTAGGGTTTTTTAATGCACTTTGAGGGTTCCTGCCACATAATGAGGCAGTTTATTACGTATTATTTATACCTACCTCCACAACCTGGAAACGCTTGCATTTATCCCCTAGATGAACTGCTGCCCAAATTAATGCCTTTATTAAAAATCTACATAATTATTTAATTAAGAAAAATCACTTCGGACACCTATATCTCCACATTTGGCCCGATTGGGCTACATATCCCTACCTCGGCAACACGGTATCAGCCCAAACCGGGCAACACCGTTACCCATAATGCATCCTCTTTAACCTTTGGGCGAAACATGGTGGACGTGTTTACCTACTCCTCCGTGGATATCTAACAAATCTCAGGTGGAATATTTTAAACAGAAGGTTCATACCAAGTAAGTTTCGCCCTGAAAGATGGCGCATAGTCTATTGCTATGCGCCCTTAATTGGAATTTGCGTAAGTCCCATTTTTTAAATGCCTGGACCGTCCGTCGGACGGTCTTTTTCATGAATTTTAGGACCTTAGGTTCAAAAAAATGTTTATTCTATTTTTACTTTTCGCAAATTTGAAAATGGCGGCCGACTCTCGTAGTGGTCTTTGACCGCGTGGTTTTTTTTTATTCACCATGAGGTCGGCCTGTTCCATTTCTCAACTATCCTCGCGATAGTTTTTTCATGTGTAATGCATTCAAAAATGATACACATTTCCTATCCCGTGGGTATGGGCTTCATTAGATTCCCATTTCCCGGTTGGTATATTTTTTAATGTGTAATGCATTTCACATGATACACATATCCGTTATCTCCCGTTGATTCTATAACTAGAAAACACTCATGGGGTTTTTGGGTATGAGAGATACTTCTATCTATTACCGACTAGTCATAAAATATCACTAGCTTGATTTTATATGTATGTATTACGGTCTTTAGATTATCGACTTAGCGGAGTTCTTATCACAACATGTTTTATATTATATTATATCATACATGATTGCCATAGTGGTTTATTGATCTGATTTCCCTCCTTTGTTGTGGTCCTTGACCACCATAATAGCCGATATTTAGTAGCTCTGGATTCAATCAATAACATGAGGATTGCTTATATTTAACCATTATACATCTTCAATTGATTATATGTACATTATATTCTGATTATTGATATGTTTCTTCTAGAGAAGAGGTCTTTGACCCTTATGTTTCAAAACGATTTGATATTGATTATTCACAAACTTATCCTGTTTGAATTCTTTTCAGACCGGATTTTCTGTTCAAATCGCTGTAATAGTAATAGCTTGAAAGCTTCGTCAGTGGTGATCCTTGGCTCTGCTTCCCCATTGTTAACTCAATTTAGCTATTAAAGAAACTTACTCCTTCAGGGTTTATATTCGATATATTTAATCTCTGTGCGCGCGTTTCTGGGATTGGTATTTTGAACTCTAGTTTGTCATCTTATTGATTTAGCGTGTGTTCAGAATTAAGGTAGTTATTATGAGGTCATGCAAATGTGGAATCGAACTTTTGCCGGGTGACAAACACCCTTCATGCGTTCTGCACCGTAGGTGCAATCGTGTTAAACCATGCAAACTGTGTCGATTGGCATCTGTGACTCATTGGGACAATATGGACGCCCTCTTGGTCGCCACTATGGCCGACTCCCGCCATTCCACCCGTACTATTTCTAAGACTAGTTTAGTTCATACTAAGAATGATGTTGTATGTATTACGGGAGATAATTCTAAAGCCGCTTTTAGAGACAAGGCTAAGAAATCTCCCGAGGGCACCACGCCCTTGGTAAATCGTGTCATAGAAGTCGATAGTCTTCAGGGTCGTTCTCACTATGTTGAAAAAGATGATCAGAGAAGTAGTTATCCTACTCAGACGATCAATCATCAACTGCAGGTTAACGGGTCCTTGAATTCTTCTTGTGTTAATTCACAGGCTTCACAGGATGTCGAGCCTTCTAAAGAGGTATCTGTCCGTACCACAACCAAGACTCAAGATCTTTCTATGCAGCGGGAGATCTTAGTCGGGCACTCTGGTTGTGATGAAGGGAGCTTATCTGACGATAACGGAAGTCTGGCATTTAACATAAGACACGGCCAGATTTCCGGCTCCCGTGGGGTTGGTGTTCTAACACAACACAACGCCACGAACAAAGAGGGTCGTGCCCTAAGTCCTGTCACCCCTATCGATCGTGAGACATGTTTCTCGGTTGAGGGTTCAGGCAAAAGTCCTAGTTATGAATATGAATCCAGACGTGGCGTTAACCGTCACGGCAGTGATCCTAGGCAAAATTCGGATCTGGCTCAAGTGAGACAGAATAGTCTGAATAACCCTCAAACAAACGACCTAGTCAATCGTTCATCTGGCTTGTTGTTTAACAATCAACAAAAAAGTCAGTAAGACCTGTCACCCCTATCGATCGTGAGACATGTTTCTCGGTTGAGGGTTCAGGCAAAAGTCCTAGTTATGAATATGAATCCAGACGTGGCGTTAACCGTCACGGCAGTGATCCTAGGCAAAATTCGGATCTGGCTCAAGTGAGACAGAATAGTCTGAATAAACCTCAAACAAACGATCTAGTCAATCGTTCATCTGACTTGTTGTCTAACGATCAACAAAACAGTCAGTTTGACACTGTTTCACGTAATCAGAGTCAGTTACGCTCGAGTGCCGATGCTAACATCCGTAACCGTGTTAGCACTCAAGGGTTAAATGTTTCACACAGTGAGACAACTCGATTTACTCCGTCTGGGTCAGATGAGTTTGCTGAATGGTTGTTGTTCAGAAACTACGCTTCTCAAAGAGAGAGAAGTAGTTATCCTACTCAGATGATCAATCAAGATTATCGAGGAGGATCTGACCTAGTGGATAAGCGTACCACTTACCCAGCCGTTGAACAAAGGGAGGCTAACCGCATGGCTAATCTTAGCCAGATTAACCCTTTTCCTATTCAACGAGGGGCTAACTGCACCACTGAACATCCTTTGTCGGTTCAGCCGATTGATTCTTCTCATTCTACTGTAGATGTAGAGGGAGATGAAGATGATCAGTGGGATTACGATCAAGACGATGACTGTGTCGATTCAGACCAACAGTCGATGTCTGATTCACAGTTAGATGAGGGTCTATCAGTGTTTCCTGCTAACGTGCTTAGAGGATCTGATAGTGAGCCCAACCTTGCAGGTTTTGGTTTCGGTTGGGAGGCTAATCCCTCTCTGGGGATTTTCCAGCAGGAGCGAGTGGAGCCACGAGGGGCTAACTGCACCACTGAACACCCTTTATATGTTCAGCCTATTGATTCGTCTCACTCTACATTTAGAAGTAGAGGATGAGTTGAATTTGATTATGTCAGAGTTACTGGACAGAAGGTGGATTATGTTGATTCTTTTCAACCATCCGAATCTGACGCGGTCGGTGACCAGTCGGTTTCTTTCAGTTAATATACTATGACATCTATCTGACAGTGTGGGCTCAGTCTAGCGGGTTTTGGCTTCGATTGCGAAACCAATTCCTCCTTCACTGGTTATTTTTTTTTTTTTAACACGAAAGAGGGGACCGCTTATTACCTACGCTGTCAAGGCCATGTAGGCCTGGTAGTGACGCTCTCTCCGTGGTTCTAAGGTTTAGAGCGTCGGGTCTGTAATCACGTTTTTCTAACCATGAATCAAACAAGAACAAAGCCCATGTTGAGGCTCGAACCTGAATCGGTCAGACGTAGGGCTCAGTATCTCGTTACCATTTTTAGTCTTCTGCGTTTTTAAGGTTTGAACCTTAGAGAACGCTGATATAGTCTCCTCTGCACCAATCACCCACGGCGGATGATTTTGTGTATTTGTCTCATGTTCAGAGGGGTAATTTCTTTCTACCTTAATCCTCCCATACGATTTAATCTACTGGGGGTATGTCGCCCGCTTGTAGGCGTTTGAAATCGGTCAGCTTGCTGAGTATACGTTTTTCAATCGCCGTCTCTATGGTCTAGATCATGTGAGATGGCTGCGATATTCTGGGTCTATGACCAGGATTTGCCTATTTCGAGATTCGAAATCACTCAGTCGATAGAGCTTTAGATTCTCAATCGACTAGCCAGGTATTTTATTTTCGGTCGAAGGCCCTTGTTGTCACTTACTCATATGACAGACTTCTTATTTTTTCGACCATATGAGATTTTGCAGAGGGAACCCAGTTGCGCATCTCATTTCTACGACAAATATACGTCTCACTATATTTTTCGGTATACTAGTATGACTCCGCTCCCTTATCCGTCCAAGTTTTCCCCCATAATGTTTTCTATAATCCGATTCGTTGGGTTTTCGAGATTAACATCCATACTTTTCGTCTGACGTGACCATGTGCGTTCGAAAAGCATTATGGGTATTGTTTTAGCGAGAGTGCGCTGGACTTTATAAATGGCGATCTTTCGATGTGCGTTGACATGATCAATCGTCTTTTCTTCAGGCGATAATAAGCAGTTTTCGTCGGTTGAATATAGCGTACTGTATTTTCCTAGTTCATAGGAATTCGCACGGACTGGTTTGGACATGGGATTAGTCTGCCGTTTTCCTGCGTGGGATATCCCATCTTTGTTTATCGCTGCATGACATTGTAGCCACTACTATAGCATGGCATGGGTGGGAGCTGTCAACCGATTGAGCTGACTTCATTGATGAAGTATTGTCAATTCTACGCATTGCTGGATTCTTATAGATACTTGGAATTTTTTGGTGGAATTCGGATTACTATGAGCAGTGTATCTCCATCATTACATGTGTCGTCGGACAGGACTAGTTCCAGGTATGCGTTAATCTGTTAGTTTGTTTACATGTTGGTCGTTTTCGACATATTTTTTGCTATACATCATCCCTGTAGAAGTGTAAACTATTATTTTTATTCCTTCGTCAGTATCAATTTCGGTACTGTAAAGGTCTATTTTTATTTATTTTTTTTTCGCGATAGGATATTTTCACGAAAATGGTCATAATCACTTAACAGGCATTTCGCGATCTTTTTATTCTTATTTTTTTTTTTTTTCGCGATCTTCAACAATTGTGAACTAGGTCATTGGAAGTCCATTATTTTCGCGAGTTTTTATTTTCGCGGATGAGGATAATTCGCGAAAATAAAATCTCGCGAATATTTCTACTTTTTCAGTATTATTGGTTTGTTCTTTTAAATACATGAAGAGTAGAGCTGGAATGACCCGGCCAGCTTGATACCAAGGCTAGTAGAGTAGCTGGGTGGTTGTGAGAAGCTAGCCTCCCTAGTATCTAACACTTTTATTATATTATAGTGTTATATTCAGGTTATGTTTTCCCCTCTATTTTTTATCATAGAGTTGTTGATCTCCTCTAATCAGGTCACCACCATGGGTGGTCTCGTGGGCTCGACATTTGCCTGCCCTCGGCAGCGTGGCGCGTCTGCTGTTTTTGGCTTGCGGTGCGTAGCCTGACCGCGTTAGGCCAGCGCTCAGAGACTTCGGTTCTTATTTGTATATCATTATTCATACTCCATTATCTAGGTTGGATTTATAAGTGCTCCGTTAGCGAAATCGGTTGAGCATCAGATTTATAATCGGAAGACCGGGGGTTCGAATCCCACAGAACAAATAGTTCTTTTTCCTAAGTCGGTTCAGTTTTCATCCTTGATTCCCTATTCAGGGATATAGTATAGTATAGTAATCAGTATATTGTTTGGTTCTAACCAAACTTTACGAGTCTCCTTTGAGCCCCTGTCAGTCGGCTTCTCTGAGTGTCTTAGACCATGAAGCCCCCTTTTTTTTTTTTTTCTCATAGGTTCTGGCCTCGGGAAGACACTGTTCTGATCTTCACGCATTATCTATCGGTAGATCCTCCGTTTTTAGCATGGCTGGCGTTACGCCTTTTGTTTCAGATCATATTTTCTTGCCATGAGCGGCATTAATTTTTCAGCGTCCCCGATATCCCTCCCTAACATTATCATATCGGAGCGCAGACCACTGAGACTGAGTTGCCCGGTAGGGTTTTTTGAACGGGTGTATAAATAGAACCAAGTTTGTCCGAGGTCAGGTCCAACTATTCTTTGTTAAATCCATTGTCAAGCCCCATAGTGCAGCAGCCAAGGTCACATTGGCTGGCTGGCTGGTTGAGATTATTAAGTGATTTATATCCTTGAGGGTAGTTCGGGGGCTCTTTGTCAGAGCCCTCTCAGCCTCTTGTGCTCACGCCAAGGGGCTATCCTTTTTTGTGAGTTCATGAACACAGTACAGTTTTTTGGAAGACTGTTCCCTCCTTCGCTTATTGTTATGAAGGACATTCAGCTTCACGCTGCCGGGGGATGATATGCTACGCAAGTCCTCGGGAGCGGAAGTCAGAATTAGTTGTATGAAGGAGGAGGTAGAGATGAGAAGGAGAGAGAGGTTTTTAAGACGTAGCATAGCGGTTTCTTGATCCAAACCTATTTACGACGCTTCCCTACATTATTGATCGCCTACTACGACATTATTCTTTACAAAAAGTTTGGAGGTTTTCATACCCCATTTTTTCTAAGTATGTCGTTTTCAACCCATTACTGATCTTGTTCCGCAGTCTGTTGTCCAATGAAGTAGGCTGCATTTCATATATTGATGTCGTTTTCAACTAGGACGTTCCTTTTATTGACTCATGCTTCGTCACCTATCTAAAACGCCGATACGACAATAATATTCACAAGAATTTTGGAGGTAGGCTTATCCCAAGATTGTTGGATATGTCGTGTTTAACCCATTACTGTTCTTTACTCCACAGTGGGGCGATTTTAGAGGGAAGAGCATATTGCTTCCTATGTATGTCACGCTAGGCCATTCCTCGCTTTTAGCTCAAACTTCTATATATTTACATCTTCGCACTGCCCAGGGACGCTATGCCACTCAGGTCTTGGGTAGTGGAAGCCAGGTCTAGCTAGTATGGAGAGAGAGAGAAAGAGGAGGAAAGACTAGACTCAGCAGTTATTGTGATACAAGCCTATTTAGACAAATATCCTAATTATGACTTATACGCCTATTGTGACACTTTCTGATTTGACTGAAACGCCGAACGTGACTATTCCTGATTTGACTAAAATGCCGATTACGACAATTATATTCACAAGAATTTTGGAGGTTAGCTTATCCCAAAATTGTTGGATTTGTCGTGTTTAACCCATTACTGTTCTTTATTTCACAGTGGGGCGATTTTAGGGGGAAGATTACATTGCTTCCCATGTATGTCACGCTAGGCCGTTCCTCGCTTTTTAGCTCAGACTTCTTCACCTATCTAGTATGATATATTCAGAGCGACTTGATCTTTCCAGTTGGCTTACAGCCAGTATTATTGTACTCATCTCTATGACATGGAATGTTTGTTTTTCGGACACACTGTGACTGGTTGGGGGCATGAGCAATCATGTCTCCTCCTGGTTCGGTGCAAGTCTGTTATGCAAGCGTTTCCAGGTTGTGGAGGTAGGTATAAATAATACGTAATAAACTGGAAGGAGCTAAGAGTGCTCCTCTGTTTATGTAGTATTAGTTTTATACCTACCTCCACAACCTGGTCCCACCTCCGCCCCTTAGTGCTCAGCCCCCTTTATACCAATGGTTAAAGAGGATGCATTATGGGTAACGGTGTTGCCCGGTTTGGGCTGATACCGTGTTGCCGAGGTAGGGATATGTAGCCCAATCGGGCCAAATGTGGAGATATAGGTGTCCGAAGTGATTTTTCTTAATTAAATAATTATGTAGATTTTTAATAAAGGCATTAATTTGGGCAGCAGTTCATCTAGGGGATAAATGCAAGCGTTTCCAGGTTGTGGAGGTAGGTATAAAACTAATACTACATAAACAGAGGAGCACTCTTAGCTCCTTCCAGTTTAATGATTTTATCCACAAATTGTAAAAAAGATTTTTTTTTTAAAGAGTGCCGGGCAGCCAGCCCTATTCCGGGCCCAGTGCCGGGCGGGCTAGCCCAGTGGTGGGCGGGCCCGCCCGGCGCCGCCCGTCCTAGCTAGAACCCTGATTTACAGTTATTCTCCTGGTTTGAATGAAATGGCTGCCTGTATGCACCTAAAATGTTGTTCAACAAGCCCCTTACTTTTTCACAAAGTGATCGACTCTTGGTTCTGATTTCACTCAAATCAACCTTTAATAACCACTGTATTATCATAATCATCATTGATTTACATCCTTTCAACCAGGTATGATTCAGAAGGCAAAGGCTACATTGATCATCAACATTTCCTATACATGATGGGTAAGGCCTTTGCCCCTGGGGATGAGAGTGGCACCAGTAAGAGGATCGTAGAGGATTCGTACAATACAATTGCTGCACACCACCAAAACCAATTGGAAAAACAGTGAGTATCCTAACAAGTAGACAGGTTTAAATGTTGTTCCTATGGCTAATTTTTTATTTGATATTTTAATAGAGCTTGCTGAGCTCCACAATAATCTGAAATTTGAGATTGATCGGAGCTACGGTTTTCTAGATATGACAATTTTATTGTCAAAGATGAAGCAAAATTGAAGCGTTCATTTCTTTTGTTTCTTATTGTTTTTTTGAACCCCTAGCTGGCCTAGCAAAATAATTAATCTATGCAAAAATGTTTAATTAATTTTTACAAGAAAAGTATAAATGCTACAAAGCTGAAATTTTGGGAGCTTGTTAATTATAGTTTTTAGAAAGTTTCCTGTGATGCGGGAGGCTGTAAGACATCTGCATAATTAATTATACTTAATTGCAAAAAACAACAAAAATTAAAAAAAGCTTATTAATGCACTTAATTAATTTTTTGAAGTACATGCACTTTACTAAATGTAATGCCACTTGGTGTATATGTTGGCTATACAACTCTCCTTAATTCCTGTGCTGCGGGAATCTAATGGAATTTTCAATAAATAATTAGAGCAAAAACAAAAAACTAAATTTTTATAGAAATTTTACCATGGGAGTCAAAAAACCCAATATAAAACAAAAGAAAATAGACTGCCCTCTGTTGGCCGAAAAACAATACAAAACAAAAGAATTCAAAATGGATTTTTGAAAATAAAATTGTCATATCTAGAAAACCGTAGCTCCGATCAATCTCAAATTTCAGATTATTGAGGAGCTCAGCATGCTCTATTAAAATATCAAATAAAAAATTAGCCATAGGAACAACCTTAAATGAGTACTATGCCGTCGGATAATTTGATTGGTCAAGCTGCGAGCTAAGTATTTTGCTTGATCCATTCTCAGCAAAAATCACAATTGATATCGGTTGGTAAGAAACCATTGACAGTGTCCAACCAGAACATATTATTTGTTGACTCTAGTGCAGGCTTTCTCAATTAGATTTACTGATGCTCCACATTTTAGTAACCAACTTGTTGAAGCTCCATTTGGGGTCCAGGAGCAAAGCCCTGGCGGTGGTCCAGGGGGCAGCGCCCCTTTAAGCTCCTGGGTTTTGGGGTTTTAACTGACTTAAATCGCCTCTCGTTGGTCATATTTTTTAGAATTTACAATTCAAGTTTTTTTTCAGAGAAAACAGGGCTCGGTGTGGTGGAGGGTCAAGTGGTTTTTTTGCGGATGGTCAGTGGTTGATTTTAGTAGGCCTATGATTTTTTTTGATTTTTTGA
Source organism: Ophiura sarsii (assembly GCA_035610835.1). Classification (NCBI taxonomy): domain Eukaryota; kingdom Metazoa; phylum Echinodermata; class Ophiuroidea; order Amphilepidida; family Ophiuridae; genus Ophiura; species Ophiura sarsii. Next base: position 79,924,061 of record CM069443.1, read on the forward strand.
TTTTTAACCACTCTCGCGCCACTTAGGATGCCTTGATGCAAGTTGAAAAAGCCTGCTCTAGTGTATGTTGAACATTATTTTTCGCATTTCAGTGTAACACCAATCATTTCTATAACAGGCCTGACGGCATGGTCCTACCTTATTGTGTGGAATTTTTGATTTATTTTATTTACTTAGCTTTGTAGTAACTGTCTATGCCCACTTGGATAAAGCAGGACTGATCCCACTATTCCAATGAAAGTCTTGCCTTGCGGTTCCTGGATAACTCAATTTAAATACACCTCCCTCCAGACCGGCTCCAACCGGATAGACCAGATGAGAGACAAGATGAGAGACAAATACATGTGTATACCACTCCACCATGGTTTGGGTCATTCGGTGTATTTACTTTTCGCTCGTTGGTTTTATTGACACAAATCCTTATAGACAACCATTTACAATTTACAAAGGAAATGGGCGGAGTAGTTTTTTCGAGATCTGTCGCCTTAAACGATCCATAAAGTGAGAATCAATTACCTCATTCATGGTGCCTGGTACTGACATGTATGCCTCCCTCCAGATTGCCTTCAACCGGATAGACCAGAATTAGTCTATTAGTATTCCTTTATACTCACAATGTTCTTTTATCACCCATTCATTCAGTATGAACATCACCATAAACACGGCCACCAACGCAGCGTTCATCTCGGCCGCTAGACTGGAGCAAGCTCTCAAAGATAAGATGAGGGACAAGTACGCCTCCTTCCAGACTGCCTTCAACCAGATTGATGAGAAAAAGTCAGGACACATTGGCTTGGTAGAGCTGCAGAAGGTTCTTATAGAAAACAACTTCTTGGTGGATGATGATACCTTTAATGCGTTGATAGAGAAGTAAGTGACACTCTTTTGGCATTTTATCAGATGACATATTTTTGGATTATTTTGTCGGAAAATCCCATCATGCTCACATTCATCAAAATGTTGAACGCATAATGCGCAGTGTTATTAATTACATCAGGGCTAAGGGAATCATACTCGTAGCAAAGGCAGTAGACTGAAAAACGTATGAAGTAATTGTGTGATTCAGTTTTGTTAGTAAATATGTATCATATTCCTAACCACTGTTGGCTATTTTTACAATGATGATACGTTACTATCGGCCAAGGGTTTAACTATAACTTTAAACATGTCGTTTAACTAAAAGTAAATCTTGAATTTTTTTAAAACTTAAAGACGCGTCTAACTCACTGAAAAGTGTCTAACTTGAAACATATAGGTATGGGGAAGTTTAACATGTATTTAACTAAACTTGTGCACCAATTGTATGCCTTGAATGATTTCTCAACTGTACACGGTGCAAGCTTTTGTGCAGATCGTGTAGTCTTAAAAATACACATGCTTTTGAGGAATTTGGTTAATATCTATTGTAACCCATTAATTAGATTAAATACTGTAAAAGCCAATATTTTCGTGCATTTTGACATCATAGACATTTCGCGAATTGTTTTTTTCGCAGGGGCAACCTTCTGGATGCACTGCATGAATGTTGAAAACAATATTTTTGTGTGTTATAATTTTCGGGGAAAAAATATTTGCGCGAAAAGCGCAAAAATAAAACCACCGCAAACATTTCCGCTTTTACAGTACTCTGTGGACAAGATTTCTGGAGTTTAAATAGGGTTTGGTTAAACACGTCGTTTAAAAGATAAACTTGAGTTTAATTTAAACAAGAGTTAGGTAGACACGGTTTTAAGCTAAACCCGTGTTTAGTACGAGAATACGGCCCTTTATGTTCAGAATTAAGATAAACTTGACGGTCAGTATGGTGAGAATTGGTTTCAAGATTAGAATAACTGGTATTAACTGGTTTTTTCCCCCTATCCTTCATGCTCAGAATTGGCATCAAGGCAGACAATGGCTCCTTATCTTACACCCAGTTCCTTAAGGCTTTTGATGAGGGTCAAGAGGATAAGTACAGAGGCCACAACCAACCAGACATCAGACCAGAATCATTCTCCCAGCTAGCACCGGAGAAGGCAATCAAGAAGATACGCAAACATGTCATGACGAATCTTAATGTGCTACAATCGGTAAGGATTGGGGAAGAGAGTGGGTGAGAGAGGAGGAGGGAAATGGGAGGGGAGCTTGCACCTGAGAAGGCAATGAAGATATGCAATCATGTCATGTCAATATCTTTATGTGCTACAATCGTTAAGGATTAGGGAAGAGGGTGGTGGAGAGAGGAGGAGGGAAGGGGAGGGGAGCTTGCACCTGAGAAGGCAATGAAGATATGCAATCATGTCATGTCAATATCTTAATGTGCTACAATTGGTAAGGATTGGGGAAGAGGGTGGGGAGAAAGCAGTGGGGAAGGAGAACGGGGAGGGGGCGGTAGCTTGCACCTGATAAAGCAATGACGAAAAGCAACATGTCATCACAAATCTTAATGTGCTACAATCGGTAAGGATTTGGATATATATTTTATTTCATAACAATAACATATAAAATATTGATACGGAATAAAGTGAAACATATAAACCTCAGATCAGTTCTCCATTAAGGTTGACATACGAAAGGGTAAGGCGACGAACAAACACCACCCTGTTGTATGGGCAAACTGACCTCTCAGGTAGGGTCTGTCGGGGGGGGGGGGGGTTACCACAAATTTCGGGAAATGTACCGTCGAAATATTTCCCAAATTTTAAACAATTAATAAAAATTCTAAACAAAATAAATATATATAATATTTTTGGGAACAGGTTTTTTTTCTTCGTCATGGCTTAATGGAAACACATACGGAATGCAATAGTGATGAATAAAAAACATTCTTCAAATTGTAATTTCACATTGTGAAGTACCATATCAGCTTCATTTTCTTGCTTACAAGAGTAAAATTGCCAAATACAGTTCAACAAAATGTGATTTGTTTCTACTATGGTAGTTTTAAAATAAACATTTCACAGAGCCTGTCTCATGTTTAAAAGAAATGCATTTCGTGTAGCTTTTTTTACTAAAAAAGGGGGAAAAGCGCATTTCACATAGCCTTTTTTCATGTTTCTTCTCAAACAAACTTGTTTTGTTTTTTGGCGTTAAAAGTGCCAAAACATGGTAGTAAAAAAAAAGTAAAGGTGGTCGATCCTGTAATCCCATCTCTCTTTCAAAGCAATAAGGCCAGACTCACTCCTTTTTATAATGTTGCTGTGTGGGGCTCGCTACACCTTCTCCACAATGAGTCTGTTACCTTCCCAGCACTGAGGAATGCCGGTACCCATTTAAATACACCTGGGTAGGGAGGAGTAATTGCGGTAAAGTGCCTTACTCAAGAGTACAACATGTTGACCACAGCGGGACTTGAACCCACAACTTTTGTATTATGAGTCCAGTGCTCTACCCACTGCGCCACACATGCCCAACCTGGTAGTAAGAGACTATATAAGGGACAATGGCGTTTATTTTAGAGGGGATTGATATCCGTCAGTTGAGAATGAACCATCGGTTGAGTTCAAACAAGTTGAGAATATGTGACCCAACACAAGTAAATGAGGCACGATGAGGGAAATATGAATATTGAGTTAGGCCAACAACAAAAAAATTGTTTGCTTGCCCTGTGTGTTACAGTAACGACCGTGTACCCTCATTCTTTCTTTTTGTTTAAAAATTTTTTTAAAAAAAAACAACCCCTTTTTCAAGTCACGTATATGACCTTGATTGACCCCCTGTGACCCCATATGGGATACCTAAGGTCCTGTTTTGGACAATGAATTATCTTTTTCTTTATTTCTGGTATTCAGGTACCTAATTTGGAAAAGCAAAACAAAATAAAAAATCCAACCGACCGACCCTACCTTTTGGAGAAGATCTATGGGCAAGCAAACAACTTTTTTTTTGGGGGGGGGGCCTTATTGATATCATGATAATATGTATAAGTTAAGGGACATTTGGGTACCAAAGTCAATTTTATATCCCATTCCTAACCAAAGTTACGAATGATTGAAAATCAGTTATCTCAAAACATCAAATACAAATTGTCAAGTTATGGAGATTTAAAGTTTTGGTTTTGTCAACAAATCAATGGAGAGAGAATGAAAATTAAACACCTCAATTTGTCCCACAAATGTAACTCTTTATTTTTGTGAATTTTAATCTTTGGTTGGATACAAGATGTTTTAAAGATGAATTTGACTTATTATCAGTGGTGGAACTTCAGATTTTTCCCAACTAGCCAGTCAGGCAGGTAACTCACAGAATTAACCTGCACGACAAAAATTCCACCAGCCCAAGGTTTTTCATAATATTTTGCGGCAAACAATTAAGAGCAAGAGTACTTTTAAACTACAATTACATGTTTTTGTCTTTATTGTATGATGTTCCACTGTAACCCTAGCCCGTTACAGCTCTTCGTATTCATCATGTTCTTCAATCCAATATTCTTTAATCTCCTATCAACCTGATCTCCTCTATCATCATGACACACGGTCTGACAATGAAATGACCCCGAACTTACTGTTACTTATATACACTTTGAGCTTCAAAAATGTTACCCGCCGGTCGGACGGGTACCTTTGCATCTTCACCCGCCCGACACGAAAGTTACCCGCTATGGGCGGGCTGGCGGGTCTTATTTCCATCCCTGCTTATTATACCCTTGTCCCACATTTGTGCTCTTAAATCAAATTAGCTACTGCCGTATTGTGTCTCTTTTACTCATATTGGGTCACATATATTTAAGGAGTGTTAACCCTTTTTATATGAAGTTTATCAAGCGCTGTAACTTTTGAACTATAAACGTGATGTATATAAAAGTCTACGTTTTTGGAAAGGAAATGAGTCAGAGAAACCATTTTTGGTATCAAATTTCACTAACAAAATTGAGTATCAGCAACAAAAGTGGCGTATTTCTTGTGTAGTCTTTTTATCCACATTAATTGAAAAGGCGCTCGCTGTAAGTTTGATGGTGATCGATTTCTGTGAAGTCTCCCAGAACACATAAGAATAAGTTCAGTGACAGTGCACACCGATGGAATGAGGAGCCACTTTCTTTTAATTCTGGGAGGTCACATAATATTTGTTGGGAGATGGGAAGCCGGTCATCATCATTTAACATACGTGTACAGCCGCAGCCAAAGGATGCAGTTGTCTCTCAAAGAAAAAATTGAGATCTTTATACCAACAAAAGGAGTTTTTTTAATCCTTCAAAATGACACCTTTGTGGTTAAGATTGGATACTGCTTTTTTAATTATTATGATAAATTGCTGTAAAATTGTCTTAATTTCTGTGCTGTTCTATGCCTAAATCCATCAATATCTCAAAAGGCATTCTACCGACAACTGGACCCTTTTGCCGTGACAATGCACACATGTAACATAGCCTAGTATTCAACTGCTCATCATAGCTTTACTTGTAAGACACGTTTTACTCCTTAGATTAGAGGGGATGTTTTTGTATGTGCAACTGCATGGCAAAAGAATAATATAAGTATGGACTTGGACTTTTGATGTTCATAAATATAGTTTTGAGGTTAAGATGAATGCACTTTTCATAAGGACATTAAAAATTACTCAAAGCGTGCTTTCATGAAGTAAAAAGGTCCTTGGGATTTAGCCTTAAAAAATATTGTTTTGTGTCCTACCCCGCTGTTTTGCATGTTATATAAATGGCAATATTGGAGTTGGTTTTTTATGCCACAAAAAGCAAATGAAAAGCAATTGGGCAGAAGGGCAATATAAAAATCTCCAGAGCCTTACTAACCATTTTCTAAATGAAAGTACTCATCCTCAGAAGATTCACATACACCCTTTTATTCTCTTACATTTGAACTCAATTGTTATTTATTTTGGCCACGGTTCGTCCTATAAGAGAGAAACACTCTTCAAATACACTTAGCCAAATCAACAAAGTCGGATGGACGTAAGATAATGCGGACTGCATCGTAGAGTGCTGTCCCCTAATACAAGTAGACCAACAGTACTTTTCTATAGGCTTATATAGAGGAATTATTGCCAAAATGCCATGAATAGAATAGCTGCCTGGGTGACAAAAACACACACCAAATCCCTGCCCCCCCAAAACAAAATAACACAACAACACCACCACCAAAACAATCAAAACAAAACAATGATGTTCTTTTGACAATTGAGCAGTATAAATTTCCAAAAATCGCCAAAAATTTCCAATCAGTTTCCCCCAAAAAATCATTAACAAAAAATCCTCCATTTATTTGATTAAAAAAAAATAGATAAAAATTTGCAAATGATGGATTGGTGGGGCAGAAAAGGTGTGTTATTCTTCATCATTGTATAGATATTTATGCTTTTTAATAATGTATTTGCTTAAGCTGCTAAGATTTGATACTACTCTCTGATTTTATGATGAAAATTACTGTAAAATTGTCTTTCATGTCTTTGTTTTTCTATGCCTAAATCTATCAATATCTCAAAAGGCATATTTACCGACAAGTGGACCCTTTTGCCGCGACAATGCACACATGTAAAATAGTCTAGTATTCAACTACTCATTATAGCTTTACTTGTAAGACACGTTTTACTCCTTAGATTAAAGGGGATGTTTTTGTATGTGCAACTGCATGGCAAAAGAATAATATAAGTATGGACTTGAGTCAGCAGTCTATGCCTGATGATATGATAACCCGAAATGCCTTTTTGTTGTACACCTTTTTTTTAACATGGCAGGTACTGTAGAGCAACAAAATTTCACTAGCATTTTTATTTCGCTGGGGACCTCTATTTTCTAAATTAAAATGTCGCTAATTAAGATTTTATACATAGGTTAACATAGCAAGATAATTCAAATTGGTTAAATTAAAATGCCGTGGTGTTTTGCAAATTCGCTAAATGTTAATGCCGTGAAATTTTAGTGCTTTACAGAAATAAGTAATTTATTAAAACATGCACAGCAAATCTCAAATGCATGTATAGTTATAAAAGATTGATATAAAAATAAATACAATCCTGTTTCAGTTAAGGTCAGTCACATACCCAAACAAATATCTTTTTGTTTACGGCCTTTGTATTTACTCAAACAACCCATAGCAAGAGAAGAAGACCCTTTGTGTTGCAATAACACGGAGGAATAATTTAGTTGTTAGAGTAGGTTAGACCAACAACAAAAATTGTTATGTTGTCCTCGACCGCCCGCTCATCATTTTAGGGCCGCTCCGATTTATTTTATTTTTTCTGATTTTTTTAATTTTAAAAATCATATATATATATTTTTTTTAAATCAGATTTTTCAGTTTTTTTCAGTTTTTTTTTCAGATTTTTTTCAGATTTCTTTTTTAAACAGTTTAAATGGCATTAATATTAAATTGAGTGTTTATAACATATATGTGCGGCTCTTAGAGTGATTTAAATTCTTGTTAGCTGAACTTAGCTTCTGCTGGTAAAAGAAGAATTTTTTTATATATTTTTTTTAATTTTTAAAAATCCGCCCGCCCGCCCCTCCTCTCTGAAAGCTGTGGAGGACAACATAACCATTTTTTTTTGGCCTTACTATCAGTGCTGAGAAAACCTTGGAATTAATTCATTTGTTAACGGTTATATAGGAACAAGGCTCTATCTAATTATTTGTGAAACTGGTTGGTCACTCAACCTTTTTGAGGTAGTCGTTGTGTAGATATTTTAAAATGTGTAGGTTTGGAACTGATTTTTTGATGCAGAAAGTAAGGTGTTAAGGAATTGAATTGTGGCTTTGATGTTATGAGTGTTATGTTGGGGCAGGGATAGTAGTCCTAATAAACGGGGTTATCTGGTGAGAGTATGTTTTTGGTATTTGGTGAGAGCAAAGATATTGGATCTTTGGGTAAGAATTTGCAATCCTTCAAAAGGTGATTGATTGCGTTTAAAGTGATGCTTATTAAAGGGGATCTGAATATCCTAACATGCATCACTTCTTAAACGGCAGTGCTTCTCTGAATGAGATCTCCCCTACTATGCCACACTATGAAGAAGAAAAATTCCTTCCTTTAATCATCAATAACATAGATAGAATCCAACCCCCTTTTTTGAAATATACACAATGACTATGAGGTTCCCTTATGTCTCTCCTCGCTTAGAAATTGCTTAACTCAATATGTGCACTTTTAATGACTTTCAATGTGGGTGCACTTGTCTCTCAAAATACATACTACAAATTAAACTTCATATATTAAGCTCTTTTTTCTTCTCTATTTCTTTTCTTATTTTGTATGTAGTGGCCCGATTGTTGACTTGTTTTGCTGTTCATGAATATAATTTTTGAGGTTAAGATGAATGCTTTCAAGAAGTAAAAAAGTCCATGGAATTAAGCCTTAAAAAATAGTTTTGTGTCCTTCCCTGCTGTTTTGCATATCATAAGTGGCAATATTTTCTGGAGTTGTTTTTTATGCCATGCCAAAAAATTGAAAAGCAGGAGGGCAGTGGCAATACAAACTAAAATTATCTCCAGAGCCTTATACTAACATTTTTCTATATGAAAGTACTCATCCTCAAAAGATTCACATACACCCTTTTATTTTCTTACATTTGAACTCAATTGTTATTTATTTTGGCCACGGTTCGTCCTATAAGAGGGAAACACTGTTCAAATACACTTAGCCAAATCAACAAAGTCCGGTGGACGTAAGATAATGCGGACTGCATCGTAGAGTGCTGTCCCGTAATGCCAGTAGACCAACAGTACTTTTCTATAGGCTTATGTAGAGGAATTATTGCCAAAATGCCACGAATAGAATAGCTGCCTGGGTAACAAAAACACACACCAAATCCCCGCCCCCAACAAAAACACAACAACAACAACAACACCACCAAAACAAACAAAACAAAACAATGATGTTCTTTTGACAATTGAGCAGTATAAATCTCCAAAAATTGCTTAAAATGTCCAATCATTTTCCCCAAAAAAATCATTAATAAGAAATCCTCCATTTATTTGATTAAAAAAAAAGATAGATAAAAAATTTGGCAAATGATGGATTGGCGGGGCAGAAAAGGTGTTTTATTCTTCATCATTGCATAGATATTTATTATTTTTACTAATGTATTTGCTTAAGCTACTTAAGATTGGATACAACTTTCTGATTTTATGATGAAAATTACTGTAAAATTGTCTTTAATGTCTTTGTTTTTCTATGCCTAAATCCATCAATATCTCAAAAGGCATTTTACCGACAACTGGACCCTTTTGCCGCGACAATGCACACATGTAACATAGCCTAGTATTCAACTACTCATCAAAGCTTTACCTGTAAGACACGTTTTACTCCTTAGATTAGAGGGGATATTTTTGTATGTGCAGTGCAACTGCATGGCAAAAGAATAATATAAGTATGGACTTTTGATGTTCATAAATATAGTTTTGAGGTTAAGATGAATGCACTTTTCAAGTGGATTTCTTTTCATAAGGAGATTTAAATTTACTCAAAGCGTGCTTTTAAGAAGTAAAAAGGTACTTGGAATTAAGCCTTAAAAAATATTGTTTTGTGTCCTATTCCCTGCTGTTTTGCATTTTATAAATGGCAATATTTTCTGGAATTGGTTTTCAGAACAGAGTTTCAGAGTTGATCTCCAGAGCCTTACTAACCGTTTTCTAAATGAAATTACTCTTCTTCAAAAGATTCACATACACCCTTTTTTCTTTACATTTGAATGCAATTGTTATTCATTTTTGGCCACGTTTTGTCAAATAAGATGGAAATCTTCAAAAGATTCACATACACCATTTTTCTTACATTTGAACGCACTTGTTATTTATTTATGGCCCGGTTTCATCCTATAAGAGGAAAATACTCTTCAAGTACACTTAGCCAAATCGACAAAGTCGGATGGACGTACAATAATGCGGACTGCATCGTAGAGTGCTGTCTGTCACGTAACACAAGTAGAACAAGTACTTGGATAGGCTATAGAGGAATTATTGCCAGAATGCCATGAATAGAATAGCTGCCTGGGTGACAAAATGCACACCAAATCCCTGTCCCCATCACCCCTCCCCCAAACCCCCCCCCCAAAAAAAAAAAAACCAAAAAAAACCCCCCAAAAAACCACCAAAAAACAAACCAAAAAAAACCAATAATGTTCTCGAGGCGATTGAGTAGAACAAATTTTCATAAATTTCCGAAAAAAGTCATGGAAAAAAAATCATCCATTTATTTGGTAAAAAAAAAGACAGATAAAATATTGGCAAATTATAGATTGACGGGGCAGAAAAGGTGTTTTTTCTTCATCATTGTATACATGTAGATATTTATACTTTTTACTAATGGGTTTGCTTAAACTATACAGAGCATACAACACAAGCATAGTATATTCGGTTCCAAATTGACGAGAAATATGCATTTTTGATCTCTCTGTGTGAAAAAAAAGTTATTCAAGCATACACAGGCATGAAAGATGCACATAATTATATGCACAAGTAAAGAAACATATTTGAAAACCTGTCGCATTCATGGGCACACACCCACATTGTTCAGTATAAATTTGCAGCTGTAAAGAAACTTGTGAAATTGGAACTCCGTAAACTTTATTTAATAATCATTCCAATTTTATTGATAAACAACATTGAAAAGCTTACTTATAAAAGCCAGACTAGAGGATTGAGTAGGCCATGGGCCTTTCACCATCATCCGCAGACATTGTACAAAGCACTTAACAATGAGACACATCAAATTGCTGCCCTATGTTGATTTATCAGTTTTTATTATTAATAAGGGGGCTGACATTTTCTATGGGGGGTCCCAAATATCATGGGGGTCATATTTTATTTACACATGAAAAAAGGTAGGGGTCATGTAATCAAGACCACTCGGATAGGGGGGTCTCAAAATTTTAGTTAAGTAACTGAATTTTTGTGGGAACTATATATGCCCCCGGGGGGGGGGGGGGGGCACTCAACTTATTTTGGGGTAGGGGTGTGCCGCCCATTTCTCAAAGAGGGGGGGGGGGGCTACAGAACTGAACTGAGTGGATTTTATGACGAAAAAATAGGGTTTTAGAACACAAAGTTTTCCAAGAATTGAGGCTTTGGAATGCAAAATTTCAATGAAATTGGGTCATAAGAACTGATACAGGCTCAAAAGGAGGGTCATAAGAGCTAGCAGCAGAGGGTGAAAAAGGGTGTCTTCAGCGCGGCACATACCGATACCCTCAGTGCCCCCTCCCCCCAGGTATACATGTATGCCCTATCCTATTATAAGTACAGATTGGTATGTGGGGGGAGGGGGGTCATAAAAATAGGTCAATATCTGCTTGGGGGTATGAAATTAATCACTTTCATTTAGAGGTTATACATAAATGACATATTTGGGAACGCCCCCTACCAAAGAAAATGACCGCCCCCTAAGAATTCTATACAGATTATACATTTCCTAAAACACAACACGCATGGCAGCCATGACATATGATAATACCTTCTAGCATTATACAGTACATTTATTTGTCTATATAACCATGCCAAGTTCTTCTTGGAAGTCGGGTTTGTAGTTTGATCAACGCTACATTAGTGGGATTAAGCAAATAGGGAGAAGCACAGAAGAACATTATTTTTCATCAAAAGCACTGACAGTCTTGATATGTTTTCCTGTAACACTAGCTAACAGTGTGATTTTAACAATTTCCCCTTATAGCAGATTGACTGAAAAGGCAGACAAATAATCTCCAACAGTAGTAGTAGGCCAAGAAAAAAATCTGTCTCACAAACCCCGCGTGCATAATTATGTGGAGGCACTTTTGCCACATAACCCTACTCTTGACTTACTTGACTTAGGGCGGATGATTTTTTCGAACCACAATGCCTCTCCAGATCTTCCTATCCAACATAGCTGTCTTGATTTCTTCCACCTGCAGTCCTGTATCACGTTTGAGTATGTCAATGTAGGTCAGGGCTGGTCTACCACGCTTTCTTGCTCCGTGCTTTGGGATCCAATGTATAAGTTTGTGTACAAGCTCCTTGGACCCTCTGAAGCAGTGTCCAGCAAATCTTGCTCTGCGTTCTCTGATCTTGTCCGAGACTTTTGGCATGTCCCCATAGAGGTCCTTATTTGTCACATGCTGACTCCAGTTGATGTTGAACACAGATCTTAGCATCCTAGTGTAGCATCCATCCAGTTGTTTACCAAGCTTTGGGGTGACTGTCCATGCCTCACATCCATAAAGGAGGACGGATTCTACTGTAGCTATGAACAGCTAGTCTTTCTTTGAGCTTTCTGACTACTCAAGAAAGATATAAAGAAAGATGAAAACGAGTAGTAGATACTTTTGAGTAGTATCTGCTTGTTTAAAAATCAAAATTTAAAAAAAATCATATATATATATTTTTTGAAATCTTTAAAACGTGCTTTGTGTTGAAATAATAAAAAAAAATTAAGAAAAATCAGACCGTCTGACCCAGACTCTGGCCCTGAAAGGGCAAGTCATTTTTTTTTGCCTTACATGATACTTCCATGGATATTATACACTCACAGTGGAGGGTGGGCTTGAGGAGTTTTACAAAATGTGTGACCCAAGCCCACAACAAACTGGATTGAGAAGGCTTCCTTAATATAGCACTATTTAGGCATTTAAATCTAGCATTTTTGTATTAACATTGTTTTAATTTATTTTTTAATTTGTTTTGTTTTTCCTTTCACAATAGGCATTCGAGGCATTTGACAGGGAGAGAGTCGGTCGCATTGCAGCCACAGATTTCCGCAGAGTTCTCGACAATTTCTGCTTCAAGCTCACAGACAAACAGTTCAAGTTGCTCATGTCAAAGGTCAAAGTTCATTCTGACCTGACCATATCTTACCCAGCATTCCTTGACGACTTCTCAGCCAATGAACAAGAGGTGAGAAATGTGTGGAAATATACTGTAAAGCATGAAATGTTTGCAGCATTAAAAATTCACTAATCAACAACTTTGGCCTTTTTTCGCAGCATGAACATTACGCGAGTGTGTTGAGTTAGTCCTTACAGGCCTTTAAAAAGCAAAACATTAGCATGCATGAACATTTCGCGAGTCGGCTACATTCGCGAAATTTTGATATGCGAACATTTCATGATTTACGGTAGATATTGCGCTTTTAGGCACAGGCACGCAAGAAGAAGAAAAAAACGATTTTATCATTCACTTGAAAAAAATAATGTGACGTTTTAAAAATCCTACACCAAACTCTACAATTGGATGACTAACACCTGATATAAATCTGTTGTTGAATCTGCAGTGGAGGTGAGTAAGTCCATCACAATGGAGGTTAAGGGGGGACTCAAGGAAGTTTGATTTTGATTTTGTGAGTGTAAATTCATATAAAAGTATACATTTTTGGAAGGGATTTGGGTCAGAGAATCCATTTTTTGGCATCAATTTAGACCAAAGATGTTGATTTTTTGAGAAAATCACAACTTTTTTGACCCATTGAGACAAGCTAATAAAAAAATTTAAAAAAGTTGTATTTTTTGAAATTTTGACCAAAAAGTGCCAAAAATGTGATTAAAAAAAACAAAACAAAAACAAAAAAATTTTTGGTCAAAATTTCATAAATACAGCTTTAGAAGAAAAAATTAGAAAAGCGTCTCTAGATTAGTGTCTTAATAGTATAATCAAGCAATTTTGGGAATTTTTTACTCAAAAATAATTTTGTTAGCTTGCCCAAGAAAAATGGGTCAAAAAGTGATTTTTTGTGATTTTCTCAAAAAAATCAACATTTTTGGTCAAAATTGAGACAAAAAATGGATTCTCTGACCCAAATCCCTTTAAAAATGTATACTTTTATTGGCATTTTATTAATAGTTTAATGACTACAGCACTCACAAAACCAAAAGAAAAATGGTATAATACAAAATTTATAAATACTGTAATTTCGCGGATACTTTATTTCGCAAATCACTGCTATTTTAGCGGGCATTTAGTGTTCATGAATCTGGAAATTTCACTGTTCAAGTTCCGCTGGTATTTAAATTCGCAAATCCGCATCGCTCGCGAAATCGCAAAATCAAATCCCTCACGAAATTAAGTGGTTTTACAGTATTTTACAAAATGAAACATTAACCAAGAACAAAACGGTCTAAAAACTGACATATTATTATATGTTTTAAACAATTTTTGATGACAGATGGCCGAGACGTGGATGGAATCCCTGCAGAAGTCTGACAAGGTCCTGTCTCCCAAACTAGTCACCATGGAAGACGTCCATCAGGAGTTGAGGCAGATAGTGGAGGCGAGACCGCACATGTTCTCAGAGGCCTTCTCTGCTATTGACTATGCCAACATCGGTGTGTTGTCTAAGGAAGATTTCAGAATGGTCGTTAACGAGGTGGCCTGTAGATTATCTGAAGAACAGGTGAGTAGGGAAGGTTCATTGACCCCGGGGAGGGTACTCGAATAGTGAAGAGGGTAAGGGTGTGCGGCTGGGCAGTCTGGAAACAGGGGCTTACCGAACTGAACGAGCACCAAAACAGGGGCTTACCGAACTGAACGGTCGCCGAAATTTGGGTCTTAGAGAACTGAATTCTTATACAAAACTGTGTCTTATAAACTGAATTTTAGGCAAAATGTTGTCGTATGAACTGAATTTAGGCAAAATTTAAGGCTACACAACTCATAATTTATAAGATTTCACACATTTTATGATTTTTGGTTGAATTTGGGGTCTAAGGGAACTGCCAATGGATGAAAAGGGGGTCTTATGGAGCGGCCGAAAGGCCTGAAAAGGGGGCCTTGACAGCCGCACATACCCGTATGGCCAATATACGTCATTGACATTGTAAAATGTGACGTGTTCTACCGAAACCAGACGAAATTGGACAGAGAGAGCTCCAAACTGAGAAATAGCCCAAAACCTAATTGGGGTGATTTTTTTTGGGAATTTGAGTTTCTTGTAAATAATTAATCTTCAGAGTGTTTATAACATTATTGTGAAAGTTTCAGATTAAAAAATCAAATCAACAAAAAAATAATGCAACTTTTTTTTTTTTAAAGTACATTGTAAGTACATTGTAAATACATCTTTAAAGGACAATATCTCAGTTTGGAGTTTTCATAAAGACGAACTTGAAAATGATCTAACTCCGCTTTGGGAAATCCGATTAAAACAACAACAAAAGTACCATTGTAAAGCTGAAGATCTCTACTTTAATAATCAATTACTAATTAAATTTTGATATCTTGCCCAATTGTGTCTGGTTTCGATAGAACGTGTCACAAATTAGGCCTTTTTGTCGCGAAGTAATTAGTATTCACAAATTTAAGGCAATTATGCACAATGTAGACTATTATAGTCTGCTGTTTTTAAATACTTATACATTTCATGGAAAAATGTTTTCACCTGATATGAATATCATCATGCCTGTTTATAATACAGACATGATTGTGTTCAGGCTTTTGCCTGAATTCAGGCTATTTTGTTTGTCCGCACTTTCTTTTATTTTCAGCCCGTTTTTGGCCTTTATAAGCTGATTTCACGCATCTTTTCAGGCTATTCAGGTTTTTTCATAATCATGTCTGATAATAGAGTTAAAAAAGAAGAATAATTGTACTGTAAGTACCACGCATGCATCAGTTGTACGACAACTATTCGGTCGATGCTTGATTTATGAATGTGACTTTAGGCCATCGTGGACGCATTTACCTCACCTGTTGTGGGCATCTAAAGCTGCTCAATACATAAGCTCGACCTCACGGCGCCGATAGGTTACCCGCTTTCTATGAATTTTCAAGCATGCGCGTTGAGCTAATCGGGATGCGCCCGCGTAAGTTGGGCTGTGGCCAGGAGAATATGTGCCGTAGGTCACACGCATGCATGAGTGATACGACAACCATTCAGTCGATGTTTGATTTATGGATGTGACTTTAGTTCACCATTAAAACAAGTTTGATGATGTTGGTGATTCAGTGTTGCTATTGGTTTAAATGATGTGTTACAAAAATACCTAGAGTCTATTACTCTTCCTCAAGACAGTGCTATGTCTTGATGAACACACGTGTGCCAAGATGGTATGTCTTCACACAGGTGTGAATGGGGCAGGACATGACATGATTGCCTTGAGGAAGCAAAAGGAACCATTACAAATAACCAATTACAGACTGTCCCAAAAGTAAAGTCAACCATTTTTTGATATGAGAAAGATTAAAAATCATTATAAAAACTTGATTTCAATCATTGATAAATGAAAGTAATGTGTCGAATTCCCAATTTGACATCATATAATATGTATTATTGTACATGTGATTAAAATGTCAATTATGAATTACTAAATAATGGAATGATGTAATAGTATGGGAATTTTATTGCTATGGTGTATTGACTATCAATCATTATATACCGCTTGGGCCGATTTTGGCCGGGCAATAGTTTTTACTATTGCCCAGCTCAAAATAATCTTGGTATATAAAACAAATATTGACTGCTCTTTTATTCGGGAAATAGTAAAAACTATTCCCCCTCGATGATCTTGAGACCATAGGCCTACTATTTTCCCTCGGCCTTCGGCCTCTGGAAAATAGTAGGCCTATGGTCTCAAGATCACCTCGGGGCAATAGTTTTTACTATTGCCCTCATGGGCAGTCAATATTTGTATACTATTTTTTGAAAATCTACCTAATCATATTTGCACAAACAAAAGAAAGTCTTTTAAAAGTTCTTTAATTGACTCATAATTCTTATTGCCATCAACAGTTTCAAAACCTGTGGGACACCTTGGAAATCAACGAGTTTGGAAACATCGAATACCAGGAATTCCTCAATAAGTACAGCGGTTCAGATACCTCTCAGATGATTAATGGTCGTGGGGCATCCGTGTTGTCTCTCAGGCCGGGCACCATGGCGTCTGTCAATGGAAGGCCATTTACGATGGGATCTGGAAGATCTGGAACAAGAATGGTAGGTGGTTGATTGATTATTTTATTAGAGTTATGATTGTTATTCCTCCACCATATGTGATGTAGCAAATCAAAAGGGTGGTCTTTGCTGCTGTGTGTTTTCAAGATATAGATCAGTGGTTCCCAACCTTTTTATGGTGGCGACCCCATTCCAGAAACCAGCATCAGAGCGCGACCCCTCACAGAACAAAGTCATGTGTGTTACTATGATACAACATTATACTAGTAATTCATTTTAGTTTTGTTAAATTAGGCTAGTCCGTGACTCCACAAAAAGTGCCAACTGGGGTCACGACCCAGAGGTTGGGAACCACTGATATAGATGAAAACTAACAGAAAAAATGTAGAAAATAATAAAAAATTATTTTCACTCGTAAAATCTGAATGCCCTGATCAATTTTGCTAAACTTGGTGTCATTTTAAAGCTTAGAAAATGCTATGAGAGCACAAATAATTAACTCAAAATTGAATTCACCTGCAAAGTCCCCCTCCCCACCACTTATGATGTGCTGAATTATATATAGTGGTGTTGAACATACTCTTTCTTGCAATATCTGTTTGTGTTTCTGTAACTCTGTCTCGAGAAATGAGAAAAATCAATGCACTTGCGCTGGTGTTGATTTGCTCACAATCGGGGTCGTGGCATTATTCGCATCAACACCAGCGCGCGTGCATTGAATTTTCTCATTGATTTTTCTCATTTCTCTTAAAACAAGACATACGCATTTATTGACCTATAATCATTCATCTCTTTCACAGTCCATGCACTCATCCGCTGGAAGGCGCCTAATCACACCAATGGTCAACGCAGAGAATGCAGAGCAGAGACTGCGACAAAAAGTATTGAAACACTGGAAGGAGATCCAGAGATTGTGTAGACTCCACGATATTGACAACAACGGGGAGATTGAATCCTCTGTGTTTCAAGGTTTGTGTGGAAGGCTATGTTCGAGCAGGAAATTTTTAAGATTAAAAACTGGAAGTAGATATTTGTCACTATCAAAATGTAGATTTTTGGGGATTCAATTTTGCATTTATGTAGCCAAATGTAATGCAATTTAGCACAATAGTCTTGATTTAAAATATTTAACACTTTCCACACAGAGATTAGTTTTACCATACGCAAAACAGATTTTTCAGAAACCTTTTCCAACTGTCAAAGTGTCTATCTCAATGATTACTGAACCAATACTAGGCATGTTTGTACTTATTTTAATGCATTTCTCATGGTGATTCCAAATATGGTGATTAAATTCAATAGTGTTGACATTTTTGAATCATTTTGTGAAATCTTGTAATGTCGTCTGCAGACGCCTGCCGCGTGGAAAGTGTTAGTGGAGTTTCAGATTTCTTGACCTGATATAAATTCTCATGTCTGCATGTTGTAATAAAGTTGACAAGGTCTTGTTTGGTAGCCTGTGATGTCATTAAATGGAATAAAAGTCATGTAATATCTCAGCTTTAAGGTTATACAGGAATGTGTAATGGGTTACCTAACAAGACA
This sequence comes from Ophiura sarsii, assembly GCA_035610835.1. Lineage (NCBI taxonomy): Eukaryota > Metazoa > Echinodermata > Ophiuroidea > Amphilepidida > Ophiuridae > Ophiura > Ophiura sarsii. The sequence goes on from CM069443.1 coordinate 79,942,390, forward strand.
TTACCATTGGTAAAAGTGGATTTTCTTGAATAATGTTATTATGCCAATTTAAAACAATTTCATCGAGCATCAAATGTGCAGTCTTAGGTGGCGGGAAAAAACTTTTGTACAAATTACAATGATCATGATCAATAAATAACCTGAAAATTAATTCTTTTGATATTCTGACAAACATTTTGAAAACTAAATAAAAATAAATAAATTGACCTGATTTCTTGACCTGATATGAATTATCATGCCTGCATGTTGTAGACAAGTTGACAAGGTCTTGTTTGGTAGCCTGTGATGTCATTTAATAGAATAAACCAAGAGTAAAACACATTAACATAAATTTTCATATCAATATGAATCAATACAAATTTACCAAGAAGTGTGTTTTCTCAAAAAGATACCCCGAAAAGCATATCCATTAGGCTAAAAAAAAAGTCGTTTGTTTGTCCATAGAGAGTCCCCAGGAGGTAGGGTGGGTCGGTAGGTCGGATTTTTTTTTTTTTTTTTTGCTAGTGGTTCTGGTGCTGTCCTAGCCAGTACGCCAAATTCTGAACGGTGTCAGATCTTTTGGATGACCCATACTTGACTCAAAATAACTTACATAATACTATACATGGTATGGGGGTCACATGAGGGGTCACATGAGGGGTCACATGGGGTCAATTAAGGCCATATACGTGACTTTGAGAATAAAAGTTGAAAACAAGTTTTAACAAATCTTTTTGTGGTTGAATTTTTGAAGACAAAAAATATAAAAAAATAAAAAGTTATATGGTCGGGGCTATTACACGGTCGGTCGGACGTGGACAAACAAACAACTTTGTTTGTTTGGCCTAAGGACACTACCCACTTACCAAGTCCCAAAGAAAGAATAAAACCAAGTTGTACGCACGCAAACATATCCATTCCATATCTATCAGACATTCTTCACAAGTATAAACAGTTGTATGACATATTTTGAATAGTTTCTTCTTTTTACACTTTTTTTTCTTTACCAGATATCATACATCAATTTAACGTCTCCATGCCGGAAGAGGACTTCTGGCAGCTTATGACCAAGTATGATACACACGGAAATGGAAAGTAAGTACGACAGTGACATCACAGCATATAAGGCCAAGAAGGGAGGGAAATCTGTCAAGCATAACATGTATGGGCTGGGTCCATTATTTAATCGAAAAACTGACAGGCTGGGTCGTGGTATTTTGTGGTATTTGGTAGGGTTAGTGTTTTAGAATCAAAATTTAGAAGATTTTGACCAAAATGTTAAAAAAAATAGCTTCTTAACCCTAACACTACCCCAATTTTTTCAGAAGATTATTCCGTGGGGCAAAAACGGACCCAAAATAATAACCGCGCGACCACCTCCCCCGGGATATGAGTCTTTGAGTGAGATAATAGATATATAAAAAATCAGACACAAGACTTTTTATGAATTTGACCTATTATGACCATGTCCCACATTTTTGCTCTTAAATCAAATGAGCTACTGCTGCATTGTGGCTCATTTACTAATGTTGGGTCACATCAAAAAGGACATGTTGTCAGCAAACACAGTTTTGAGATATAAGCGAATATATTTGATGAAATACTAAGAAAATAATAGAAAAAAATATGCTTCTTCAATTCTATCTTGTGATTAAAAAGTCTGACTACCTTTAACATCATCATTTCAAAACTTAAAATGTGTTCTTGCAAGTCATACAAATAACTCAGAATTAACTCGGGCCTCCAACATGTCCATTTTGACGCGACGGGTCACATATGTGATTGACCACTCCATATTTCAAAAAATATTGGACTTCTTTTTTTTCTTCATAAGATGTAGAAATGTATGATAATTTCAAAGAGTTAAAGACGATATACTCCATAATTTAACCCAGTTTCTGAACATACGCCCCCAAAGGACTAGCAATATCCGTTTAAAAGCCTGGCTTTCATTTGCATTTTCAATACTGAAATTGCTCAAGCGCATTTACATCTGAAAACCACTTAGTTGAAGTTTTTAATTTGATCCTTATAAGGCTTAAAAAACCAAGTTTGTTTCTCTTGGGTGACCTGGATGCAAAATGTGATTTATTTTATTTTAAATAAATCTGCTTCAAGTCACAGCAGCAAAATGTTTATTTTACAGTTCATAGACCACTGAAGACCAAATTTGATAAAAAATAAAAAAAATGAAAAAAAAAGCCCCATGTTGATTTTGGTTTTTAAAAAGTCTTGACATTTTTTGTCTATAATTAGCATTTTTGATTTTGGACCAAAAAAAAGGAAACCTAATTTTTTTACCTAATGGCATATACTTTACTTTACAATTGATCAAAGAACCATCAAAGGACAAGACATGTGTGATGCAATCAAGTAATGTGCAATGCAGCATCTTGCAGAAAACCCCATTAAGAATGGACAATAAATTTCAAAGATATGAACAATTGAAGGGTATTCAAAACAATAGAAAGCAAAAAGAAATTTTCTACCCTTTGTTTGGTTATATCTCAAACAGGGTTGCACAAAGTGCGGGAGCAGGGAGCACCACTCCCGGGAAATAATGAGCAGAATTGGGGAAATAATGCCAAGTGGAAAAAGAAAAAGTATTCGGGAAAAGGGTGAAAAAAGATGAAGAGAAAAAAATGTGTGAACTTTGGGTTATGAGCTGTGGTTGCAGGTATACTAACATGTTTATTGTTTTATTGCTTTTCCCCAGTGGCGACGCTACAGGGGGCAAGGGGAGGGCATTTCCCCAAAAGATATGTTTGTGCCCCCACCCCCTCAAGAAACAAATTGACAATTTTAGCATAAAAAGGCAATTTTTTTTGCGCTTTTGCGCTTCGCGCAGATTTTCGTACTAAATTAGACCAAATGTGACCATTTTAGCGTAAAATGCCACAAAGAAATTTTTGCACACTTCGCGCAATCTTTTTTTATCATGCTCCCCTAACAAAAATTCATCCAATATTGTAATCTGATTTTTATAAAACCTTAAATGTAGGCTATAGGTGGGGAAATGTTAAGCTAAAAATCTTGCTCCTGGGGAAGAAACAACTTTGTGCAACCCTGATCTCAAAATCAATTTTTGCGAGTTCCGACTCATTTTGCTTGATCACATCACATATATATCTGTAATACTGAAAACTGAAAATACAAATGTGATAAAATTCCATGAAATCAAATCTCCAGTGCAGTAGTGCACGAAAACAAATGGAGGCTTGTTAATTAATTTGATTTTGTATTTCATTTCAGATTTGCCTACCTTCAATTTCTGAAGCATTTTGTGCTGAACCTACAGCAATCTATTCCTGAAGAAGGTGGTGATGGTGACAGGCTGCCTTTAACAAGACCCAAGCTACACAGCTCAAAAGTGATGGTAAGTGTGAGTGTTTGTGTGTCCTCTCCATCCTTTTCTCTCACTTTCGATTCATAAGATAATTAGTTATTGATTATATAGATCCTGGAATGTGTTTCTGTTCTGTGGTGAAAATGTGTTTTCAGTTGGTAGCTACCAATTAGACAATTAGCTTAGGCCAAATTTTTTTTTATTATGTTGTCCTCGACCGCCAGCTCGTCAGATTTAGGGCCACTCCAATTTTTTTTTTTTTCAGATTTTTTTGAAACAGTTTAAATGGCATTGAATATTAAATTAAGTGTTTATTACGTATATGTGCAACTCTTAGAGTGATTTCAACTTCTTGTTGGCTGAACTTTGAGCATCCGCTGGAAAAAGACAATTTAAAAAAAATCAAAAAAAAATCCGCCTGCCCGCCCCTCCTGTAAGCTGTGGAGGACAACATAACAAAACAAATTTGGCCTTAGGACACTTCAGTTGGTAGCTACCAATTAGATAGGCGCGAGCCAATAACCGGTATTAAAAATGTTTTAGCATCGTATTGTAATTGTGTCTTTAAAGAACTTTACTCTGTCCAGATAAGGATTTGAAATGAAAGATATTAAGATTTGTAGATGCTGGTTGATATCAGGTGTATTATGTTGACTTGGGGTTGTGTTTAGCCATTGCATACTGTAAAAGTGGAAATGTTCGCTCGTGTAAATCTTCGCGCATTGCACATTTTGAACAATTTTGCTTGTTTTTATTTTCGCGATATTGAGCTTCCATGCATAGACCTACATACAAAATGAATATATTCACACGTTTTAATTTTCACGCTTGCTGATTTGAGCGCGAAAAGCGCGAAAATAAATGTAGCACGAACATTTCCACTTTTACAGTATTAAAATTCAATCCAAGTTACTCTAAGAAGATCATTTAAACAAGAAAGACATGAAAAAGCAAGCAAACAAACAAACAAACAAACACACATCGAGAGATGAGCACCAGAAGGCCGTAACTCAATTTTCGGGCAAATTGATATTTTGGTACAAAAATAATCCATTAACCTAGATTTTCAGAACCATAAAGAGATAACTCATAAACACTCTTAATTTGACTAAAATTAGAGTTATAAGTTGGGTGCTACAGTGTATTGTAATGAGTCCCAAATATTTGAAAGTTGATTATCTCAAAATAGCATGTTTTGAGTTAAGGGCTTCTGGCGCTCAACCCTCGACCATCGACATACACCCCAACAAACAAACCAACACCTAACACATACAAAAACAACAAAAACTATATACAATATTTCACTTTTCAAAATCAGAAAAACTAACAAAGTCACAAACATTAAAAAAATTAAATAAAACATTTAAATAATATAGAAACAAACAAAAAACACCCCAAAAAACACAATCATTTCTTTAAAATGGTGCTATAATTTTCAAACAGGTAACCCCAGGCAGTGTCAGTTCCAACATGGTGGAAGCCATGCTGCGCGTCAGAGACTGCGTCACCAACAACTGGAAGAAGATGCGTCGCACATTCCGCAGCATCGACCCGACGGGGCAGGGTCTCATCACCTCTATGCAGTTCCGCGGCGTCCTGCGCCAGTACAACATCAACTTGAACGAGGAAGAGTTCTTTCACCTCATGACGTACTACGACAAGACGCTGGAAGGCAAGGTATCCTATAATGATTTCCTCAGAGCGTTTCTTAATTGAGAAGATGTTCTGCATGATGCCTCGCTCTCTTACAATCTCGCCCGGAATCCTCAATTGGTGTTGCCAGGGGTAGAATAGTTTAGCCCAATGAGGTAGAGCAATGTTTTGTAATCATTGGTTTCAATGGGACAAAATGAGCCCAATTTGCATTTTGCATTCGTGAAAAGCACTTTTTGGATATCAGAAGTAGCCCAAAAGGAGCCCTGGGATGTAGCCATATTTTCATTCCCATTAGTCTTAATGGGACATAGGCTGATAATGAGCCCAATTGGCAAATAATTACATTCAAAAAACGTCTTTTGTACTAGCCAAATGTAGCCCTATTTGCTAGGTGGGTAAAGCTCTTTTTGGATGTAGTCTTATTGAAGCTATTTTTGAATAGCCCAATTGATCCAAGCAATCTTGTATTTGGCAACACTACTCCCTATATGTGATTGATTATATTACTATAGATCAACCTCCACAGATAGCAGAAGGGTGAGAAGAAATGAATGTGTTAGTAGTTACACCTATAATAGAGTAGATATGTATAGGTTTACCTGGTGACTGCTAGTATAAGTCATGGTGTGTAGTCCCGGGGGGGGGGGGGGGAGGGGGGGGGGGGGAGGGGGGGGGGGGTACTCGGCTTAGACGGTATACGGGTGTGCCGCTTTTTTGGCACAAAATTCCTAAACATGGGGTATGATTTTGTGCTGGAAATCCCTAATAATGGGGTCACTTTTTACAAATGGGCCTATTTTCGCGAAATTTTTGTCTATTTTCGCGAAAATTTTCCCGATAATTTGCGAAAATTTGGTCTAAGATGAATCAAAACCCCTAAAATGGGTACCGTGTTTTCCAAAAGCACCCCTAAAAATAGGTAGGGGTTCTGAATTTCCAGCGGCACACCCCCGACCAAACCAAATCCGAGTACACCCCCGGGTGTGTAGTGCCTCATTATATGTGAGCTATCATTGGTGTGAGCAATTTGATATTCCTCCCAAAAGGCCACGGTGATGAGATGATAATTGCGTCAATCTGGAAAGAGAAGGATGTGTTATAATCCGTAGGGAGAGGGGCAGGTGCAGGTACTCCATGGCTATCGGGTTACCGGAATATGCCATAAAAAAGGAATGCATTTATACCCTTTTTTTATAAATAATGATCCTTTTTTGGATACCAAATCTGTAAAATATTGACACATTTCATGATATGCATTTGACATCAACAATGACAAAATTTGGCGTATGTTTCTGGATATTGTCATAAGCATGTAAATTATATTTCCATGGTCCCAACTCAAGCCCTAAGCCCAATTCTAAATGCACATAAATTGTCTATGCCCGTATCTGTTTGAGAATATACCTTAGCTATGTTAAAGAAATCTGAATTCAGCTAAAGGTATGGGTTGCTTTTTTTGCACAAATTCCCTAAACATGGGTTATATAATTTGTGCTGGAACCTGGGAAACATGGGATCCAAATCGCGAAAAAGCATGAGTCTCAAACTGTGAACCCCCCACCCCCCCTCCCCAAACATGGGTCCCACATTGCGTGTCTAATCAACCTTTTCTGTAGGTCAAGATTTCAAACCTCCAGCGGCACACCCCCATCAAAAATATATATATTTAGTACACCCTCCCCCGGGGCTTTATGAACCAGGTACAGAACCAAATTCTATCTCTCACATATGTATGGTACTCGGTATCTGATCAATCGAAAAGAGAGTCGTTGCAAAAAGCAAGGTATCCAAGTATGCTAATTTAAGATATTAGCAAATAGTAAATACACAGATATTATATATTCATAAAAATTAAAATATATGCAACTATTCTTTGATCATATTTTCAAAAGTAAATATTTTGAAAATGTTTTTTTTTTACATTTAAGAGAGAGTAATATTTAAGTTTGCATTATAAGATTATGTGAGTCACTACTTTTCTTTCTTTTTTAAAGTTGAAAATGTCATTTAGCTTATTTTTGTTTGTTTTGATGACACTCTCCATTTATAGACAGTCGGGATTTGATTTGCAGTGCTGTGCCCTGAACTGCAATTCCTATTTTTCACAAATTCAGAGTTAGGCCGAACATTTTTTTCGTTTGTTTCTCTGTCCACGTCTGACCGACCGTGTACTACAGTTCCAACTGTGTCACTTTTTTCTTTTTTCTTTTTCAAAAAAATCTACAAAAAAAAAAAAAATCAAAAAAATATATTAAAAGAAATCCAACCTACTGACTCTACCTTTTGAAGACCCTCTATGGACAAACAAACAATTTATTTTTGGGGGCCTTAAAGATTAAAATCTGGCAGTAGTATGCTAGTATAACATTTATTTCAAAATTAATGGTAAGATTACTTTCAATGATCATTCAGATATCTGCAATAACAATATTTACCTAACCCGACTGTAAATCAATCAGAACCCTTAGCTACGGTTCCATCAATTGATTTTTGTGTGGACGGTGAATCAGGGATAGTCTTTTGTTCGATATTTCTCGTGATAAAAAAACAGTCGGCCATACGTAAAGGGTTAGAGTGCTGTTATTATTATATTATAAAATGCTAAGCAACGGTATTGAATTGGAATTAGAAATCTGCTCAATTGTAGGAGAAGCTTACAAACCTGATATTTTTTGTTTTTTCATCACCTGGGCCATGGGAAGAAAAAAAACCGGTGCTATGGACAGACAATTTTTCTTATTTTATTTTTTAATTTTCAGAATTGTTTTTGTAAATCTTTTGGTTTTTTGAACATTTTAAAAATATTTAAAAATTATAAAATTAAGGCCAAGTAAAATAAATAACATGTTTATCGTCCCCGTCCTCATCGATTTTGGGAGAATTAAAAATATTCAATTTTAATATTCTTATTTGCTTCATAACTTTAATTGTATACTATTGTCATGAAGAGAAATGCATAAGAAGTGTTTCAGTATCATGTATACACACATTGCATACTACTTCTTCAGGCAAGGGATGGGGAAATGAGGAAATAACAAAAAATAATGAGAGCCTCATCGTTTTTACAATTTGAGGACAAAGCTTCAGCAATTGAAATTTCACACAGACATGATTAGTAACAAAATAACAAAGAATATGGGCCTCCCTCACCAATTGATATACAAGTTTGGACGATAAACACGTTTTTTAAATTATACTGGCCTAAGGCAAAAAAAAAAGGTTTGTCTCAGAAACATTTTGCAAAAAGCTAAATGCTGTGCGATTTTTAAAAAAAAATTTTTTAGATACTAACCTTTGAGGTATGTAATTTTTTTAAATCTGGCCATGTTTAATTTGACCTGCTTTGGGATGAATTTGCTGGTTTCCTAATGTATACATATCATTTTCGTGTTATTCAAGCTTGCAGAGAACAACAAAATAATGAAACAAAAATGCATCGCCGCATAGAGCTACGCGCCAAAGCTTATTTCACATACATATGAGCACAGGTTTCTGAGACAAACCTTCTTTTTTCTTTTTTGGCCTAAGAGGACAAAAACAACACACACGATACCAAATTACCTGACCCTTCTTCGTAGATCCGTGTACCAGTAGAATAATGTTTTTTCTCTTGGCCTTATGGAACAATATTCTAAAATGATCTCTTTATACACAAGCTTGCCTGGACTTAACACAATGAAAATCAGTTGCATAAATGGATACATTGAGTAAGGCATTGCTTAGTTTGTGAAAAGGTTTTATCACCTTAAAATTTGATGTGTATGTTATGTAAAAATTAATATATAAGTCCGTCCACACAAAAATCAATTGCTGGAAACGTAGCTCAGGGTTTTAATTGATTTACAGTCGGGTTAGGTAAATATTGTTTTGCAGATATCTGAATGATCATTAAAAGTAATCTTACATTTAATTTTGAAATAATTGACCCCAATTTAGACATTTTTAGAAGAAGAAAAAATATTTTTAAGAATATGTCTCAAAAACAAGATTTTTGTGATGACAATATTTTGTGTCATTTCAAAAACCCACCCTTGCACACAAAAACAAAACAAAAAACACTCGACAGACTTACCCTAATTAAAAAGTCTGTCTGCCTGTAGATCAAGCCACATTGTGTTTTTTGCATAGCCTCACTGCAAAATAATTATGCGACATAACACATATATACCGTAGTAGTTAATTTGACAATGCCACGAAAGAGATTAATCAAGTTAACAGGCATGAGAATATTTATAAACAGGAATTCCTTTTCACCAATTCCTCATCCCACCCCCCTCCCCACCCAAGTATTATGCATTATTATTTATTCCTAGCCCATTTTGGGGGTCTTTGTCTTTATTTTTGATACAAATGTTCCTGTTTTTACATGATTCTTTTCTTTTCAATGAGCATTTATTCTCATACCGGCATAGTATTTCAGTTCGATTTGAATTCATTGATACTGCCTGCTATGAAGGGTCAGGAGACACCTGTTGTATACTAAAGAATTATGATTTTAGAAGAATAAAAAGTAGGATTTTTTATTCTTTTTATATAGTATGTTGGGTAATTGTAGCAATGCTTCGTTATACATGTTATACAATAGGTACAGTATAGCATAGATGTTGTTAATTTGACAGTGCATAGCAGTACCACCAGCATATTCATTTTCCAGGTAATAATACCGTGTACCACACCACAGCATGCGAGCAGTAGAATCAGCTACTGTAAAAGGGGACATTTTCGCGCTACATTTATTTTCACGCTAAAATCAGCTACCGCGAAAATAAAAACACACAAATATATTTATTTTGTGTATAAGTCTATGTAATGAACTTTCAAATCACGAATTTAAAAACAAGCGAAATGGGTAAAAATCAGCAAAGAGCGAACAATTGATTGGGCGAAAATTACCACTTTAACAGTATATCACACTGGGACATGATCAAGCGAAATGAGTCGCATGTCGGCAGTTTTCAATTTTGATATTTGTCTATCATTTGAAAGCAGGTGGAAAATGCTACAGTATGGTCCAACTCCCACTAAAAATTGAATTTCTACTTTTTAAGTTACAAACAATTTACCAACTGAGAAAACAAAGTAAAACATACAAATGTGTCACTTCTTTTTACCTGTAACTCAAAATCAATATTTCCAACAACGGACTCATTGCTCTTGATCGTCACACACATTTAGAGGGTGTGGTGTAACACACAAAATATAACCTTTAAATGATGTATGTAGTTTGTGTTATGTTTGGGTGGGGCCCTTTTATGGCAAAAGGATGTATCTTATATGTACTTTCCTAATGATATACTTCCTTTTAACTTGGATTGTGTTAACTTGGTTCAATAATCCTCACTTGGGAAAAGGTTGCAACTGTAAAGACAATAAAAGTAATATACTGCCTTTTACCACTACATGATTTATGGAGAAAAAAGCTAACTTTGATCATGTTAAAAGGAAGTATACTGTTAGAAAACTACATATAAGATACATTCTTTTGCCATAAAATAAAAAGGTTTAGTGGGGCTTAAGGCAAACAATATAAAAGTTAGTCTCTGAAGACTGGGTGCGTAGCTTTTAAAATTCACATTTCAGCGCATAACTTTTTTTCCCACTTTTTTCTTTTGAAAATGATGATTCTTCAAATTTTAATTTCACATTGTGAAGTACCATATCAGCTTCATTTTCTTGCTACAAGAGTAAAAATTACCACATACAAATAGAAATTAAATACAGTTTAAATGATAGTTTTCTTCCACAGTAGTTTTAAAATATACATTTCACAGAGCCTGTCTCATGTTAAAAAAACTTAATGCATGTCATTTTTTACTAAAAAATGTGGGGGGGGGGGGGGCGCATTTTGCCTTTTTTCAGGTGTTTCCTAAGACAAACTTTTTTTTGCCTTTTAAGCAAAAAAGCAATAGTTATCCCACATACATTGTTTTATTATTGTTCTTTAAGCAGCTTGACTATAGTTTGATCAGTTCCAAATAAACGAAGCCTCCTTACAGCAGTGAATGAATATAGAAGGACACAGGTGTGCATAAAGGCAACAAGCGCAATGCAACGTATGCGTGTGTGTGCGGCCAAAACAGTGCGTGTGACCATAATATTGCATGTTCGCTTGGATTACTTTTGCACGCAGAGAGATAAAAACTGAATATTTCTCGCCAATTCAGAACTGATTACACTATAACAATACCTGAAAAAGAACTTGTCACTATTACGGTCACCTTGAGGTCAATGTTGACTATTATTTCATTCCATGATTTATCATACCAATCAAATGTACAAATGATTTTTTTGTATAATTTTAGAGGTTACATTTTTGTTTTATTTTTTCCAAATATAGATAGCAAAGACATTCCAAGATACATACTTTCAGTTGTAATATGTTTTGTAAATAATATACATATTTAAATGTAAAATAGTATGTAAACATTATGTAATATAATTTGATGTGTTCTGTACATTTCTCTCTTGAATTCAGAGTGGTATATATTTAAAGTATTTATCTATGCAAGTAAGTCATTCCATCCAAACCTTTTAATGGTTGTCTAGCTATATTACAGTACACTTATGCTATGCATATTATCTATATTATACTATCTAAACACATATCTGTCTAGTCTATGCATCTTTATATGTTAATAAAATCATTCCATAATTATACAAAATCACATGTAGTCATTTTTATCAACAATGGCTGTGTGGGCTGTTTTTTTAAATAAGGTTTACAATTAAGAGTATAATTTGTTTTGAACTACACTTCATTTGAGCATTTTCTGGTAAACTGGTTGATTGAAATGACTGGGAAGTTAAGATTCATCTTAAGAAGAGTGATGTTTTTGAAGTTTTCTAGTCTTCTTTAAGAGGGAGGGGGGGGGGGACTTAAGGAAGTTTTGTTTGGAATTTTATGAGTGCTGTAGTTATTGAACTATGACTCAAATGTACAAAAATATTCATTTTTGGAAAGGAAATGGATCAGAGAATCCAAATTTAGCATTAAAAAGTGCCAAAAAATGTTTCATTTTCCCCCACTTTTTTGGCACTTTTTGTCAAAATTTCAAAAAATATTCGATTAGGTTAATAAATAAAAAATACAACCTAAGTTAGTGTCTTTACATCATCATCTAGCGATTTGGGCATTTTTTACTCAAAATTATTTTTTGTTAGCTTTGTCAAAAAAAATTGGGTCAAAAAGTGAATTTTGTGATTTTCTCACAAATTCAACATTTTTGGTCAAAATTGACACCAAATTTCCTGATGTATTTCCTTTCCAAAATGTATGCTTCTATATGCACTTGAATAATAGTTCAATAATTACAGCACTCACAAAAATCAAAAAATCAAATCAAAAACTTTTTTGAGTTCCCCCTTATTAGGGAATTGTTAAATCATTCATGATTCAATCTTCATGATATAGGACCCATGTCAAACTTGGTCCAGCTCTATACAGACAGCTTAACTTAAGAAGAATTATTTTATAATCATCTGAATAAGGCTGCATCTGAATAAGGCTGCATAGCCCTATGGGATGACCCCCAATTAGGGGCTTTTCTTTTAGTTGTCAGAAAAAAAATGGAAAAAAATTGGCTGCAAAGCGCAAAAAAGAGAAAAAAGTAGACTAAAAACACAATAGATAACACACACAAACTTGCCATTTTGTGGTGAGATAATTTATAGTTTACTTACAGAAGACCGCTAAGGCAAAATAAGCTAGGGCTTCTGCCATTAAAGGCATATTATGCGATCTTTTCCAGGGGATGCCCTCTACTTCTTCTTCTTTTTAAAGCAGATTTTCTTGCAGATTTACATTTTTGATCATCAATCATAAATACATTCTGAGTTACAGGGTGATACGATTCCTAATTACTTCCAAATCATGGGTTTAGAGTGAATTTAGAGTGAAAATGAACTGTCCTGCTACAGGACAGTTTATTTTCACGCTTTAAAACCATGATTTGGAAGTAATTAGAATCGTATCACCCTGTAACTAAGAATGTATTTATGATTTATGATCAGAAATGTAAATCTGCAAGAAAATCTGCTTTCAAAAAAGAAAACAAGGAGAGAGGCCGTCCTATGGAAAGTATCGCATAATATGCCTTTAAGCCAATGGCTCTTGGTAAGATCAGCTCTTTGGCTGCCTGAATTTTGAATATAACTGCAATAGTCACAGTTCAATTTTTAAGGTGTAATTTTAATGCCAGATTTCTGCTTAGATGAATAACCAGTATGTTGTAAGCTCAAAAAGTCAACATTTTAACCAAAAATACTTTACTAAATGAAACCCTTGGTATTTTATAGGACTACAATTATTGTTTCAAAACAAATATGGACAAACTACCTATTCTTTTTAAAATGAAACTTAAAAAAAAGCCTCCAATATTAAAATAAAAAACCTGGAGACAACCTGTTATTCAATAGAATCATCAACCTGCATGTCAGATAGTGGCTTTTTTGCCCTTGATGTCGTGCGAGCAAATAACCTTCAGAAATGTTCATTACTATCTTGTCAAACTCAATTGTGCTTTCTTAATTTTTCTGTCAGTCACTGAAAATTGTCACCACAGAATTTCAATTTAGTGATTCTCTGTTTGAACAATACATTAATTGTGGTTGGGAAAAGCGTTGTGTCAGTCTCTCAAAATATCGCACAATTTCATTCAATTAAGCGATTCTGTTTGAACAGCTATGTAAATTGTAATTGAAAAAGGATGTTTTCAACATGTATAGGCAGTGACATTTGTTATATGATTACTGTGTCTCAATGTCATTGAAGATACGGAGGTGGGGGTACGACATTTGTTATATGATGATTACTGTGTCTCAATTTGATTGAAGATACAGGACAGGCCAGGAGGGTGGGGGCCGGGTATGAGTACGGAAGAGGGAACCGGGATGAACCAAAAATATGAGATAGCAAAATCAGCCATTTGTCAGTTCAATAAGTGATGTTAATATTTGTGATGCAGAACATCAAAAAAAAAGGGGGCGGGGCTTTGTGGTTGTGTGTGTTTTTAAGATATAGATGAAAAACTGACAGAAAAAAGAAGCAAAAGAATTTAGGAGTCATTTTCACTTGAAAAATGTTTTGATAAATTTGGTGTCATTTTAAAGCTTCAAAATTATCTAAGACCAGCTTTGAGACATAACCAACGAGACACAACCATTTCTGACCAGCAATGCGAGTAAATGAGGCACAATGAGGGAAATATGAATATTGAGTTATCTATATTATGTATGTGTTAATTAGGGACATTCTGATACCAAAGTCAATGTCATATCACATTCCAAACCAAAGTTACAGATAATTGAAAATCACTTTTTCTCAAAACATCAAATACAAATTGTCAAGTTAAGGGCAATTGAACTTTTGGTTTTGTTAACAAATCAATGGAGTAAATTAAATACCTTCAAATGTAGTCTAACTCTTTATTTTCATGAATCTGAGTCTTTGGTTAGTAAGCAGATGTATCAAAGATCAGAAATTCGATGACTTTTTATGAGTTTGACATATTCTGACCTTGTCCCACATTTGTGCTCTTAAATCAAATTAGCTACTGCCCCATTGCCTCATTTACTCATGTTGGGTCACATTTTAAAATAGTCGTACACATAATTAAATGGTCAATTGGATCGCTGATGACTGATGCACTGTGTCGTGCATCTGCATCTGCTCCATTTAATATCATGTCAAAATGACTGCGGCTTAAAAAAAAATTATGTATATTTTCTTGTTCTATGAAAACGTGGAATAAAAAAGGTCTCAGTAGATAAGGCAGTGATTCCAGGTGATATAATATTTACGAAAAATGTCCTGATTTCAAGAAAATTTGATCAAAATTGTATGTAGGTTCGTTTATTTGCAGTCTGATTCAAGGCAATTTTGCGCACATTTACTTTTGTCACTAGTTTTTCAGAATTGTGGGATTTTTAAGCAGACATAATTAAAGAGGCACTGAGAGATTTCACAAAAAAAGTAAATTCAATATTTTCACATTGTTTAGATGGTTGATATAGCCTACATAGAAACCCTCTCATGTAAGATTTCTTCAAAAAGAATCAGTAAAAATGAAAAATAAAGAAATTTTCTCAGCATTTCCGAAGATATATTAGTGCTTTTCACTTTTTGGGTATTTTGGTTAAAAGTCACCACCAATTAAATCAGTGAGGTCATGACTAAGGCAAAAAAAAGAAGAAGTTGTGTTGCCCTCACAAGCCTAAAATCGGGAAGGACGGCCGGCCGGATTTTTTTTTATTTATTTTTTTTTAAAAAGATTTTTAAAATTTTACCAAATCAATGATTTTATACCTATTATTTCAGTCAACATGTGTGAAGATACTAAGGAAAACGCTTACTGGATGTAATTTCAACCCAATGGTGAATATTTTGGTTTCTTGCCCATCACTTTTCACAGATTGGAAGATCTTGGAAAAAAATCTTGGAAGAAAAAAAAATCTTGAAAAAAAATCTTGGAAAAAAAAAATTAAAAAAAATACCCGGCCCACATTCTCAGAATTTTGACCCGGCCGGATGAGGGCAACACAACTAAATTTTTGTTGGCCTTATTTTGAATAAACATGAAAAAAATAAGTGAGAAGCCATCTGGCCATTTAGATGAATATGGGTAGTTTCGATATGATCATATAGAAACTCAAAATGCTAGCAAATTCATCCAATTTCACATGAAATATTGCAAATTAAGCTCTATAATTTTGGGTGGTAGTTAGTACGTATATAAGCATTACGTACAGTGGTGGAACTTCAGATTTTTTTCAACTAGCCAGTCGGGCAGGTAACTCACAGAATTTACCTGCCCGACAAAAATTCCACCAGCCCAAGATTTTTTTCATAATATTTTGCAGCAAACAATTAAGAGCAAGATTACTTTTAAACTACAATTACATGTTTTTGTCTTTATTGTTCGATGTTCCACTGTAACCCTAGCCCGTAACAGCTCCTAGTATTCATCATGTTCATCAATCCAATACTCTCTTTAATCTCCTATCAACCCGATCTCCTCTATCATCATGACACACGATCATCTAATGATGAAATTACCCTGAACTTACTGTTACTTTCCCATTGAGCTTCAAAAATGTTACCCGCCAGTATCTTCACCCGCCCGACACGAAAGTTACCCGCTATGGGCGGGCGGGCGGGTCTTATTTCCATCCCTGATTATGTATTATGTGAAAAACTCCATGAACGATCTCTTAGTGCCCCTTTTAAAAATGGATCTCTGGCGCTGATGTATTTAGTGTGACTGTGAAATGATTGAGACGCATCTGCTTTACTGTCATGTCAAAATGGCTTATTTTAATGTATATTTTCTTGTTCTGAAGAAGTGTTGGAAATGGATAAGGGAGTGGTCACTTTTTATGGGTGGGCGGCGATAACTAGAGGAATTTAGGGGGGACACAAAATTGTATTTTTTTTCAATGAAGGGAGGGGCATAATTTATTCTGACAAACAGGGGACATGAAATTTTAATTCATTTTTATTTTTATTTTTTGAAAACAAAAATATGCAAATGTTTACAGAAAGTTGTTTACAGAATGAAAAGAAAAAGCCCATAATACTGACCCTAAAAGTCAAACGCCTGTCTACCTGTAAAAAAATGTATAGAAACTACATCCTTTATCAGCATTTACCAGGAAGGAGAAGAAAGAGGGGGGGGAAAAAAATCAAAATTTTAGCTAGATTTTACTCTTGATAGTCTCGAACTGCAGAAGGAGTGAGTGTAGCGAACGAAGTGCAGTGGATCATGGCATAGGGTCCAGAGGCCTTCTTGATGTTTTTTAGGTTTTTTAATGTACTTTGAGAGGGTTTCTGCCACATAATTTCTAGTTTTATGAGACAGTTTAATGATTCTATATCCACCATTTTTTTTTTTTAATTTAAAAAAACTTTTTTTTAAAGAGTGCCGTCCGGCCAGTGTGAGTGCCATTATACCGACCGACGCCTATCCGGCGTAGCTATAACCCTGATGGAAAGAAGCGCTTGCATGTGCCAGATAGCTAGGATTTTTCCATTTTTATTTGAATTTTATCTAGAATTTATAGTTATAAAGCCTAATGGTCAAAGGGGTAAATTTTCTCAAATGTGGGTTACATTGCCTCCCTCCTGAAGTGATTGAAACCCATGGTACCCTTGCGAGATGGGTTACTTGCATGCTATCTACTAAAGACAGCGCATCTCAATGGGTAAAACATTAATGTAACACATTTGTCAGGCGCTGTGGCTTTTCATTCAAAATGTCCATATTTGTTTTCTTCTTCAAATTCTGCATAATTTTCCATCTGGATGAATGATAAATCCTGCAATTTATTTGGTACTAAAATAGGGTGGACAGGGACAGTTTTAGCACTCTCTAGATTGTATTTTTTTACATGTTGCCTCATGAGCCAAACTTTTTAGCGTATATTATGTCCACCTAATATAATGCCTTTGAACTGCCACTATAAAATATGAAAATATGTGATGGGTATATTTGTTTCTTACTAATATTAATAAGGTTGGCGTCCCTATTCATACCCCGACGTCGGGGTCAATAGGGACATCATTATTCTGGGTAGGGAAATCACTAGATCGAAAGAGTTTTTACCTGTTTTATTCTACTCATTGGGGGAATATAGATATGAGTGAGTTTTCAAAAAACCCAATCACTTTTAAGTAGTTTTACCGCCAAAACTATTTGTCCTTTCGGCATAATTCTGTTATACCCTACACACCAACATCGGTAGTATGCGTCGTTCTTAAAAATCATGAATACCTCTGTGAAGGGTATAACAGAATTACTCCCAATCACACCCACTGAACCATTTCCTGAACACCATTATATTTGCTCTCTCACTATTTTGAAAAAGAAAACAAATAGCATACATCAAATAAATAAAAAAATTGAGAATTCAACAACTTTTCCCTTTTTTGTCCCTATTCACGCTCATGTTCCTTATTCACCCCGTTTACGGTATTCTTTAATATGGAGTCCTTTAAATAAAAGCTTAGTAAAGTCAGCTTTTGGGAATTGACACCTTGCAATATATACAAGTGGGTGGATACAATATGCACAGACCCACGCGATCATTCTCTTCTTAGGCATGTTAGGGAGTGTTCATAAATACTTTTGTGGTTAAGGGGAGTGGAAAAGCTTTGTTTGTTTGTTTGTTTGTTTACATGGTCGGTCCGTACAGACACACGCTTGGGTCCTGAAGGGCTTAAGCTTATGACGTCTTTTTGTATCATCCCCCCCCCCCCCCACCCTCCAACCCCCCAGTTACAAATGTTCTTGATCCCCTTTTTAGGATCAATTTTTGTATCCCCTTGTCCCTTTTATGTCCGAGTTATTTACACGGGCAATAACGGCGTCCTGGGCGGGAGCTTAATAACTATAAAATGTAAAATGAATTATTTTACTGCTCGCGAATCGCCCCAATTTTTGATTCCCCATTTTGGGACCATTTTTTCTTCTTCTGACCGGATGTTTTCTAACCCTCCTCCGGCCATCAAAGTATTTATGAACACCCCTTTAAAAGGTGACACGTCAAAATAATATGCATACACACACGTACTCGACACCCTTGTATAAGCTCAAGGATATAGTCTTATGATATACTTAAAGGGTCATATAATACAGGTTAAATCGAAGGCTTTTCATATATCATTCCATTTTACGACAGACTCAAGTGACGTGCAAAGGATTGATGACAATATCTTACCACATATTGTAAACTGATAGTCCAGATAACAAGAACGGTGTTGAAGTGTGCATCTTCTAAGATTCCAAATAACTAAATGAGCATTTTATAAGTTAACACTTAAATATATTCAAAGCAAAATATATTCAAAGCAGGCAACTTACTTGAACATAATTATTCTGTTCAATGGTGGAAAGACCTTTTAAAATGCTTTCTAAGGCATTAAGGATAGATGGGTTTACTTGCTGTCTACTGACGATAGCACATCTCCAAGTGTGATACATTAATTTAACAACACATTTGTCAGGCACTGTGGCTTCTTTATCCAGTCATTTCTTCCAAATTGTTTATGGTTTTTTTCTTTGGGTTTTTTCTTCCAATTCTGCATAATTTTTCACTTTGATGAAAGATAAATCCTGCTATTTATTTAGTCTTTGAAATGGAGTCCTTTAAATAAAAGCTTAGTAAAGTCAGCTTTGTGGAATTAACACCTTGCAATATACAAGTGGGTGATTGGTATATGCACAGACACACTCGATCACTGTCTTCTTAGGGAGTGTTCATAGGCCTAAATACTCTTGTGTGTGCGGGGGGGGGGGGGGGGCTTGAGTCTCGGACGTCTTTTGTTACCCCCCCCCCCCCCCCCCCCTACACCCCCCAAACAAAAAAAACCACCAACCGTTAAAATGTTCTTAATCCCCATTTTGGTATGCCCCTCCCCCCTTTATGTCCGAGTACACGGGCAATAACGGCGCCCTGGGCGGGAGCTCAACTATATATAAAATAACCTAATGATTTTACTGCGCGCGAATCGCCCCAATCAAGGACCAATTCCTTTTGATCACCCTTTTTGGGTCCAATTTATTTTCTGACCGTCATGTTTTCCAACCCCCCTCCCACCAAGGTATTTATGAACACTCCCTTAAAAGGCGACACATCAAAATGTATGCATACACAAACACGACACCCCTTAGGGACGCACCATTAGATTTTCAGGGGGGCGGGTAGGAAGTTTTCGGAAGAAAAAAATTCCCCCTCTATGCAGGCCAAAAAAAAAGAATTCACCCCCTGATGAGTAAAAAAAAATTTAAACAAATTCTACCCCCACCCAACTCAATATGAATGGATACATTAAAAAAAAAAAATTGCCGCCTCCGGCGGCGCAAAAAAAAAAGAATTTACCCCTTGAGGCGGCCCAAAAACAAAAATTCTCCCCCGAACCCAACTTCCTACCGCCCCCCTGAAAATCAAATGGTGCGTCCCTTAGTAGTACTAAGCTCAAGGATAGTCTTGTATGATATACTTAAAGGCTTTCATTTCATTTTACGACAGACTCAAGTGACGTGCAAAGGACTCGTTTATGACAATATCTAACCACATAATATTGTAAATTGATAGTCCAGATAACAAGAACGCTCTTGAAGTGGACGTGCATCTTCTAATATTTCAAATGACTAAATGAGCATTTTATAGGTTAAATTAAATAACAATATATTCAAAGCAGACATCTTACAAACTAATTATTCTGTCTGGAGGAAAGACCTTTTAAGGCATTGCTTAAGTAAGAATTTGCAAATAAAAATATCCAGTACATGTAGAGACCTCCAAAGTGTGTGGCCTATATAGCAAGCTTTAACCGACGCCGTGCTGCCCGGTCGAGCGTGTCAATGCCAGTCCATGCTCTTTCTCTGCCGACTGCCGCGCCAGAACTCGCTATACTTAGACAGAAGCTTCATTCACACAGTTGTACCCTTATGGAACAGTCTTCCAGACGATTTTGTTGGCAACATTTCAGCGGCTGGAATTCAGGCTTTCAAGTGCCGTGTGCACAGACATCTCTCCACGTCTTAACTTTTCATAACCTTCATACTATTTCATGACACCCTTCATTCAAGTCCTTTCAACACCTGACTGTTCAGCATGGTGATCATGGGTTAAGTGTAGGTTAATGCTTGGTGGGGAGGAGATGGTGGATGGTCCTGTAAAGCATATAGCCAGCTGGGCTGCTGATACGGCCACACCCCACCCAACAGGTGACCACAGGCAGCTCCATGGATTTAGTTCCTACGTTTGTTGTGTAGGTTCTCTTGAAGCCCATCAGACCTCCAGATATTATTATTTTTCTTTTATTTATATTTTAATGTTGTTCTCTATGTTTGGGCTTTTATCTTATTTTTATGTCACTTTCATTGGCATTTTTAACCCCTGCCCATTTGTGTTAAAATTCTTGTGTGCATAGTTTCTGAGTTGCAGTGAACCAATTGATTGGCCTTTCAGAGCTCTCTGTAGAGAGTTTCCAGTTTGATTTCTAATCACTCAGGTCATTAACCTTGTTGATGTCTGTTGGGCTATTGTTCACATTTGTTCTTTATATACAAAAAAACCCCAATTACAAGATCTCTCAAACTAGTAAGAGTGCAGAGTAAGATCTTGCAAGCTAATATTCAAATTATCTCCAAAACGAGCACCTTACAAGTAAACAGTTGTCGATTTTGCAAAATAAGAGCAAAGTAAACAGTTGTCGATTATTTTGCAAAATAAGACCTCATAGTGAAGCCTCTTGCAAACTAACAATCCAAATGACAAAATCTTTAGCAGGGCTTATCATCTTGCAAATTTCAAGATTTCCAAATTGAGCCACTTCCGGTTTTCAAGCGCTTCATGGCGAACATCTCAAGCTAACAGTTCAGATGACGAGACTCTCCAAGTGAGCATCTTATCCAAGTTCAAGTAAATATTCCATATAACTAGACCTGATGAGGCATTCTGCACGCTAACAGTAGGGGAGGATGGGGCAACTGGACCGGTTAAGCATATTTCATGATATAAAAGCTTAAAGCTCGTGTAAATATTTATGGAATTGCTATGAAAATATCACCCATGTAACTGTTTACATATAACATATAATCAATGTTAAAAAATATCCAAACAAAAGGCCAATTACCACTAACTAAAAACTTTACTTGGCACGGTCCAGTTACCCCATCGTTGGGGCAACTGGTCCTATATGTTCCAACGGTTAGAATACACAGAAATCATTGATTGACAACACGGTAACCATGGTAACTAAGCAGTATTTTCTTTACAAACTCATTTCCATATTATTTAACGTATAAAAATGATACAGGTCTCATGAAACCCATGTTTTATACAGTTTTCGTGGTTAACGTGTAAAAAGCAGTAATACTAATGGTGTACAAAGCAAGCGCAATTTTCGACTGCACGTTTATTATAGATAAAACGGTATGAACCTAGTTATGGTTACATGGTTGTGATATTCAGACGCCCCATACATTTGTCTATATATACCCCTTTCTTTAATGATTTTATTTACTTCATATAATCATCATTAAATACCTTTACAGGCACCATTCAAAATATAATAAAGATGTAATTCATAATACCGAGGTTTTAAACCATTCTAAAGCAATTTCATGTCATATTGTAATCCTTCAATATCGGAAATAGTGGTATTAGACCCGAAATGCCCCAAAATTTCTAAGAACTTGAAAGAATGTGAATTATTTCATATTCTATTCACATTTCAATACCGAGTCATGTTTTATTGACACTAACAACTCATTTTCAAAATGAATTTTACAATTTTGATTAAGTTTTTGCAGGCGGTCCAGTTGCCCCACACCCCTTCGGACCACTTACCCCAACAAATGACGTAGCACTTTGTCGAGATGAAACGTTATTAAAACACGCCTGTGACGTAATACATTTTACGCCAAAATGTTTTAAAACATACCACCATTTGTCATAATAATCAATAACTCCAATACATTTCAGAAAAAAAGGCAAAACTGCATTTTTGTTTTTAGCCATTACACAGATTTCTGTAGCCAGTGAGTATCTTTGAATCCGCAAATATTACGGCGTTCGGGTCCTACAAGTAGACGAGTGTCTTTAGATAAGTAAGAAATGGTGTACTTTGTTATTTGCAAATTCATGAACTAATAACTCTACCAAATGAATACCCGTGATAATGATTCAAGTTGAAGCATTCTTTAAATGATAATATTGATCGGAAATCCAAACCACCAATGTCCCAAATTAGCAATATGCGCCATTTTACGGTCATTTCAACCACAACCTATGGTTTTAATCATATTTCGGAAAGTCCCTAAGCACACTACAATATATAGCACCCTACAATATAGCACCCATCAAATGCAATATGCACCTAGTGTCTTAAGACGACTGTACTGCATGTATATAATTACTGTTGCATATCTGTCAATCATATAAAGTACATTAAACATGATCTAAACCAGGCTTTCTCAATTAGATTTACTGATGCGTCACATTTTAGTAACCAACTTGCTGAAGCTCCACTTGGTCATATTTTTTAGAATTTATAATGGCAAAATTCCCTTCACAAAATATTTTAACATATGTATGTAGGCAGCATAATAACTAATAATACTCTTTTGACGGCGTAGCGCGCGAAAAATTGCTATCTTTATACATCTGATCGTCATATTGCCTATGCAATCTGGCTACATCATGATATTATTCTTTTTTAAAACAAATTTTAACTACTCTCGCACCACTTAGGATGCCTTGATGCGCCACAAGTGGCGCGCGCGCCACCATTTGAGAATGCCTGATCTAAACCCATCTCCATATATCGCCCATACTATCTGTGAATTTTCAATCAGTCACTCAAGGAGTTAGCTTCAAAGATATGGAGAAAAATCACATGTGTAAATACCCTAAAGTTCCAAATGTTTTGGATTGTAGAAGGTAAAGATATATGTCAAGTATCAACAAAAGTCGTATTGAAAGCAGTATGCCCATACAATTACAAAATCCTTCATTTCGGACCACTTGCCCCACGGTCCAGTTGCCCCATATTCCCCTAATCCGAACCGTCAAGATTGTCAAAATCAGACCTTTCGTCGTGCTAACAGTTCAGATGACTAGGTCTTCTTGTCAAACATCTTCAGTGGCGTAAATAGAGACAGAAGGCTTGCCCTGATGCCCCCAAATGAAAGGATAAACTCTATGTATATATACAAGAAATAATCGGTTATGGCCCCCACCCCCTGATGACAAGCCTGTCTCCCCACATGCCCCCCCCCCCCCCCACCCCCTTCCCCCTCAAAAAAAAAAAATGAAGACCTTAGTTACGCCACTGAACATCTTGCGCAAGCAAGCAGGTCAGAATACAAGACCATTACTTGTTTACATCAAGTATCTTGTAAGCAGTTTGTAAGCAAACATTCTAGATGGTAAGACCTTTCAGAAAGAGTAATATTGTCAATTCAGAGTGACAAGAACTTTAAACATCTTGCAAGTCTGATAAGTGAAACATCTTTTCCGAATGATAAGACTTTCCAAAGCTAAGATGACAAGACCTTCCATGAGTACTATTGTTTAATCAGTTCCTAATTGGCGAGAACTTCGAGGCTTGTATTTCGGTCCGTGCACAAAAAGGATCCACGTCATTGCGCATATTTATTGCTGAAAAGAGTGCATGCGCATCATAAGCCGGTACCAGTGAGCGGTGGGCAAGTTAGGTATTCCATTGGGCCCTACGGGTAAATTTTAGCCTCACAAATGTCGCCAATTTGGAACTGATTGAACTATAGTTAATATTTCATACTCTCTTGGCCAATTTTGCCACAAATGCCCTATTACTTACCCGAATTAAATCTCTATTATTATAGAACGTCGCGTCCTGCAACTCTGACGTAACATACAACATTATATTATTGTTGTAAACTTTGCTGGGAGATTTTTATCGCGATAATGAAATAAAGTAGGCCTACCGTATTTCTTCTGTCTTATGGGGCCCTCACATGTATCCGTGTGAGCTGGGCGGCCCCTTACCGTCTTATAGAAAAACAACAGAGTCCAACACGGTGAACAATCAGCAAAAAATGTCAACGGCCGCATTTTTATTTTTTTTGTCACTGGGTTCATACTGTTCTATACCGGGTCCTTATCGGCCTGGAACCGGGCTCATACCACCTCCTCACCAGGTCCTCACCGGCCGAAACGCTTGGGTACCGACCGAACCGCCTTGATAACGTCATCAAACTGCCCTGTATAAGCTGAG
The DNA here is from genome assembly GCA_035610835.1 of Ophiura sarsii. Lineage (NCBI taxonomy): Eukaryota > Metazoa > Echinodermata > Ophiuroidea > Amphilepidida > Ophiuridae > Ophiura > Ophiura sarsii. The sequence continues at coordinate 79,967,133 of CM069443.1, forward strand.
CGCTCAAGCTCGCCGCTTCTCTCACATTCCGGGAATCTCTGTAAAATACATTTGCCCTCACATGTATCCGTGTGAGCTGGCCGGCTCATTACCGTGTGACAAATTGGTGCAGACGGCGGCACACGGTGATGTCACACGGTGGGCCGTTTCCCGTCCGTTGAACACGTTGCCGGGGACATTGACGGCCATCCGCGCCCGGCAGGACCCGGCAGGAATTTTGAACATGCTCAAAACTCTTGCCGGGTGAGCAAAAGCGGCGGCAAACGGTGAGAGCCCGGTTTGAGGACGGTATAAAGACGGCACACCCGTTTCGCGCCCGTTCGCAGGGCGGTAATGGTAGGCGGCCACCTTACCGTCTAATAGAAAAACAACAGAGTCCAAACAATCACTAAAAAATGTCAACGGGCGCATTAATTTTTTGTTGTGGCCACCGGGTCCATAACGTTATATACAGGGTCTTTACCGGGTCCTCACCGGCCGTGTACCGGGCTCACCGTCCTCATACATTTCTAGCTTACCGTTCTCACCGGGTGCATAACACCTCCTCACCGGGTCCTCGGTCCATACCGTTCTACACCGGGTCTGTCCCGGGTTCTCACCGGCCTTGTCCCGGGATCACCGGCCACATACAGTTCTAGCTTACCGTTCTCACCGTGTCCTCACCGTATGCATACCACCTCCATACCGGTTCCTAACCGGTCGGAACGCCTGGGTACCGGCCGAAACGTCTTGATTACATCATCAAACCGCCCTTTTCAAGGTGAGCGCTCAAGCTCGCCGCTTCATTGTCATTTGCATTCCGAAATTCGTACGACCAACATCTATAATACTCTCTAAATGTAAAAGAGCTAAACCTCACTCTTTCGAGAGCTTTAGGAGGGACGGCTCTTCTAAGAAGTGAAGTTCACTCTTTTCAGAGTGATTTGTCAATCTTTTAAGAGTGATTTCCAATCTTTTAAGAGTGATTTTAACTCTTTTTAGAGTGAAAATCGCTCTTTTAAGAGTGAATTTCACTCCAAAAAAAAGAGCTGTCCCTCCTAGAGCTCTCGAAAGAGTGAGTTTTAGCTCTTTTACATTTAAAGAGTTGCAACATGCCTGTTGAGAGTCCGTTCCGCGAACGGTTACCAGGCTGCATGCGGCCATTCGCAGTCCGTCGCTAAGATGGTCGACGTCCACCACCGTCCATCACCCGCCCTGCGAAACGGGTGCGAAACGGGTGCGAAACGGGTGCGAACGGGTGCGCCGTCCTTATACCGTCTTCATACCGGGCTCTCATCGTTCGCCGCCGCTTTTACTCACCCGCCAGGAGTTTTGAGCATGTTCAAAACTCCGGTGGCCGGCAAAGTCCCCTGAACGTGTTCAACGGACGGGAAACGGCCCACCGTGTGTGCCGCCGTCCGCACCCATTTTTCACACGGTAAGGGGCCGCTCAGCTCACACGGATACATGTGAGGGCCCCATTAGACCAAGATGGTGTCGATTGCAATTGATATTGTATCAACACGACCTCGTCGTTAATAAAATAGTGCATCCTTTTCATTTAAATTTGATGTTGCAGCCGAAGGCATAGGTGACAACCTGAAACTCAAATGAAAGCCACCTCTTAAATGAATCAGTAGACCACAGAAAACTGATAGTTAACTGGAAATCCCGGCTCAAAACAGGGGCTATATGATATTTATGTGTGATTTAGTCTATACGTCGCGTCGTGGGGGTAAAATAGAATGCTCCTCACATTCAAGACAATTTGAATTGCTGGGATGAGGGATCACGTTGAGGGTGAACTCTATGTCATGAGCTGGCAATTGAATTAGTTCTTTTGAATTAGTCTTATTTTGCGCGGTCGGCAGCACAAGAAGCTATAACCGGGCACCCATATTAATGGGGTGGTCTACACTGTTGTAGTGTTTATCAATAGTCAAACGTTTATTTTTACAGTGTACTACTCGTCATTTATCTAAATACAGGATACAAACGATACCAATTATATACAACTGAAGATGTCAGCAACAGTCCCCTTCACCCTTTAATAGACCCCAGGTTATCATATTATATAAAAGATTATGGGTTTATGTTGGTAGTAATGGAAAGCAGTATCTGGTGTCACCGATGCCCGATGGATTCAGAATGGCTTTGTTGGTGTGTGGGGGAGGGGGGGGGGGGGGGGGGGGGGGGGGTCACCTCACAAGCGGCTAGCCGTGCACCCACTGTTGAGGATGGTTCGTCCTTTATCTAATTCATTGTCTACGGTACCATCGTACAGGGTTGAGGAAATAATGCCAAGTGGAAAAAGAAAAAGTATTGGGGAAAAGGGCCAAAAAAGATGAAGAGAACAAAATGCAAACTTTGGGTTATGAGCTGTGGTTGCAGGTATACTAACGTGTTTATTGTTTTATTGCTTTCCCCAGTGGCGACGCTACAGGGGCAAGGGGAGGGCATTTCCCTTAAAGATATTTTTGTGCCCCCACCCCTCAAAAAAATTCTATTTAGTTAAAATTAGAAAAAAAATCGATAATTCTAGCATAAAAAGGCAGTTTTTTTCGCGCTTCGAGCAGATTTTCATACTAAATTAGACAAAATGTGACAATTTTAGCGTAAAATGCCACAAATCATTCGCTCCCTTGACAAAAATTCTAATCCGATATTGTAATCTGATTTTTATCAAACCTGTAAGTATAGGGGGGAAGAAACAACTTTGTGCAACCCTGCCATCGTATAACAACTGCAGATGTCAGCCCCAGTTCCCTTCACCCTTTTCATAGACCCCAGGTTATCATATTATATAAAGGATTATGGGTGTATGATGGCAGTAATCATGGTACTAACATGACTAATGGAGAGCAGTGTCATGATATCTGTACCACCATTCAATATAGATGTATATAATCCAAGAGAAGCAAGACCATATTAACGCTTTCCACGCGGCTATAGTTTTTTCCATACAAAAAACATATTTTTCAGAAACCTTTCATAATTGTCAAAGTCGATCTCAAATATAACTGACCAAACACTAGGCATGTTTGTACTTATTTCAATGCATTTCTCATGGTGATTCCAAATATGGTTATGAAATACAGTAATTTTGACATTTTTGAAACATTTTGTGAAATTTTGGAAAGTCGTCTGCAGCTGCCTGCCGCGTGGAAAGTGTTAAGGGAACTGGATTGGTTTGAATAAAGCCATATAGTCCAATTAAAGTAAAACCTTATCTGTTATATAGACCTTCTTTTTGTATAAATAGCTTCGAATCTTTCATTTGAGAGTCAGTTGATGTCTGACATTAACTAGTATTTAACATATATAATAGACGATAGTTCCAACATTTCAAAAATGTCAAAATTATTGAATTTCATCACCAGGTTTGGAATCACCATGAGAATTGCATTACAAAAAGTACAAACATGCGTATAGTATTGGATCAGTAATTCTTGAGATAGACTTTAAAAGTTGGAAAGGTTTCCGAAAAATCTTATTCGAATATGGTAAAACTAATACTAATAGCCGCGTGGAAAGTGTTGAAGTATTTTCCTGAGAGGACGTGAGCATCACACATTGACTTTGTTGTGTAGCAGTTAAATATCTAAAATCTGGAGACGGGATGGAGTCTTGGCCAAATTGCAGGGATTCGGAAAGAATTTGTCTTTCGGCAGCTCGAGAGTTACCCCCTGCATCGCGCTGGTTCCTAATTTTCAATACGATTTATTCCGTCAAAATAAACAATCGGGTTCCAAAGCGTCGGCAACAACCATTTTCCTTTCATCTTCAAGCTCCCGAAAGAGAGATTCATTGGGAAAGGAATGGATCTCGATGTTTCGGCGACTGAGAATCGGCGGCGGCATTTGATAAAGTTGGGTAGAAAACAAATTTCAGATCCTTAAACCTCATTTGATACAATTCTTTATCCAACCGTGAAATCAATCTTCCGACAATAAAATCTGTTAAGTATGCCAACCGTAATTAAATCGGGTTAAATGCAAGACGCTCTTAAATTACTTACAATGCATGTAATTGTGGATTTTCCCCCCGCTCACCTCCTCCGGGAAGATTCAATTTTAACGTGAAGAAAACAGATGGGATTCAATTGGTTGTCCAACAAGAAGAGGTCCGTCATTCTGCGAGAGTCTCATATCATTTTATTCAGGCCTTAATTCATTTACAACAAGGGGTTCAATTCAGTGACAATGTACTGATTGGGGGCCGGGTTTGGATGAGACGATATTTAAGGCATGTGATTTTTTTCCAGGGGGCGCCCTCTATTCATGATTTTTTTAGAAAGTAGATTTTCCTGCAAATTTACATTTCTGATCATAAATCATAAATATATTCTGAGTAACAGAGCGATACATTTCTGATCATAAATCATTTTTTCCAGGGGGCGCCCTCTATTCATAAATTTTTTTAGAAAGTAGATTTTCCTGCAAATTTACATTTCTGATCATAAATCATAAATATATTCTGAGTAACAGAGCGATACGATTCTTCAAAAAGTTGTAGCATAATCAAATCTCGTGCTTCGCACTCGGTGATTATGTGTAATATATTAGTATATCATGTATGTAGTGTATACGGTATACCTCAATTGAATGACATTACAAATGTTTGCACGACACACTACTTTTACGAGTACCTATTAAATACCCTGATACTCATTAATATTTATTTAATACAATACAACATAATACTAACAAACAAAGTTAAATCTCAAGGACATGATGAATATAAATTCTTGTATTTATAACATTTTAATATAAACATCCTCTTTTTAAAATGATAACTTTAATATAAACATTCTCTTTGTAAAATGATAATTTTCTACTAAATCTACATTATACAAATACATTAATAGAAATCCATTTTGAATGTTTACAAGGTCATTGCACTGAATCGATTATTTCTTAGAAAAGCCATTGCCTGTGGATGAAACGAATGCTATGCATTTTGTTATAAAAAGCAAGGGAGCTATTTAACAGTGATCTATGCGAAAGGGTGAACAAATAAAAAAAAATGTGCAGAAGTAGCTTAGAAGTGACGGTTAACTACAGATAGGCCTAATCCCAATCAAGTGTTTTCGCATTAAAAATCTATTAAAAAAGAAATAAAACCTTCGTGTTGAGGAAACAAGCATTCCTAATGATTTTTATGTTTGAATTTATATACGTACGTATATAAATTCATACAATTTCAAATTTTATTCTTATTTGGACACTTCCAATCTTATCTTTTGTACGGTATATTACACTGTTAAAACGCTGTTTTTAAACAACACAAGTTAACCAGTGCATTGCTCAACGTTGTTTATCATTTGAAACAATGTTGCTCAATTAACTTGTTTAACATTTTGAGCAACATGTAAACAAAATGATGTTAAACAACGTTGAGCGGTGCACTGGTTAACTTGTGTTGTTTAAAAATAGCGTTTTAACAGTGTAGCAAACCTACACTGCATATACAAAAATGCACAAATCGGATTTTTGATGATTTTTTACATTTTCTGAATGAACAAATCACGGCTAGTCCCTACACTGTTAATCCGGTTGTGTAAAAAATACGTTACACAACCACACTGTTTAACATATGAACCTAGCAACCAGTTGTTTAAAAAAAGTACACAACTTGTGTAAAATGTTGCACAACCTTGTGAAAGTTTACAAGAAGTTGTGTAAAAATTCACACAATTGTGTAATTTTTTAAACAATAGTTGCTAGGTTCATATATTAAATATTATATATTAAAAAAATTCTTACACAACCGATTTAGCTAGATTTACAGTGTAGTGAAGGTGCATTGTCTTGTTTGTTACGTTGAGTTTTTCAGTGCTTCACATAAATTAGGACCCAGCGTAAAGGATCATACATTTACAGATGATTTAAGTTAACAAAATCTGTAAGTAAACATCTTTGATTATATAGGCTTATCAATTCACCTAAATTTGTATCTGTATTAAGTCTATGTAATAAGGTAAGTAGCCTACACTGAAGGACTATAATAATAATAGAATCACTGTTCTTCCCGCAGATTTTTAAATCTATGGTTCTTACCCATCTGACTCATTACCTCAGTTGGTATACAGTCCTCAAAATAAGTAACTGACCAGGTAATACATATAGTCTTTAACTCCAAAAATATAACTCCTGTGTATATAGAAATATTAAAATATAAAGTTGTAAAGAAATTTCTTTTCTTTAATTTGAAACATTGTTCACGAAGATCGGTTTGGAAATAAGAATGCTACACTTAAAAGATAGAACAAAGTGCAGTTTACATTTTCACACGTGGGTTTTGAACGCGCAGGACAGTGTGACAAGTATGTGTATGGGCTGCATCGATCAATTGAAGCTTCCCAATCCTCATCTTTTACTATCGACCCGTGATTTAGCGCTACCACTACCAGTTAATCAATAATCTGCCTGTTGCTAGTCGAGACCGGGAGTCCGAGGCTGCGTGAAAGACGATCAAAATGTTGAAATTAAAAAGTCTCAAATTAAAGAGAAGACATTGCCGTACAACTTTATAAATTAATATATTAATGCAGGAGCTACAGTTTTGGAGTTGAGAGCATATTTATTACCTGTATAGTTACTTTTTTTAATAACTGTAGTATAATCCGGAGGTCCCCGGTTCAATTCCTGCGTGGTCATTCACTGGCTGTCATTTTTGTTGTGTGGAGAACACAGAATTAATGCGCAAGGTAGGCTACACTGCTGCAGTAAAACTGACAAAAGTATCTCGGTCGACATGACCTGTCATTTGACATGAACAACGCGTGAATCATTAAAAACACATGAATAGTGCTGAAAAAGAAAAAACATGTTCCGATCACTTTAGCTTTTTTTCACATTAAAATGTCTTGATATCAGAATCAAACCCATATTTTTCTCATTATTTCTGTAAAATCCTACAGGCGCTAAATATGTTCCATTCAGACGTTATAGGCCTAAGCCAAAATGCAGTGAATTACTGCCAAAGGTGGTTAACCACCTGGGCAGTTTGTATACTACTCAAAGGGCAAATTTCATTTCACCTTGTGCTTCAAAAATTAAGAACCATTGGAGTTATATGCAACTAGCTCAAACTGTGCAATATGATTATTTTAAGGCTGACCATTCATGCATGTAGAATAGAAAACATCAAGTTGAAAATCGGGCCAGCAATCGGAACACCTTCCTTTAAACACTTTTCACCCGTTGTAGATATCTCTGACTAGACAACGCGGCGGAACGAGTCCCTCGTAACTATTTTCGTAACGTCGTGTTATATGTATGAGTTGATAATGATAAAATGATTGCAACGAGTACGCCGTCGGGTACCTTAAAGGGGCACTAAGAGATTGGCGAGAAAATGAAATGGTTATTTTCAGAATGAAAAAAAATTGCTATGCCCTTTTCCTACTGTACCAAGATACAACATGGCTTTTACAATGCAAACCCCATACATACGACTCGTAATGTATTAACACTCTCCACGCGGCAGGCAACTGCAGACGACATTCCAAAATGTCTCTAACTGTTTCAAAAATGTCAAAATTGTTAAATTTCATAACCATATTTGGAATCACCATGTGAAATGCATTGAAATAAGAACAAACATGCCTCGTATTGGTTCAGTAATACTTCAGATAGACTTTGACAATTGGGAAAGGTTTCTGAAAATCTGTTTTTTATATGGTAAAACCAACAGCCGCGTGAAAAGTGTTAACTAACAACATCATTGCTTGCACATTATCATAACCAAGATCACACCGACGCAAAAGATCAATGATGGTACGAATGCTAAAGAGATAATAATCGTGTCTGTGTGAGAAAATGAAACAACCATGGCACATCGTATGGCAATGTAACTGGGATCGATCAAATGAAACGAAGTACAAAAGTAATACGAAAATATCTGTTTTAGAGACATTCTTGGTACAAAAACCTGTCCACGATGCTATTTTCAGGTGTGTTTAGTTTTTTATCATTAGGTTACAAGGCCCGCTTAGCAGCGCTATAAATTGGTGCCCTAAAAACCGTCACCAAATTTAAATATTCGCCTTCCATCAAAACTGGTTGCTATATATGACATAATTCTCGTGTGCAACCAACCGGCTGTATTGCAACGCCCATTGAGCAGTTTAAACGCATGAGCGTGGATGTAATTTGCAACATAATGGAAACTCACCCATGCAGTTAGCAAGTAGTACCGCTCGTACATGCCCCGAATTTAAATATGTGCACTGGGCATTCCTCTCGTAGTAATTGATAACAATATGTTTACCAGACCGAATTTATAGTGCTCCTGATCCTAAGCGGGCAATTTATGTCATGCATGCGATCTTCAAAGCTGGCAAACATCGACATTATGCATGACAGACAAATATCCAGGTATAAGATTTCCAGTTTTGCATTCGATCATTCCATGATACCAGTTGCAATGTCGCATGATGTGCAATACACCTTAAACTTTGCAATGGATTATGTCAAGGTGTAAAAACTATGAATTCAACATTCGATGTAATGTAAGACGCCCTTATAAACACTTTCCACGCGGCTATAAGTTTTACCACATATTGACATACAATTTTTCAGAAACCTTTCCCAACTTTCAAAGTCTTATCTCAAGAATAACTGAACCAATACTAGGCATGTTTGTACTTATTTTAATGCATTTCTCATGGTGATTCCAAATATGGTGATGACATTCGATAATTCTGACACTTTTGAAACATTTTGTGAAAGGCGACTGCCTTGTGGAAAGTATTAATACATGTACGACGTACACAGCAGATTTCAACTTCAGTTGATTATTTAATTAAGAAAGACCCGCTTTCATCACTGCTCATTTCCTAAGGGATTATTGGAATGGTGGTGTGCACCAATTAAAATAGGAAATTTAAAAATACATATATAAATGTGTCAACAAATCATTTGTTATAATAATATTATAACGCAAGTTACAAAAGCGAGAGAGAAAATGTTTTGAAAAAACGTTTCGATTATTATTATCAACGGAAAAATTTTCTGACGAGCACACGTAGCAAAAGAGACGATTAACTGATTACTTTTGCAAACTGGCATCTAAGAACTTGAATGGGAATAGTTAACACTTTCCACGCGGCAGGCGTCTGCAGACGACATTCCAAAATTCACAAAATGTTTCAAAAGTGTCAACATTATAGAATTGCATTACCATCATTAATTGGAATCACCGTGACAAATGCATTGAAATAAGTACAAACATGCCTAGTACTTTTGTTCAGTAATCCTTGAGATGAGAAAAATCTGTTTTGTATATGGTATAAAACCAATAGCCGTGTGGAAAATGTTAAGCATAAACGATGATTGGTTATTACGAATGCAGTATTGTGCAAGACTAAATAATGTCTTAATGGTATTGATTCCTCAAATGTATAATTTATATTCCATCTATCAACAATCACTTTTGGTGGCTGACCAGGAAATACTATGGAATGAGTGCTGACAACAATGGAGAAAATATTATTTGTTGAAAGTAGTGAAAACATAACATTTTCTCGGCCTCCACACAATACAACTTTACATCATAAACATGATAAAGTGCTCAACAAAAGAAAGTCGTACACTTTGTTTTTGGTCATTTAAAGTGACTTTCGATTATCTTTTTACCAAACATGCTAGATAGACATTTGGATGAATCTTTAAGGCACATTTTGATAACAAACATAACACCTTACAACAAAGATAAACCATGATTAGCACCATTTACATTAAATTAGTCACTTTTCAAAAGTCACATTTTCAATACACTACCAGCGTGTTTTTATTAAGCAAACCGGCTTTTACCCGTCTTATAAAAAGCAGGATAAAAGCCGGTTGCTCGTGTGAGAGACGTGTTTTTATTGCAGTACGATAAACAAACTTGCCGGCTGCCGCTGACCTCATTATAATAAATGCCAGTGAAAGGTCGTAAGCAGGTCACTCGCGATGCATTGTGGTATTGACAGTAGCAAAATGGCGTCTGCCGTACGACATTTACATGACTATACCCATTTCCGCTTACCATCGGCAAACGCGCTGAGCTGGAACCGTGCGTGTTTATACTGACGAAAGACTGCTTTTCCTAACCGGTTTCAACCGCTATTATCCTTGGTTTCGAAGGATAAAAGGCATCTAAAATCCAGGAGAAAAAAAACGGTATGAGCGGGCAAATGCCGGTGGTGGTGTGTTTTTACTGGGGGATTTTAATCCGTTAGCAGTCATATGCCTGCTTTTTTTCTTCAGTAAAAATACGCTGTAAGTGTACGCCCAACACAGCGTAGTGTGCACGGCTGCACTGTGTGATCGATTGCCCGCCGCGTATGTATTGATGTGACTTTTGAAAAGTGACTAATTTTCTTTAAATGGCGCTAATCTTGGTTTATCTTTGTTGCTATGTGTTATGTTTGGTATCAAAATGTGCCTAAAAGATTCATCCAAATGTCTATCTAGCCTGTTGGGTAAAAAAAATAATCGAAGGTTACTTTAAATGACCTAAACAAAGTGTTACGACTTTTTGTTGTTGTTGTTGAGCACTTTAGATGGTGAGTATACTTGTGACCTGATACATTAGTTTGTATACAAAGCACATAGAGGTATTTAAATGTATAACCACCAATTATGTATAGGCAAGATTGAAAGGATAAGTTTAGGCCAAACAAAGAAGATAGTCTGTCTCAGAAGCCCGGCCGCATTGGTATGTAAAATGAGCTACGGCGCGTATGTCTATGCGCTGAGCCCTACATTTTTTTCTTCATTTTTTTTTCTTTTTCATTTTTTTTTTCTTCATTTTTTTTTTTAAATTTTAGAAAACAAGTTACAAAAAAGTTCTCTGAAGCTTGGATTAGCAACAACAAAAAAGTCGCATACGAAATAGCCTATTTTCTATTTAAATTTTTTTCTTTTAAAAATCGCACAGCACTTAGCTTATTTGCAAAATGTTTCTGAGACAGACTATCTTCTTTGTTTGGCCTTACATGAATCTGATACTGAATATAAATAATCAACGATTACATGAAAGAGTAATAGGTTAAAGGTTTTACCATAACATTCCTTTACGAAAATATAAAAATACGCCCCGGATAGAGTGGGAAATGACTTTATCACACTTTTATTGAATAAATTGGAATTTCTGACAACCTTGTTCGATAAGCACTCTAGAACACACTAACTATAACAATAGCTACGCATTATATTTTGGTCCACATGATATTTAGTTTTGGTATTTTTTAACACAAATTTGAAACATTTTAAATTTAACATAGTATAATAATTTACAAGCTTTCAATTAATAAATACAATAAATATATATTAGGCTATATACAATTATTATATAATATGATACCGGTATTTAAATTATAACATAATTGTATATAAAATAGTGTTTCATATTTCAATTATTAAAGTTTGAGTAAATAGCCCCATTCACTACTTACAAAATGAAAGTGGCAAAATAATGTAACAAAAATCTTCTTTATGAAAAACAAAACACGCTGAGTTTTGTGTTTGTCATGGTTGGAGTCATCTAATTCTGGCCGTATCGTTTAGCCCAGGACCGCAAAATATTTCAACCCCAACAACCCCAGCCCTAATTAGCTAGAATTTGGGTCAGGATTCAGGTTTGATTAGCATTTTGGTCCAGGAACACAAGTTGCAGGATAGAATTTTAAAAAATTAGCGATTAACGTCGCGTTACCAGAACGAGAAATTTTGCCTGATGTGGGAATGAATCTCCTAGTGAATGATAATCATTGTCCTAGTGAATGATAATCATTGTCCTAGTGAATGATAATCACTCTCCTAGTGAATGATAATCATTGTCCTAGTGAATGATAATCATTGTCCTAGTGAATGATAATCATTGTCCTAGTGAATGATAATCATTGTCCTAGTGAATGATAATCATTGTCCTAGTGAATGATAATCATTGTCCTAGTGAATGATAATCACTCTCCTAGTGAATGATAATCATTATCCTAGTGAATGATAATCATTGTCCTAGTGAATGATAATCACTCTCCTAGTGAATGATAATCATTGTCCTAGTGAATGATAATCATTGTCCTAGTGAATGATAATCATTGTCCTAGTGAATGATAATCACTCTCCTAGTGAATGATAATCATTGTCCTAGTGAATGATAATCATTGTCCTAGTGAATGATAATCATTGTCCTAGTGAATGATAATCATTGTCCTAGTGAATGATAATCATTGTCCTAGTGAATGATAATCATTGTCCTAGTGAATGATAATCACTCTCCTAGTGAATGATAATCACTCTCCTAGTGAATGATAATCATTGTCCTAGTGAATGATAATCACTCTCCTAGTGAATGATAATCATTGTCCTAGTGAATGATAATCATTGTCCTAGTGAATGATAATCACTCTCCTAGTGAATGATAATCACTCTCCTAGTGAATGATAATCATTGTCCTAGTGAATGATAATCATTGTCCTAGTGAATGATAATCATTGTCCTAGTGAATGATAATCATTGTCCTAGTGAATGATAATCACGCTCCTAGTGAATGATAATCATTGTCCTAGTGAATGATAATCATTGTCCTAGTGAATGATAATCATTGTCCTAGTGAATGATAATCACTCTCCTAGTGAATGATAATCACTCTCCTAGTGAATGATAATCATTGTCCTAGTGAATGATAATCATTCTCCTGGTGAATGATAATCATTGTCCTAGTGAATGATAATCATTGTCCTAGTGAATGATAATCATTGTCCTAGTGAATGATAATCACTCTCCTAGTGAATGATAATCATTGTCCTAGTGAATGATAATCACTCTCCTAGTGAATGATAATCACTCTCCTAGTGAATGATAATCATTGTCCTAGTGAATGACAATCATTGTCCTAGTGAATGATAATCATTGTCCTAGTGAATGATAATCATTGTCCTAGTGAATGATAATCATTTTCCCAGTGAATGGAATAATAAGTCGATGATAATTGTATCCCTGTGGGGAAATGGAATGACCATTACGAAACATCGACTTTAAAACAGATAACTAATTTCGGAATGTAAAATGTAATTACTATTAGTATTATGCAAGACGCTGGCAGTTTACAAATTCGTTGTTCATATTTTCTTTTAATATGTATCAAGTGGATTGAATCCATTTGTGTTATTATTAAATTATATAATCACTTGATATTTGTATCAAAAATATGAAAATATAGTTAATCACTTACGTTTACAAATGCGAAAATCAGAATTGTATAGAGTCACGGGTACGTTAACGTGATTAAGTGCCACTATTGCCAACACTATGAGCATTGCTTGTACATCATTCATAAAATGTAAGGATCACCCAAGTACGTATATCTCTAGCACATACATGTACATGTAGTACTATTAATATTAAAGGTAGATGACCCGATCACATTTTCATAGCACAGATTTTTCTCAAACATATGGAGATTTTCATATCATATGAAAGATCATATTTTTCTGATTAACATACTGAAATTTGACGGTCCAAATCAGTATGATTACGAAGAAATCGGTGAAATAACATCGAATTACCGCGAAAAGTGGTAACCACCAATATAGTTTGTGTACAACTCAGAGCACATTTCATGGAATCTTGTGCGTCTAAAATAAGAACCATTAGAGTTATGCAACTCAAACTTTGGAATACGACTTTTTTGAGGATGACCTTTCATGTCGAATAGAAAAACTTCAAGTTGAAAATCGGAACATCTACCTTTAAGAGGGTTACGAAACACAATGCTGAAGCAACCATTGAAATTGATGTTGATACAGGGCGAGTAAAAATTCTTACTACAAAATAAATTTGGAATTTGTTATAATCTTTCACTATTCATTGACCGTAATCCTAGTCCATGATAAAGGCAATGACCGGTATGTTTTCTTTGCAACATTTTTATTTGCAACATGTATAGAGAGCCCCGGCCAGCTAGGCTCCGCCTATTCGATTTAATTCATACTGTCTCTTATGACTCATAATAGTCATACAGCTACAAAATGTATACTTATTCATGAACTGAAAGATCAATTCTGATTGGCTAAAGTGAAAGCGTAACGACCCGCGCTTGAATACAGGTCAAACGGTGATTCGTGATAATCCTTATTATGAAATTTCAAAACATATGTGAAAACACATGTTAAAATATCGCGGGTTGTGTACGTGACATACTGACATATCGTCGTCGGTCGGGCCAGTAAGAACATTGGGATTTTTTCGTTGCATAATTTGAGAATAAAATCACAAAGTCCATTTTGTTCGGTTTCAATTTTCAAATATACAGTATGGGTGAAAAAATAATCGAATTGCTTATCTTCCTGTACATAAGTTAGAAGTAATTATAACATTTATCATGGTTACTTTACATTTTGTTTAAGTGAAAACTTTTTACTTACCCTGCTGTATATGGCCATTAGAAAATGAAATCTATAGTATTAGCTTGTCATCACAAAATAATCAATCAACCATCATGGCAGTATTATAAAGCGGGTTTTAGCGATATGTTCAAACTTCTACTACCCCTGTTGAGGAACCCTTCCTTTCAACACTAGGCGAGAATTGAAACTGACCGTCCACTATCGCATCGTTTCGATCACCCGGTATCACCCTTTGATTGGCCTCTCCGTCAACATTGCCCGGTGCGTAAGGCCGTGATCGGGCGTGGGGCGGTAACGATCGGGTCCGAGGGGCGGGCAGAAACGATCGCGTATCTTTCGAGTCCTGCAAGTCGCCACTCTCGCCGACGATTCCGAATGTCGGTGGCCCCGACATTGATGCCGACGATAATGGCCGAGAAGCTGACGACGACGGTGTGAATCTTGTCAGGCAGCCGGATCCAGCTCTTTGACGAGACGGCGGTCGGATCTCTTCTTCCAAAGGATCAATGTCCTCATCCTAATATTAATAACGAAGTGAAAACAAACAATCAAATCATATTTTGTAATACAAAATAATTGTGCTTGTAAGCAAAGATAAGATGACGAACAAAAAACCCTGTTCAACGGCCCCGACCGATCCATTTCCCCCGACGGCTTTGACCGGGAAGACCAGCTCAAACAACCAGGCTAAAAAGGGCGAAGTGAATGAAGGGAAGATACAAGGGAAGAAATGGAGAAGAGGACGAATTTGATTTTTTTTTCTCGTACCTTTTACAGTGGGTGGGGGTGGGGAGGCGGAGGGCGATGGCCCCACAATAATTCGAGTAGTGTATGTTGAGATTAGCACAATTGCTCGACTTTTCGCTCCGGAATCGAGGACGTCACTCACTTCACCTAACGATTCTTATAACTATTTGGTACACTAATTTTAATTAATGATTTTGACGTGTGACATTCGGTGTGCTTTTATATTCTCACCAAAAAGACTACCAAAATGCATTTTACGTGTGAGCAAACAAAAAGGCGAGGATTTTTGCATATGAACCTTTCCATCCAAACAGTTTCGTTGCCAATTCTAAGAAATTTAATCTGACGCATTGCGGGGTTCTCACATCCCCGTTTTCTTTTAGATTTCTTTAAATTCATATTTATAAGCTATTGAAAAAGCCAAGGTATCATGCCCGCTTGTAACTTCGTGACTGCGCACTGCTGACATTATTTTGATATGAAAATATGCCGTTGGCAAAAGGAAATCCCGTAGACACACTACATGTATGTGCTTTCTTTAAATTTAAAGACACACAATCCGATAAGGCCGACAAAAAAAAAGAGTTGACTTGCCCTTTCCGACCGACCCTAATTTTCGGAAATCTAGGGTCGCTATTTTTTTTTTTTTTTTTTTTTTTCAAATTTTTAAAAAAAATTTTTTAAAAAAAATTAAAAAAATTGAAAGCACATCTATATACTAATTTTCGGTCCCTCGCCTGATTAGATAGTTCAATAATAATTTTACACTCGCGTCCCTCTTCAACTGAAAAAGCGTGGTAATTGCGCCTCTAATAGACGAGCTAATTAGATAGTTCAATGCCAGTATTTTCCCGTTTTCAGACATGCGCAGAAAGGATCACAGATGATAATCCGAAATGTTGAATTTATTTTACTCGGATAGCTACTGTTCCGGCAAAAATTGTGGTTTTCGGAGTGAGTGATGACATATGGTCTTCACCCAAAATATTTTCATCAGGGATATAGCTACATTTCTGTATATGCGGCTGTTTGTTATTCTTAAAGATCGCATGAGTACAAGCATTTATACGTGACTATCCGTCTGACAAATACAATTATTTTACGACATTTTCTAAATGTAAATAAAAACTCTTACACAGATCTTAAAGTGACACTCTCGCATTAGTAACATAGATGAACGCGTTAGTTTGCTAACGATAAAGAAACTGTGGCGGTACCATAACAACAGTTCCTATGTTGAAGCTGCGCGACCGCGTTTATCATGGTGCGCGCGATTCAGCGCACACGTAATGACGCATACAAAGTGTATACGCGTTTGTGGCGCAAACTGCACATTGTAACGTGGCAGGGTGAAAGCAGGCAGTCCGTACACTCTAAGAAAAAGGATGCTTCAGGCTTCAGGGGTTCTTGGCTGTCCCGTATGGAACCCTTATCACCTTAAAAGGTTCCAAAAAGAACCATTTTAAGGTTCAAAGTGGGCAAAATATGGGCAAACATTGGTCTTTAGAACCGCTAAAGGTTCTCTACAGAACCTTTTGGGGGGCCTTTAAAATCAAAGAACCTTTAAACCATATACGGGACAGCCAAGAACCCCTCTGAAGCACCCTTTTTTGTAATAGTGTACCCTAACGCCACCTCCTCCTCTCCGCACTTGGATATAAGGGCACATGGGGCATCTTGATAAACGGAACGTGTTTTTTGTGTGGTACATTATCATGATTATTATAGAGTGTCTGGATTATTAAGGGCATCCGTGGTATCTGGATTACGGGGTTCACTATAAAACGAGTCTCAAATTACCTGGATACTAATACTATGCACAGGTGGGCCACCTGTGATAACTGCATTTTAAGGGTGTACACTCAGATAGTATCTCGGGAGGCTTTATAGAACACAGCAAACATGACAAAGGGACTACATACTATACGTTAAGGCCCCACATGCCTATTGGAGGAATAATGTATTTAATGTAAATAGGCCAAACAAAACCCGGATGGCACACATTGTGTAAAGTACAAGCGTGGAATGGTACAAGTGATCTTGATGATAGAATCGGCCGACCATAAAACTAAACGACCGACTATAAAACTATAACGCTCAGAACGTAGGCCTACTGAATTACCGTGGATACAGTATGTGCATGCATATGGGAAGTGGCGACACCAGCACCAAAATGTTAAAGGAGGAAAACGGTGTGGTGGGGCAATAAAAGAATCGGGGGAGACATTTAAAATCTAAATTTTAAGTAACTTTCAATTTTGACATTAAAATTCAACTTTTTATTATTTGGGGGTACAAAATAGGTAGAGACATGCGCTGACAGGAGGTACTAACTTGGTATTAAGAACACGTTGATGGAGTAGGCCTACTTGGATTAGGAACATGGGTATCTGTATTATTTAAGAGCACATTGGGCCTAGGCTCATGGTGTATTAAGGGCACCATGTCACTTACATGATATCAAGGGCACTTTAGTACCTGCATTATTTCAAAGGACATACTCTTGATATTTATATAAACATTTATAACGCTATGATATACTCACCTCTGCCTATGTGATAGGCCTATGACTTTTACTGCCCGCTATCTTCGGCACCCGCGTTTAATTTACTTGACTATGATAAAGTAAGGGCACCTGGGTATCTCGAGATAACGGCACACTGCAGTAGGCCTACCTTGATTATGTGATATTCGGTGCATTATTAAGGGCACCAGGGGTAACTGGATTAGGGGGTAGGGCTTAGGCCTATGGGGTCCCTGGATATAATGGGACAACGGGTAGGCCTACCTGCATTTCAGGTCTCATGGGAGGCCTATACATAGGTATCTGGAAACACAAACGTAGGCCTACCTAGATTAACATGAGTAAGGCACATGTATACCTGGATTATCAAAAGCACCTGCGCTATTCGGATTATTTATAGGGCCCTGTCTGCATTATGTATACATATGTAGGACATGTTCTTGATATTATTTTATCAAATTTTCTTACGCTTTGTTTACTTATTCCCCGTGAAATCTTCTAGCGGGTCCAGCGCGAAGCGCTGGTGCCCGCTAGTAACAATAAAGAAAGATCAAAACGTGTTTTTAAGTAGTATCTGCTTGTTTAAAAATAAAAAATCAAAAAATCAAAACAAAAAAAAAATCAAAAAAAATCTTTAAAACGTGTTTTTGTGCAGTAAATTTTCACAAAATTTCAAAAAAACAAAAAAACAAAAAAATCCGACCGTCCGACCCTGATTTTGACCCTGAAAGGGCAAGTCAACTTTTTTTGTGTGCCTAATTGTGCGAGTTTCGTGGGAATGGCAACAGTTTATAAACATCAGACTCGATGATATGACAAAATGTGGTTTGAAAAAGGGGTCATTCACTTACCAGAAGAAAAATTAATGCACATAAAATATTTCATGCCATCGAAGAGGAAAGGTTGTTATGAATTATTTATATAGTTCGTTAAGATATGAGCTGATATGCGTGCGAGATTGAAATGACTGTATAGTTGACTGCACTTAGCCCGATATTAGCACCTGTACTTCACACTCGGCAAATGTCACGACTCACGAGACCCAAAATAAGGAGCCTAGAGAATTTGGGAACGGGGGAGGGGGAGGGTTGTACATTGTAATGGGTAACATATTTAACTTATTAAAGATCAATGAAGTTTAAAATGCATTTTGCCATCCATTTGAATCAGTCACTTAAGGGGGGGGGGGGGTGGACTCTCAGGTACAGGCTCCGTAAAACTGCCGTAACTTCCTCAATATTCATTTAATCTTTATAAAAGTATACAGTTTTTTTGCAAAAAAGGGTTCAATGAATCCAACCATGATAATGAAATTGACCATTTTTGAGAAAATTATAAAAAACACTTTTTTTTACACTCTAAGCTAATCAAAGCTAGTCAATCAAAGCTAATCAATCAAAGCTAGTCAATCAAAGCTAATCAATCAAAGCTAATCAATCAATCAATCAATCAATCAATCAATCAATCAATCAATCAATCAATCAATCAATCAATCAATCAATCAATCAATCAATCAATCAATCAATCAATCAATCAATCAATCAATGTCCCTTACCTCATCATCTTCACCGTCCATACTGCGCCTGCGTACTTCTCCCGGTACACGTCGATGTGCAAGCTGCTCGATCATTATATCGATCTGAAGAAATAAAGACATGTCAACAATCAAATCATGGAAAAATTCGGGAAAATGTGGGACACTTCAAATTGTTACCCACTAAATGCACTTTACAATACAAGTGATTGTTACACGGCACAACCTGTTTAAAGAATGTTGGCACTTGACCCCGTTTTGACTATGGGTAAATAACATACTTGTTACCCGTTGTTAGAGTATCACCTGTTTTAAGAAAATGGAACCTGCGGATCAAACAATGCGCTATTATTGTAGCTAGCAATACAGCTGCAGTTATGTAACACTGACTAGTAAACAAGCTACTTAAACATTTCCACCTGTTAGAATGTTTACACCTGACAACAAATGTAGCTACGCACTCGTCTTATGTAGCAATAATGGGAAACGTACATCAACAGCTGTCACGGAATGTAGCAATATTTGTTTGTTTGTTTACACGGTCGGTCCGTACAGACACACGCTTGGGTCCTGAAAGGACCAAGCGCAAGCAAAATGCTCGGGCCAGGTTTAAAAAGCCTATATAGGCATGCTGGCTGAATGAAATCAAAGTTAGAAAAGATGGAAGAAAAGAATAAAGTAGAAAGAGCCACTTCCAACAAATAAAGTGAACAATTTTGCTGTCAGCCTCGGACATGAGAAAAGAATCTAGTCTTGATCCAATCTCACTTGCCACACAGGCTTATAGGTAAACACCACCATCTGTTAGAATGTTAACACCTGGCGACAAATGGAGCTACGCACTCTCGTCTGATGTAGCAATAATGTGGAAACATCACCAGCTGTCACGGAATGTAGCAATATTATAGGTAAACACCACCACCTGTTAGAATGTTTACACCTGGCGACAAATGGAGCTACGCACTCGCTTGATGTAGCAAATGGAAAAACATCACCAGCTGTCACGAAATGCACGAAATGTAGCAATATTTGATAAAAACCACCATGCACCTGTTAGAATGTTGGCGCATGGTCAGGCAAGAGAGGCATGCAAATACAGGTACAGGTGTGACTATATTTAGCAATAGAGGTAAACAGCGCCTGTCTGTCTGTTAGAATGTTGAAAGCTTCTGAATGTTGGTCAAACATGCGAGAAGTCCATTGTCACCAAATATTGGTGAAATAAGAATGTTGACACCTTTTAAAAAGGGACCCTAAGAGATGTGTTGGAGGCAGCGCCCTCAATTATGATAAAAACTGAGATTAGTTTATTTTTATAATTGTATTACATGAATAAACTTACACCTATAAGGATTAAGAAAAATCAGCTCTCTTTGTACCAGAAAACGTCGATTCAAAAAATGCTGGTGTCCCGCGGGACCAGCATTTTACGTCCGACAGTATCCCCGTGCAGTACGCGTGATACATAACGCGAACCATATTTGCATAGAGGGCGTTTTTCAATAAATAGCGATGATATTGTTTTAATCTAGTTTTGCTGTGTTTTTGTTAGTAACAACAATAATGGCGATTTTTAATGTTCATCTTGAATTCTGAAGTAAATTTTTAAACATTTAAACTTTTCAACACCACTTAATGTCCCTTTAAGTAGTAGCGAAATTATCAGTGGGCTTTAGCCAAGGCGACAGGGGACAGTTCTGATTACTTGAAATTATTGGTACCGTATCGATATTGTTATTATCAAGGGTTGAGCGCCAGAAGGCCGTAACTCAAAAAATGCTATTCTGAGATTATATCAACATTCAAATATTCGGGACTCATTACAATACACTGTAGCAAGTTTTAGTCAAATTAAGAGGGTTTATGAGTTATGTCTTTATGGTTCTGAAAATCTAGGTTAGGTATATGGATTATTTTGGTACCAAAAACTTATTTTGCCCCAAAGTTGAGTTACGGCCTTCTCGCGCTCAACCCTCGCTATCATGATTGGGATTCTAGCTATCGATGAGAGCAGTGTGTTAGGCCTACATTCTGAACACACTCTTAGCTTTAGTGTATACAAACAATGATTCACCAGTGAGGGAACATGCATTTGAATTTACCGCGTTAACAGCGCATTATGTCAAATCTGTGCAGTGAAGCATGATTACACATCAGGAGGGCGCGGCGGTGTGTAGATTTCTATACCAGTCCCCTATAATGTCCTTTGTTTACATCCAATACAGGTATATGCCTGAAATATTAACACTTTCCACGCGGCAGGCGTCTGCAGACGACATTCCAAAATTTCACAAAATGTTTTAAAAATGTCCCAAGTATTGAATTTCATTATCATATTTGGAATCACAATGAGAAATGCATTGAAATAAGTACAAACATGCCTAGTATTGGATCAGTACTCCCTGAGATAGACCTTGAAGATTTGGAAAGGTTTCTGAAAAATCTGTTTTGTATAGGCCTAGGCCTAATGGTAAAACTAATAGCCGCGTGGAAAGTGTTAAGGGCAGTTCATGGTACGTTGCACTGTAGTATCTCGATGTTCACTTTTTCACCTAATCTATATCTTTCTCTGTGAAATTCATAGGATGTTTTGAATGCTGCGTCATCGTAATCTAATCTCACATAAATGCGGGTTGCCTCTCATCAGCCGACAATTCCGTACATATAACATTACATCGCCTGATCTTCCTGCGTCAATTTGGGGCCAGCCATTTGTAGAAATTCCATTTTATTTTTTTGTTATCGAGGTTTCATTTACGACATTATCCTGTTCCTGCGAGTCCGTCCATATACGTAAAGTGGCATTGTAGACAGTAGTGGAATGGGATGGCCAAGTACAAAGGTTACTTCACTGTAATCCCAGCATGCAGTAGAAAGGCACTGTGCACCGAGATAATTCAACACCCGATTTCCATTGAAATGTACAGAAATATCATGGTCTATTAGAATACAACTAATAATGGAGACTTTTTATATCTGTATTAATATATGAAATGGGATTCTATTTCTCAATACAATGATACCAAACAAGTTGAAAAGTCTCAATGATTAGTTCCTCTAATGGACCATGATGTTTCTGTACATTTCAATGATGGACCATGATGTTTCTGTACATTTCAATGCAAATCAGGTGTTGAATACACAGTGCTTTTCTGCTGCATGCTGGGATTACATTGAAGCAACCTCTGGACCAAGTATATCTTATTGACGTTTTCTCAGATTACAAGGCGGCACATGTTTCATTCTATTTTGAGCATTTTGTTTCCGTATATATTCTTTTGATAGATGTATATATTTCATTTTGTAAACTCGTAAACCAACTGCATGAGCCAACCATGTCAATACTGCTCATGAAACGATATCCTATACTATATAGCCAGATTATGAGTTTTTCCTATCACACGGCTTGAAAATGTGATATAATGATCATCATCAAATTGCATTCCTTATGCAATAGTAAAAATAAACTCCTCAAAAAAAAAATCAATCGAATATATGTCGTATATTTCGTGATATGTCCATGGTGTATTGTATATCAATGCATGGATAATGGATAATATTCATCTTTCCAATGACACCAGATACGTGTTTCAGTGCCCAGTCCCTTGCTTGAGAATATAGGGATAGAAGGTAACAATCTGAATGTGCCAACATCAACACTATTTTGTCATCAAAAAGTCAATAGAGCATCTCGATCTCGACACGACAAGTTGTCAACACTTCATTGAACAGACCATGAGTTATTCTTTTCAGCACAAAATAGTGGCCATTTTGGCACATTCAGATTGAGGCCTTCCCTTACCCTTTCAAGTGGCTGAGCACTGAAACAAGTAATTGCTACAAATTTGGTATCAGTGTAAATAAACTGCTCACAAAAAGTATCGAAACACTTAGAAATGATCCAATATATAAACGGCTCGAAAAGGTATGCATTCCTATTGAAAATCACGAATCTGATCATTCTAAACAGTAATGCGAACCTCTTTCTATAGGATGATTGCCACTTTTGAAACTGGACCCACGATCATTGAAATGACAATAACTCCGTTCCGCAACATCGTATCTCATCGATCGAGGTGTCAAAATACGCAGAACAAAATTATGCACTTGGTTATTTGCTTCGATTAATGCATACCCTTTCGAGCCGTTATATATTGGATCATTTCTAAGTGTTTCGATACTTTTTGTGAGCAGTTTAGATCAACACATCAGCTTTCTATTGATATGTAACAGAATAGTAACATGTCACTAGACCTTTGAAATTTATGCGCTTATAAAACCAAATGTCAGAACTTTTTTATTTGAGGAGTTTATGTATACAATTTGGACTGTCCAATTACAGCCCGCAAATCCGCTTCATGTAATGGCCAAATTAAAATTTGATATTATCAATATAGGTTTTACCATTTGTATGAATAGGCCTTGAGTGTAGATGATATCGTAAAATATTTGATTAAACAAATATAAAATAAGAAGCCAGGGTTTAATTTAATCGTAATTTACAGCCGTAGAAAGTGCATGCACATAAATTCAACTTTATAATTCAGCCGATAAGACATTAGAGTTCCCTCTGAACGGCTTTGAGGAAATGTGTTTATCTTGAGGACCACACTTCCTTGACAAACACATCGATTATTTACTAATGCTATTAACCGTATAGAATAATTACTGCGCGGTTACAACGTGTCCCCAACATATTGGGTCCAAAATTGGAAGAGCTTTTAATATACGTAACTTTCGAAATAGAGCAAACCATATCTGTAACAATTAAGAAAATAAGATGTATTCTAATCTGACGTTTATCCTGACGTTTATAAATTGTTAAAACAAAACATCAACAACATTTTGAGATATGCGGTGATGTGTTTAAGCGTATATTGTGATCATTTTTAATGGCCTCTATTAGACTGGCCATTAGTCATACATCGCACCGATATGATCAAGGTAGATTTTTAATACTCATACAAGTATTGTCATAGCGGGAGACCTTTTTGTTATGATCAAAGACAGCTATTGCTAAACTTATTTAACCAATACCAGGTTTCACAAAATGATACTCCCTGTCTGAAGCCCAAACGAAAAATTTGCATTTACATGATTGATCTTTCCTACACTCTAAGAAATTAAAGAACCCTTTTTTTGTCCTGCCACAGGAGAAACCTTAAAGGTTCTTTAAAGAACCAAAAAGAGTTCCCAAAACGTGATACAGATCCATTTCTGGTTAATACAGAACCATTTTTGGTTCTATGAAGAACCTTGCTTGGTTCTTCAATTTTCAAGAACCTTTTTTGAAGGTTCAAGAGAGAGGTTCGTCATAGAACCTTCAAAAAAGGTACTTGAAAATTGAAGAACCCCAAAAGGTTCTTCATAGAACCAAAAATGGTTCTGTATCATGTTTGGGGAACTATTTTTGGTTCTTTTAAGAACCTTTAAGGGTTCTCCTGGCAGGACAACTCTAGAACCATTTTTTCTAAGAGTGTATAAACTGGGGATGATCTTTCCTATAAACTGGGGAAGATCGGGTTTTCTTTACCTGCCTTTTCAACAACATAGCATTGGACTTCTATGAAAGGAGCATAATTACGAAAAATACATTAAATCTCTTATGAAATGAAACAAATTGATTCAGTAATTCACATCTACAAATATATCCCAGTTCTCCCATATTTTGCCCCATTTTGTTGTTGTTGAGACACACTATTTGCTCTCAAGCTGTGGACTACGTGCTGAACATGCAAACTGCAAATGAAAAAAGGTCGTTTACATCAATTCCCCAATTGAGTCATTTATACATAAACACTGGGTAAACCAGACTGCATGGTATTAAGTGGATTGGATTACCGGTTAGATCTGTTTCTGGATAAATTGCGCATTATAAAGTGCTTATTTATCATGTATTATTTATTAAAATAATAGGGCCATATTGATTTGAGAAATATTACTACTTGAATAATGGTCGAATTATTTATATATTTCCGAAGAGAAGGTTAGTGCACATAAAGCGTAGCAAAATAGTGAGTAAAAATCCAAGTGCTTTTAGACCAGATGTAAACCGAGTAACCGACAACTTAAGTGTTGAAACACTTTCAACATTATTTGAATTTTATTACCATATTTGGAATCTCCATGAGAAATGCATTGAAATAAGTACAAACATGCCTAGTATTGGTTCAGTAAATCTTGAGATAGACCTTGAAGAATGGAAAAAGGTTTCTGAAAAGTCTGTTTTGTATAATGTTAAAACCAATAGCCGCATGGAAAGTGTTAATATATGAGTTTACGGTTGTACTTCCAAGCGGAAGTCATCGGGAAGATGTATGCTATTATTTACTCAGCCTTAAGTCTCAATGATGGGTAGACTTATATATTATTAAATTATTCATTTTCCCTCAGAGAGTATAGGCAAGTGGGCATAGTTTAATCACTCTTGTCTATCCAGAGACTTAATGGGTAATAATAGTATCAAATCAATCGGCTTTATATCATTCTTTTATATGCAGGCCGTTTTGCAGACGACCTTCCAAAAGTTCACAAAATGTTTCAAAAATGTCGAAATATTTGAAATCCATTACCATATTTGGAATCTCCATGGGAAATGCATTGAAATAAGTACAAACATGCCTAGTATTGATTCAGTAATTCTTGAGATAGACTTTGAAAAATGGAAAAGGTTTCTGAAAAGTCTGTTTTGTATAATGTTAAAACCAATAGCCGCATGGAAAGTGTTAACACTTTCCACGCGGCTATTATTTTACCATACACAAAATATATTTTTCAGAAACCTTTCACAATTTTCAAAGTCTATCTCAAGGATTACTGACCCAATACTAGGCATGTTTGTACTTATGTCAATGCATCTCTCATGGTGTTTCTGAATATGGTAATAAAATTCAATAATGTTGACGTTTTTAAAACATTTTGTGACATTTTGGAATGTCGTCTGCAACCGCCTGCCGCGTGGAAAGTGTTAATATATGAGTTTACGGCTGTAACTTCCAAGCGGAAGTCATCGGGAAGATGTATACTATTATTTACTAAGCCTTAAGTCTCAATGATGGGTATAGACTTATATTATTAAATTATACATTTTCCCTCAGAGAGTAGGCAAGTGGGCATAGTTTAATCACTCTTGTCTATCCAGACGTATGGGTAATTAATAGTATCAAATCGATCGGCTTTTATATCATTCTTTTATATGCAGGCGTTTTCAGACGACCTTCCAAAAGTTCACAAAATGTTTCAAAAATGTCGAAATAATTGAATTTCATTACCATATTTGGAATGACCATGAGAAATGCATTGGAATAAGTTCAAATATGTCTAGTATTGATTCAGTAATTCTTGAGATAGACTTTGAAAATTTGGAAAGGTTTCTGAAAATCTGTTTGATATATGGTAATACTAATATAACCGCGTGGAATGTGTTAATTCATCAAACAATACCTACATCCTATTATGAAAGAGATATGTTTCCTATTCCGTTAACCAAATGACTTTATTAAGGGGGGTGGACCCTCAGCATATGGCCTCCGTAAAACTGCTGTAACTCCTTCATTATTCATTTAATCTTTCAATGAATGCAACCATGAACATGAAATTGACCATTTTGAAAAAATTATAAAAAATACGGTTTTTGACCCATTTTAGGTTTTGCAAAGATAATTCAAAATATATTTTGTAGTTTTAGTTTTATTATAATCATAATAAAATTCTCTAGGAGTGTTTTTTTTTTAATATCTGATTTATTTTTTGAATTATTGACCAAAAAGTGCCAACAATTTGATTTTCATGATTTTGGAGGTTAAAAAAACACCACATTTTTCGTTACAGCAGTTTTAGGGACCCTCAGCATATACCTGAGGGTCCACCCCCCCCCCCCCCCCCCCCCTCTTATTGACATAATGGTGCACTGGTTTTGGGGTTTGGTTAGCAATGAACTCCCGTCTTCACGTTGTGCCTGCATGCTATCTACCGTAGATAGCAATACTATCCCTAAAACCAACTTAGCGATTGAGCTCATAAGCATAAATGATTGGTTGTATTATATATCATGAAGGTTCAAAGTACACACAAAAGCTTGACAGGTAAGAGACCTTCACTACTGGTCGGTGTTTTGATTTATAAAGACATAATTATTCCATATATCGAGGGTTCAGAAACACACGGCCTTATCTCCATTATGACCATTTTGAGAAAAAGAATATTGAAGATTTTTAAACGCATTGGGGAGAGTGGAGATGAAGCCTTGTGATACTGGCTATAACTTTGAAAGGGGTTGTGTTATGGAGATAAGGCTGTGTCTTACGGGAAAGAGAATTTCTTTCTGAACATTTTGATGCCAAAATCTCATTTTTGAAAAAAATGGAGATGAGGCCTTGTGTTTCTTAGCCGTCGATGTATTGCATTAATTATTACCCGTTATATGTTGCAGCCTATATAGTCCGTTGGCAGAGCCATTTGACCTCAAAATGAAGTATGCGGGAAGTTTTTTGATTGTTTCTGGGTGACTTTGACGTGCTGATTTCAAATCTGGATTATGCCAATTCGTAGATGTTGAGCGTTTTGAGAAATAAGGGGGTAAAGTTCTGTGAGGGGGAAATTTTCAAAATGACTCTACAGACACAACTAATATATCACATTGTAGCTCTTTGTTTACTGTTCACAAAAATATATAGTTTGACATGGTTATGACTTAAATTATTGAAGGTATAAGGCAGAGGTCAAGTTGGGGTTTCCGGGTTTCATATTGAAAGAGAAAGTCATTCTGCCTATGCACTTAACTATCTTTTCAAAGTCATCTTCCGCTCAAAATAAATCAATAATAAAAACAGTGTTTAGTTATTTAAAGACTGATTGTTATTATGAAGAGTTGCCATGGTAATGAGATCAATGGTTTACTTCACGCTCATGTAACACACATTAAGGCCAACAAAAAAAAGTTGACTTGACCTTTCAGGGCCAGAGTCTGGGTCGGACGGTCGGATTTAAAATTTTAAAAAAATTAAACAGGGAGATACTACACAAAAACACGTTTTAAAGAGAAGAAAAAAAATGGGTTTTTTTGTGTATTTTTATTTATTTGATTTTTAAACAAGCAGATACTACTCAAAAACACGTTTTCATCTTTCCTTATTGTTATGTGCTTCTTTCAATTTGTTGTTGTTGTTTTTTTACTTTGAAAAATTTTTTTAAAAAATAGCGACCATATAATAGATTTTTGAAAATTCGGGTCGGTCGGAAAGGGCAGGGCAATTTTTTTGGGGGTCAAAGGGCATCACGTTCCCATCAATTAATTTAAACTTCACACCTTCCACGCGACCCGGCTATTAGTTTTACCATAATATAAACAAAGTCTATCTCAATAATTACTTAAAGGGGCATTAAGAGATGTGGTGGAGATAGCGCCCTCAATTACAAAAATATATGATACAAACTGGGATTTGTATATTTTTTTACCATTGTATTACATGTATGAACTTACATCACCTATAAGGATTAAGAAAAATCAGCCCTCTTTGTACAGTAAAACGTTGATTCAAAAATGCTGGTAGCCAGCCGCAACCAGCATTTTACATGGTTTTAAGGGTGGTATTCCAACATATTTAAAACATTATTTAAATCAAGTTTTGCTGGTGTGTTTTTAGTAGAAACAACGATAATGGCAATTTTTAATGTTCATCTTGAATTTTGAAGTAAATTAATTAAAATTTAAAAAAAATC
This sequence comes from Ophiura sarsii, assembly GCA_035610835.1. Lineage (NCBI taxonomy): Eukaryota > Metazoa > Echinodermata > Ophiuroidea > Amphilepidida > Ophiuridae > Ophiura > Ophiura sarsii. The sequence goes on from CM069443.1 coordinate 79,996,038, forward strand.
AAAGCATGACATTGTGTCCCTTTAACCAATACTAGGCAATGCATTTCTCATGGTGATTCCAAATATGATAAATAAATTCAATAATGGCCGAGTCTGTTTTCCTGATTCCATCCAGTTTAGGGACGCACCATTTGATTTTCAGGGGGGAGGGGCATGGAAGTTGGTCGGGCGGATTTTTTTTTTCGCCACCGAAGTAGGCGACTTTTTTTTTTTGGCGGCAATTTTTTAGTTTTTTTTAGGCAAAGGCGACAAAGTGGGGTTTTTTTTAGGTTTTAATGTTTTTCTTGAGTTGGGCCTTTTGGTGAGTCATCTTTTTTTTTACTCAGCATTGGGTCATCTTTTTTTTCTTCTTCCTGGTTAGTGGGCAAAGTTTTTTTTCTTCCTGGATAGTTGGCAAAGTTTTTTTTTAAACTTCCATGCCCCCTGAGTATCTAATGGTGCGTCCCTTAGTTATAGTCAGGTATATCTTTAGCAAGCTATTTCGCATCCCTTAATAACGTACAACATGAATAACCTCTCTATGTAGACCCATCCATTTTAATCAGGCGTCGTAGCTATATAGTTTATTTTGTTAATTGCAGATTATGAGTGGTAATTATTAAATGTGTGAGTGCAAATTATAATTATAATTTCAGCTCCACACATTAAATAATAAATTGGCGCCCAGCGTAAAGGACTCTTCTGGCAATTTACGAAATATTTTGATTTCACATTTATGATGACTATGATTTGTATATTATAACATTTGTATTGATTGCATATTATGCTACCGATCAGCCAGATATAAATACAATTAATCAAAATGCTCCCGAGCTTTTTTAAGGTAATTTTTTCGCTAAATCCATTATTTAAATAGTGTTGTCATTATAAATGGTTGCCACGGTAACGCTCATTATCCGTGGATTCGTGAATCCGACTGTGTTTTATTGAGAGACTGTGTGGTTAATTGCAGAATCATGACCACGTTTTGCAACTAATTGAGTAATAAATATAGAATTATAGGTCAGGGCTGAATCGCCGCCAGAAAAAAATGATTAGAATTTAAAAAACGACTATTTAACAAAACTAGAGCGTTTATCGGGTTTCGCGGTTCTAAAGATTTATACACCATAAAAAGACTCGTAAATACATTAACCACTTCCCAATATCATCGCCCCTCCCCCACCTAATCGTTAATAAAGTGCAAATTTCGTTGACAATGACAAAGTAATTAGGTGTGAATGGCGTTTTATCTCTTCTATCGCCCAATTAATCTCACGAAATTGAATCCTAGCTAAAAATGAAATTCTAGATACCACAATATATCTGCTTAATTAAATCACTGAATTTCTCGAGAAGCACACCAGTAACAGACAACCATATAATCCACCAACACCAGCTATCTCAATTCGTTGAAGAACCTCAAACTCAAGATTTTGCGTTACCATGGTTACGCAGCCCACGGGAGGATATTCGAGACTCATAAAAAAAACACGGCAGATTTCTCTATGAGCGTCTATTTAATGTGAACTGTGCATACGTTGGACTCATCAATACAACTTGCTGCAAATGATCAATTCGGATCAAGCACCAATCAGCAGCGTCCTCTGGGTTACGGTCCGGTTACCAACATTTTCGACAAAAGAGCCCAATGTATATTGTACCACGTTTTTCTCCTATTTAAACATGCTAAAATGCACATTGGACCACCGAGATGTTACCCAATAATGCCCTCCAAACTGCTAAAGTAATTAATATACGTGGCAGTGTAAGCTGGCCACGAGGAGTTGAATTAGAGAAGTAGGATGAGAGACGCATAGGGCAATTAAAACATGTATGAGACACGTCTTCAGGAAAGTCATGTCTTGCCAGAAGACACAAACTCAAGATATGTCTCAAAATTTGCTTCAATAGACATGTCTTACATTTGAGACGTGTCTTGCATGGAGATACTTCTTTGCGGGACATGTCTTGCATAGCTAGAGACGTGGCTCGTGTTTTAACATATTGTCTCAAAACTAGCTTCACCAGACATATCTTGGCTCGTGTCTTCAGCCAAGTATTTTGCCATGTTTTTTATTGTTTAAGACACGTTTATTTGCAAGACATGACTTCAAAAAGTCGCCAAGACACCATTTGTACAGTGTACACCCATATTATGTTAACCCCCTGGGCACTACCGGCCTATCTTACAGTGGTTCTGATTGGTGTATTGCAAGATATACTCATTTGAATAGCCAATTAAAATGCAGCTTGTAAAATATTTCACTCCTATCTATATCAGGGATACAATTATTCTAACACTGTCTCTAATTGGTGGAATAAATGATGTATCTATCTTTTTGACCAATCGGCCGGTAGTTCTCAGGGGGTAGACACCATATCTTCTTACCTGATGTTTGAATTCTTGGCACAATTTATAGGGGTCGGGAACGATTGCTTTATCTGACATCACTGCTAGCCGCAACTCATCTGCATATGTAAATACGGATATGCTAATTGGAACTTCGTCACTAGCCGGGAACCAATGAACGAACATCTTGACGGGTCGACCAGCGAGCCTCAGTTGTTCATCGGCAATGTTAAAGTTTGTAAGCACACAACTGCTCTGGTGAAAGAGCGAACCAAGCATGGACTGTGCCAGAGACTCTGGTAACAGGTTGACGAAAGAACTGATGGTGCCGTAGGACACCACGTGTTCGGCAGACAATTTGATTTCGTCCATTCGTCGCCTGATTTCCCAAAGTCGCGGAATAGCGCCCTCTGTATTTGTAGGCAACACTAAATTTACAGCTGCAAATCTTTGGCCCATACTGGGCACCGTAGTTCTAATTTTGTTGCTCACGTCGACAATGATACTAGCGCGTATATCCGACGGATGCATTTCGCCGACAGACGTCAGATATTTCCTAAGGCTTCCGACGATTGCCGACAATACGACGTCGTTTAAGGTGCTACGCGTCACAAGTTTTACGCGCATAACGGGTGGAAACTTTATGGGTTCCGACCACGTCACGACTTTGTCTCCACAAGGCATTTTCTGTCGAAAATAGCTAAAATCCTCATCGGTGCACATTATATATTTCAATAGTACTAATGGCGCCACCACTGCGGCACGCATAATGTTAAACATGAAAGCTCGACGGCCAAATCTCGGCTTTGGAGGATTTTTCCCGCCTTCCAGCAGAGTATTGCAAAATATATGACGAACGCAATATGCGTCCGCTAGGCTTGGATGGTAACGAAATAGTAGCATAGTATCTTTCCCATGATCTTGGTCAAAAGTGAATACTTGAAGTTCCCAAAGTGGGCGATCACGCGCCAGGCATTCGGAGGCAACATTGGAAACGTAACATTCGATGTCAGCCTTGCAGGCGTACGTCCTGTTCACTTTAAAAACATGATTATCAATATTAAAGGCGTCATCACATGACCACTCATAGCCACTTAGCACAGGCACTACTCGTTGTGTGAATCGCGGGTAAAGTTTTCGGCCATTCTTATTCTCCGCCGAAACCACCCGCGCCAAAATCAGATCTCGAATTCTAGTGACCTCCAAAAGGCCGTCCAATTGAAGCAAACACTGCACGACTGGTTTATTGAATTCGAACTCTTTGAGCCAAAATCTCTCGTGCGCAGAGAGTAAACTCGTGCAACACGTGCAACTTCCGCCGCATCGCCGACACGCCAACAATCGGCGGAGAAGCAGAGCGAAAGGGATGAAAATCAATAAGAACAATGCACACGGTAAACCTGTCGCTATGGAAACGACGATGAAAGCGAGGAGCCCCAAAAGTGGCAAAATGGCGCTTTGATCCGCTGGATGCTTGAGGCGTTTCATCGGTCTGTGGCGGTGCGTTTTCACCTGGCTATTCCAATGTATGACACGACTCCCACTACTATTCACCTGTTTACCGCTAGTGCTGTGACGTGATCCTGAACGGGCATTATCGTAAAATCCATGATCTGGTTCGGCTTCGATATTGACACTGCTGGAATCTATGCTTTCAAGTTTAGGCGAACCTCCATCAATTGAATGAACCTTTCTTGACGATTTATCTGTATTATAAGCAAACAGAAACACGGAGGATGATGAGAAAAGATACAATTTATATTGAGTACAGAACACGTTTATATTGCGCTATCCTTATACACGCCGCAGCGATTGGTTCTGACTATAAATGCGTCAAATTGTGTATCTATTTTTACACCTTCCAATGATTGTCGAAATTACTCAAGGGACAAAGACTTTTATTTTAGTATGCCGAGCAGTCGCATGGTTGATTCATAATAATATTGATAAAACTCCGAATAGAGGTATTAAATTATGCTGAGAATAACGTAAACGACTTATTTTTTTATAAATGGGTATACGTTGGTTTCTGTTTTCGTGTTATATAGTTTAGTTATGGAATACATTATATTTATATTAAAACTTATTTGGAATGAAATTTAAAAAAAATCATACATGCATATAAGAAATAGATTTAATAAAAGATGGAAATTGTAATTTTGTTGCAGGAGCGGATTGTGTTGTAATAATGATGAGCGGGCAGGTCCACTATGCGTCCATCGTATAATGCACGCCGGTATCCACTACTCAAAATATGGACCGGCCCTTCAATTTATCGCAAACCAAAGTACAATGGCCATTCTCTAATTGTTGGAGACAGAGGCGGCGTACGCGCGCCGACACTGCCTGGCCGCCTCTGATATAACTTTGGCATAACTCCATCTCTCCCAGGTAAAAAAGTCCCCTACGACATGCAAGGTAAAGGTACCTTACGATAAGGAAGGTTAAGATTCCCTTAAGATTACCAAAGTTAAAGGGGCATTAAGAGATGTGGTGGAGGCAGCGCCCTCAATTACAAAAATATATTATAAAAACTGGAATTTGTATATTTTTACAATTGTATGTATGAACTTACACCTATAAGGATTAAGAAAAATCAGCCCTCTCTGTACAACAAAACGTCGATTCAAAAATGCTGGTAGAGCCGCATCCAGCATTTTACATGGTTATCAGCATTTTACATGGTTAACTTAAGGGTGTTATTCCAACATATTTAAAACATTGTTTTAATCAAGTTTTGCTGGAGTTTTTTTAGTAGAAACAACAATAATGGCATTTTTAATGTTCATCTTGAATTCGGAAGCAAATTAATTAAAATTAAAGAAAAATCAACATGACATTGTGTCCTTTTAAGTTCCCTTTAAAATTACTAATGGTCGGTATGCATAAAACAAATTAGACCTGGTCCAAATGAAGAAAAGTCCTTGTAGAGGGACCATTTTATTCTTTCATTATTCCTTGTATATAGACCAAAGAAAGTAAGTTGAAGTCCCCTATAATTAGGCAAATATAACACTAACATGTATTGCCCCCCTAAGGTCCATTAATAGTGCAGAAAGAGTTCATCTATTAGATAAAGCATAAAAGAGATTCTTGGAGGACTATTTGTCATTTACACCAGTTAGTTTAAATTTGTGTGTGCATACCGACCCTTGTATTGTTTTAACATGACCAATGTTCACGTCCCTTTACATAGCATTAAGATGTTCCTCTCGTGATATTAACAAGGTTAAGATAATTTATCATGTATATAAGAATTAGCAACTTAAAGGTAACATTAAGTTAGGATTGGCATTAAGGTAACATTAAGTTAGGATCAGCGACTTTTAGCGTTCCTTAAAAGGTAACATTAAAGGGACACAATGTCATGTTGATTTTTTTGCAATTTTAATTGATCTATACTTGTACAAAGAGGGCTATTTTTTCTTAATCCTTATAGGTATAAGTTCATATATGTAATACAATTGTAAAAATATACAAATCCCAGTTTTTATCATACATTTTTGTAATTGAGGGCGCTGCCTCCACCACATCTCTTAATGCCCCTTTAAGTTAGGATTAGCATTAAGGTAACATTAAGTTAGGATTAGCATTAAGGTAACATTAAGTTAGGATTAGCATTAAGGTATAACATTCAGTTAGGATTAGCGTTAAGGTAATATTAAGTTAAGATTAGCAAGGTTCAGTAGCAACATTATATGGTCTCTTCAGAACTAGAATGGTTCAGATCCCCTTAGCCAATGTTAAGGTCCCTTTCAGTTTCAGACAAGAATGGGAAGCCCCTTATTTAGCCAGATTGAGGGTCCCTCAAGATTATTAGAGTTAGACGACGAACAAATAACCCCTTTCTACGGGCAAACGGACCTCTGTAGACTCTTTTTAAAAGGGCCGGCCAGTCGGGTTGTTTTCATTAGTTCAAAATGAACGTAGGCCTATTAGACACTGGGACGTAGGTCTGTATCAATCAATCTAGCACTCTCCATGTAGGGCACAGATGAAATGTGGCTTAAAATTAAGCTAATAAAAAATATGCCTGATCAATATTTTACCTTATCCCACGTTCGTAGGTTGCACGTTATGACCCTAGACCTCGATTTAGGGTCAAAGGTCACATGTGTTTCAATGGGAAGTCAAAAACTAAATTTAACATGGTAAAAAAACTAAAAAATGAGCTATTGACTATATAAAGTATATTATATTGTTGGGATAAGTGTTTTAAACAAAAAAGTCAATCACAACTTCGATCGTAGATCAATAGTTTTTGAACTGTGACCTTTTGAAAATTACAAGTTGGCCAAAATAGACCATTTTGGTCATATTTTCGCAAAATTGGCACAAAAATGACATGATATCATCATTAAAAAAATATTTTGACTCATTATGAATTGATAAACCATGTTATAATGTTGGTATATAGATGTACCTTACATTACAACACATTTCAAAAATCAATGGTATGTTGATGCCATGGCAACCAGCTTTAATATCCTTCAAATCCTTTAAATTTGACTCAGATTTTACCCATTTTCGATGAATTAGTTTTTTTACCATGTTAAATTTAGTTTTTGACTTCCCATTGAAACACATGTGACCTTTGACCCTAAATCGAGGTCTAGGGTCATAATGTGCAACCTACGAACGTGGGATAAGGTAAAATATTGATCAGGCATATATTAGCTTCATTTTAAGCCACATTTCATCTGTGCCCTACATGGAGAGTGCTAGATTTGTTTTCTGAAGGAATAAAACATGCACGGCCTATAGTCTATATACAATCCCCAAAAATCTATAAACAGTTTGCCGTTTTTTGACAAGCATTTTTTTGTTGGGGGGGGCGGTCGGTATTCATTGATAAGTATGTGAACATTTTTCTTACCAATTACGTTTTGACAACGATGTCGGTCGGGCCCGCCCGTAGAACCGTGGTTTCTTTTTAAGGGCTCAGCAGACTCCACAACGCTCGAACTATTTGCGCTCTCACACATGCGTAGTAGATCCACCACAACAAAATGACGCAGCCTGATTGGTCAAACGGTAGTCAACGCTTGCGCTCAGCGTTGGAGCGTTGTGTAGTCTGCTGAGCCCTTTAGGGATATTTTATCGTCTCCTAAGGGTAATTTTATATCTACCTGGTGATGTTCGTTTTTGTGCCCACACAGGTCCATTGCGGGACGACCACATCGTAGTACCTGTTGCTACCGGGGGTGCTACTACATTTATCTTGGCACGGCGACATCCCTTCGGCTTTCTCTAGACTTGATGCTCGACCAACTTAGTCATTCCGCTGTTAAGCCCGAGTCGCAAACTGCATGTAATTAAAAGAAAAAACAAAACTCGATTATAAATCTTATTCTAAATTATGAATAGCAATATTAATTTCATAATGAGCATGCATGGTTGTTGGCGAGGTAAAAGTGTTTCCAACTTTTTATTCGCCTTATTATCAGAAATAGATGGTTAAAACAAAATCACGGCTACCATCAAAATCAGTCAGACAGCCAAAACAAAATCCTATAATTAATCAAGAGCGACGGTTTTATACTTCCTCGTATTGCTTATATGGCTCGCACAGGTCTGCGAAGCTCTTGCTTTATCCGCTTCAAAGTCGCCTGCCGTATGGAAAGTTTGATTTCTTTTTAATTTACCATTCGCATGCATTTTAGTAGATAGAAACGACCTTGAACATTTTCTCCGAACAGCTCTCATCATCTCTCCTCGTCTTAATATAAAATACGGGTATGCAATTATATATATTCAACGGTTCAAGTCTAGCATGTCTAGATAAAAATCAGCAAGGCGAATTACATGTACAGTCATCACAATAAGTAACTGATCAGGTAATAAACATGCTGATAACTCTAAAAGTATAACTCCCACATAAACATATTTAATTATAAAGTTGTTAAGAAATTTCTCTTCTTGAATTTGAGATATTACACGCTAAGAATGGTTGATTAATGAGGAAGTTACGATCCCAAACGTTAGGGCAAGTCTTATTTTCATTTTAACATTTTCTTTTCAACACGGGGAGAGTATTACAGGTAAAGCGTGTGTGCCGTATTGATCAACCGTAACAATGCCACTAGTCTGCTTTAGTATACCTTTTTCCTTGTACCGATAGAGGGCTCACTCCCCATGGACCGCTCCCCATCCTCTGATCTCACCCCCGGAAAAAAGGTCTACTTGCATTGGATTGACCTTGCTGACCTCCGTATACCTTTACACTAGTGCTAGTCCAAAAATTGGACGCATATGTAATGAGCAATTTGTTCGCGTGGGGTTCAAAATTGACCAATGGCAGACACGATAAATACGAATTATATGAATATTTATATACCGTCTTCGCAGAGAGAAGAATCTTGTTCACTTTGATAAATTCAAAATGTCGATTTTCTGGCACTGTATAGCCGCCGTTTCGGTCTAAAATCACACTTTAGGGGGTTATCTTTGACATTGGTCCTCGCCCAAAATATCTTCGTCGGAGATATAGCTACATTTCCGCATATGTGACTATTTCCATGCTATTTCCTATCTTTCAATATCGTGTAATAAAAAACCTTTTTACGTCCAAACAGAGACAAATAATTTGATAATTGTTTACGATAACTATAGAAACTCTTACACAGTCACAGAAATACCACCTTCACGCGTTTCTAGATGTACAAACAGCAAATTCAATATTAGCGCGTTATGAAGGGGTGTGATACTATCGTGACGCATAAAAAGCATCGTCCCTAGTAATCCCTAGTGTGCTTAAAGCACAGTTCTTTTGTAAATCCAATGCCAGTAGACCTTGTATTTGGTCGGTTCTCGGATGGGAAGTATCAGGGGGTGTTGTTCGATTGTGTGACAGTGAAATTATACAAGGCATATACAAGGCATACGAGTAGACTACAATGCCACCGGCCGACTATCCAACAACCAGGCCATCGACGGGTGAATTGGCACTACCACTACCAGTAATCAATAATTTGCCGGTCTGAGTCCCCGTGTTGAAAATGAAAATGTGAAAATGAAAATCAGACTTGACAATTCATTTGGGTTTGTAATTTCCCTAATAATCAGCCATTCTTAGCGTGTAATATCTCAAATTCAAGAAGAGAAATTTCTCAACATGTTTATAATTTAATATGTTTATGTATGGAGCCCGGGGGTATGGAGTTATACTTTTAGAGTTATCAGCACAGCACATTTATTACCTGGTCAGTTACTTATTGTGATGACTGTACATATGTTTACAGCGTTTTGTGTGCTTGAAAGAAATGATGGGCTTCCAGTTACAAATAGAACTGTCGTTTAATAATTTCACCATATTGACAATGAGGTTAATGGTGCATAATATATAGAAACAAAGGCATCATCATCATCATCAGTAAAAATGCGGGTAATGTGAATAAAGGCAGTTGGGTTCCCGGGAGTAGGTTGTAATCTGGATTTGCAATATTGATAATTACTCTATAAACAAGTTTTTAGATTCAAATATTGAAGATTAGGGACGGTGTACTTACTAAGGTGGCATTTTGAAAGAAAACAAGTTATATTGCATTTGTGGTTTTTGAAGTCGAGTAGGGTCGTGTACTCGGGTGTATAGGTTTTTCACCACCTAATGTGTCCATTTTTAGGAAACCATGGACATTATATCGATGGTCACGTCAATTTGGTACGTATTTAAATGTTCATTTTGTGGCAAATTAACAACAATTCATCAAAGCCTATACATACACTGTAAAACAAATCCTGTACCATTTGCAGTAAAATTCCGTTAACTAATAATTATAGGTCAATAAATGCGTATGTGTTGTTTCGAGAGAAATTAGACAAATCAATGCACGCGCGCTGATGCTGATGTGTGGATTGGCACGACCCCGCAGAGGGAGGGGGTGCTATTGTGCGTATATCAACATGTGCGCATCAAATTGTCAAAGCGACGGATATCTTCAGAGAAGACATCGTTATCTTCAGAAGATAGCAAACTGCTTAGGGGGCTTGTCATTCTCTTCGGTAGGGGTCTCAAATATCCTGGGGTCATAGTTTTGTTACATACAAATTAGGGTGGGGTCTAACCCTAACCCTAGTGAAAGTAAGACCATAGTGTAATAGGGGTCATGGCAATTTGTACTTCTACCTCTCTGGGCCTGTTACGCAACGCTTATACGTAACTTAAATTAAGATTGCGAAAATAATGGACGACCAATATATAGACCATAAGTACAAATATGTGGGTGTGTGTGTGTGTGGGAGAGACTGGCGGCATCAGCATCTATTTTTTTAAAACAAATTTTGGGTGGGGCGGGGGAAGAAACTGTTTGGGAAAAGTAAACATGATATCGAAAATGTAAAACTTTCTATAGTTGGTAGCCAAGCGTTTTTTCTTTTCATAATCGTTTCAATTTTTAAAACGTGTAATTGTGTGTGACGTTATGTAAACAAAAGTAATCTAATTTTAGGGGGTGGGGGGGGGGGGGGGGGGGCTTACTTTTTTACCCCTTTATTTTAAAGTAATTTTACATTACAAGTCAACATTTTCGATTGTTTGGGGGACAACATAGGATACTAAGGTGGGGTGGGGTTCCATGCTACCCCCTCCCCCTTCCCTGGTGCCACCACTGGGGAGGGGTCACTAATAATCAATATCTGGGGTCACACATAATTCGTTACGATAGTGGGGGGGGGGGGGGGGAGAAAAGGCAACACTTCAGATGATGTTATTATTTTTAGACGATATAATAAAAACAAACTGCTGCCGTTTAGAAGATAAGATAGACAAACTGCCATTATCAAACTGCTACCATATCTCCAGATTGATTGCTATCTTCAGAAGATAGCGCTGACCGCGGTAATTGTAAATAAAAGTACTACAAGATAGATATTCTGCTAAGAATCATCAGAAGATTAAATTATGTTTTTATCTTCGGGTTAATGGTACTACCATAGTTTGCCAAAGCATTCTATTTACGGTGTGTGTGTCCCCACATACAAGTGACAACAACGAATCACGTCGAAGTTGAATGGATTTCAGATAGTAAAACGATAGTGACTTTTATACTACAACGAAAAGGCAACACTCCAGATGATATGATATAATTGACCTTTGACCTTCGAAATCAGCATCGATCAGAATTTGGCAGTGTAGACACTGAATGAAATACACGTCGATTAATGCGTGTAAATTTGTCTATTATGAACCAAATTTCAAAAGAAAAAGCTTTCAATTTATCACCGTTCAGTAGCTAAGAACAACGGCGCCTATTTGACAAAACCGGTAAGTGGAAAAGCTATTTTTAAAGCGATGCATGCATGATAAATAATGCACGACGATGTGAGTTGAGACGGATGTCGTCGATCGGATAGGCAGCGCAGGCAACGAACACAATCATCAATCGAAATGGGATGAAGTCTATACAGTCTATGATGCACTGCATGCATACTGCTGCAGCGGTTGTAGTGCAGTGTGAGTGTAGTACTAGTAGTGTACATTTGAGATGTTCATGTTGAGTTTAATTTGGGTTGTTGTGCTCTAACTAGTCATGCTACTGCTAGTACAGGAACCCATACGTTGGTGTTTTTTTTTTTTTTTTTTCCCTACCAACGTATGGGGAAATTGCATAGCGAGAAACTGTCAATTTGATTTGCTGTATAAAGTAAATGGTGTGACTTTCAAATGAGGGTCGGGTGCATTACAGCAAAACTGCATTTCCGTTGATTTTCATACTATCTACGCACCTTCATAAAGTCCTCTTCTTCCTTGTCAGCCACTTTTTAAAACATGAAAATCCTAAATTATTCGATATTTAATCACTGATTCTCCGCCGTGTAATGCAATGGTAGAATTTGTTTTAGTAGTTCCGTATCTTTGCTAACCCAACATGCAACGCGCGCAGTACAGGCCAGATCAGATCTAGTCTCATCCACCAGTCGTAAAATAGTATTCACGTCTACGTTTTTGTTTTTTGATTGAAGAGTTTCAATATAAAAAAAGATTGTTCAATCTAATTTAGATTGAAAATGTTCCAATCCACAATTTAGATTGAACTTTTCAATCTATTGGATTCAGAATTTCAATCGTTTTTCGATTGAAAAGTTTTCAATCTGTAGTAAATGATTGATATTTTCAAACCTGTAGATTGATATTGATTTTCGTACACACGAATAAATAACACAAATAACAGGCAATTGGAAGAACAATATCATTATTGGGCTTTTTATTAACATTCTCAAAATTTATAATTGAATGAACATTAGTTATTACATTTTGTGTCCGACGCACTCTGGGAATGTTAAAACGACTCGAGATACCTCTATTCAGATATCGACGAGTTACCGAGCCCCGTGTTATCACTGTAACATTCAAGTTTCGTGAAATTATCGCTAGTGCCAGTGTCGTGTATTAGCTTAAAATGTCACCTTATTTTTCAACGGATTGTTGCATTTGTACGGAATTTGAAACGAATGGCCAGATAGATGAGGAAGAGTAGATTTGAACAAGCACAAATAAGTGTTTTTATGAGCTCTGGTAAGCGATACGTAAATTACCACAAAAATCATATGTAGAAGGAGTCATACTTAGGATGGGGACAGATAGTGAAACATGCAAAATACCTATGGTGAATAATACCAACTGATGACAAATATCACTAAGTATGATTTGTTGTACTATGCTACTGCTATGCTAGTCTAGCCTCTCTGCTCACACAGGTCAGTATTACTACAGTACTAGTAGTGTAGAGTACAGTTGATTTACAGACAGACACGAGTGACGTGAAGCGTGTATTAGGGTGCATCATCCGCCCCTTTTGTCAACCGATTTTCTTCATCTTTGGTCAGACTGTGCCACTTGGTAAAATATTAATCCCCACCGAATTTAAAATTAATCGGAAGTCGTCTTCTGGGTCCACCGGGAGCTCTTAGTTTGGACGGGATCCTCACAGCAAGAATCACAATTACACAAAAGGCAGCTTTTTATCTTTCCAGTATAACGCACATAAAAATCATAGCTGCTGCTTGTTTTTTGTATCTAAATACACTTAAAACAGTGAAAGTGGAATGTATTTTGGTTTTATATTACATTTTTAGTGATTGCCAAGTGTTTTACAAAAACTATTGCTTAAAAAATAAATAGCTGCCATATGTATCAACATGTTATTTTAATACATTTGCTGTAAACTCATGCAATTTACCTGTTTAAATACGAGTCCAGTACAAAGTTTCAGTGCTACACTGATGTAGAAGCTTTCTTAGTAACATGAACAACATGTCTGTCATCATAATATAGCTTGCCATTTCTCAAGATAATCCAGTTCAACAGTTATCAACAAAGGTCCTACAAAATCAGTTTGCGTTTTCGCAGGTTTGGCTTGCTTCTTCTGTCTTGCTCCACAACCTGTAAGATGTTTTGATAATGTTCCTCAGTTTGAGCTGCTGATAAGAAATCTGAACTGAGCTTGACACCACGCTCTGCAGCATCATTTACCACATTGATGGCACGAACATTGACTACCGAGGTCTGGAAAGCTGGGGATTGAGGCCAAGTGTCAACATTGTCTGCAAGAAATCCATGATCAAGCTGCAGAGTGTGCATGGTGAACCATGAGTCCTTGCCTGCTAAGTCAGCTAGTGTTGTTGCTTCAGTGATCTGGGCTGGAAACACTGGTTTTTTAAAACCTGTGCCATAGCGATTGCTTGGAGTGATCACTTCCATATCTGGTTTGACTGCTAAGAGTTTAGTAGCCAGAGCTTGTTTCTCAGCTGCAGGGACCTTCTCACTGAAGAGTGCAAGTGGGATCATTTCCTCTGTGAGATACCACAAATGACGCTTCATGGCTTTGACAGCGCTTGCAGAAACACTAGAATTCACATCGGAGTACAATAGCAGCCGCTTGTACAAGTTCAAGTCGTTCCATGGCGCATCAACAGCAACGCTACATGTCAACCACCATGGACTGTAAACGGTGGTTGCAAAGGTAACAAATTCCCTTATCTTAGGAAGTTGGTGCTTAGTGGTGATGGTACCTTTTGGAAGTTGCTGAATGTGATCCTGCATAAGGGAGATCTTAATGCTGTATATCAATTTAGCCATCCATCTGGCCTTATGAAGTGCTCCTGGTTGCTTGAAAGTAATGGATGTCTGGAAACCAAGGAAGAACATACAGACCCAGTGAACTCGCGATAATCATCTCGTACAAGATCCACTTTAGACCTCAGGACATTTTCAGCATCATCTTTGAATTGCTGCAGTAATGTTTGTTTTGTTTCACTAAACTCAGAGAGGTCTAATGGTGCAAGAGGCTGATTACTGTTCTGCGGCACCAGGTTAAAGTTTGAACGAAATCTCGTAAACACGGTGATATCAGGTGACTTGGAAACCTCTATTCTAAGATCATTGAAGACATGTGTGAGTATTACCTCTCCCACATGATGTCTACACCCAGACCACAAGAGAGCTTTACCTAGACTGTTCTGTATTGCAATAGTACTGGAAGCCATAGTAAAGCCATAGTACTGGAAGCCGCATGATTGCATTTTAGCACACAAACTCATATGGCAGCTATTATTTATGGCAGCTATTTATTTTTTAAGCAATAGTTTTTGTAAAACACTTGGCAATCACTAAAAATGTAATATAAAACCAAAATACATTCCACTTTCACTGTTTTAAGTGTATTTAGATACAAAAAACAAGCAGCAGCTATGATTTTTATGTGCGTTATACTGGAAAGATAAAAAGCTGCCTTTTGTGTAATTGTGATTCTTGCTGTGAGGATCCCGTCCAAACTAAGAGCTCCCGGTGGACCCAGAAGACGACTTCCGATTAATTTTAAATTCGGTGGGGATTAATATTTTACCAAGTGGCACAGTCTGACCAAAGATGAAGAAAATCGGTTGACAAAAGGGGCGGATGATGCACCCTAGCGTGTATACATTGTAAGATGTCGTGCATTTACATTTAGAACAGCGAATACTACGGGAGCAATGAGCTTTTGTTACAGGCATGTTATGCATGAGTGATTTAAATACTCTCTATGATTATGGTTTCTTTAAAATGCGATGTGAGTGCCTCGTAATTTGGTCCCACTGCTGATGTCATCAGTGGTCGCCCAATTTATAAGATCGTTGATTCTTTTTACAGAAAGGGGGGTACCAAAAATCTTAATATTGGTATTGCGGCTTGCTCAATCCTTAAAAAAAAATTATATTTTTTATTGTATTCTAGTTGTTCCATGCTTTCTAATGATATATAACAGTTTATATCATGATGGGCATGATTTCAACCATGTGATAGTTTTTACTATAATTTAATGGCTGGAAAAGAATGATGTGATATCATGATATAAAACAAATATTGAATGCCTTTTGCTTGTGCAATAGTAAAACTATATCACTCGGTCCAATTTGGATTGTTCCATTACACTCGGCTTCGCCTCGTGCAATGGAAAAATCAAAATTTGACCTCGTGATATAGTTTGTACTATCACACGCGAGGGCATTAAATATTTGTATACTATCCACCACTAGAATCATATTCAACTTTAATATATAATACAAATAAAATATATCGACATAACAATTTGGGATATCGACATGTCAGGATTGTTTGATATCGATATAATGTCGATATCGTCCATGTTGATGACAGCCCTATGCGCGACCACATCCTTCAGTATTCATTCGCTGCTGTAGCAGTGGCGTAACAACCGGGGGGGGGGGGGGGGGGGGGGGGTGGGGGCAGGGGGGCACAGTGCCCCCCCCCTGAAGGTGCTCAGCAGGAAATTCAAACCTACCCACCAGGAAAATTGGGGGGAAGGGAAAAGAGGAAAAGAAGGGGGAAAGGGAAAGAAAAGAGAGAGAGAAAGGAAAAAGGGAGGAAAAAGAAAACGGAAAAGGAGAAAAAAAGGGAAAAGAAAGAAAAGAAGAAAGGGAAAGAAATAAAGAAATAAAGAAAGAAAATTTCGCAGTACAAAAAAAAAACCAGTCAACAAATTGTTGACTGGTTTTTTTTTTGTACTGCGAAATTTTGTGACCGTGCGAAATTTTGTGACCGTGCGAAATGTTGTGACCCTGCGAAATTTGTGACCTTGCGTAATTTTGTGACCGTGCGAAATTTGTGACCGTGCGAAATTTTTCTACCCTACCACCCCCCCCCCCCCCCCCCCCCACACTTACATGAAATTCACGAGGTGACTGACTGGGAAAAAATTTGGGGCAACCTTTTACGAAAATCCGGAACGGAATTATTCTAACCAGGAATTTTTTTGGCTGTGCCCCCCCCTGACAACCAACCTCTGTTACACCCCTGTGCTGTAGTGTAAGGAAAAGGGCTTCGCCAATTGGAACCGATCAAACTATTAATAGTCCACCACTGCTGGCTGAGTGATACTCCTGTACCGTAGAATGAGGATACTTTGGCCATGCTTTGGCCCACCACAAAATAGTTGCTTTTCACATTCAATTTTGTGGCAGCGCAAGAAAGCACTTGAAGGAATTAAGTGAATTCCTGGCTTTATTAAAGAAAAACATTAAATATGATTTGGCCTTATAAAAAAATGAAGTTTGTCTCTGAAGAAACCTGAAAAAGGCTATGCGATATGTGGTACATGTACCTTTTTTTTTAGACAAGACAGACTCTGTGAAGCAAGAAATGAAGCTGATATGCTACTTCGAAATGTGAAATTAAAATTTCAAGAATTTCAATTTCTGGAGTCAGTTGTTTTTCTTTGGTTTAATACTGTTTTAATATTTTAAAAAAAACCATTCCATACAGTCACAACGTGGCTCACAGCCTCACACCGTCAGTTTCAAAAGTTCACGAATTAACATAATGGTTTTTTTAAAAAGTTATGCGGTCTTCTGAGACAAACTTGTTTTTTATTTGGCGTTTTAAAAGCTGGATGGAAAGTCCAGTCAAACTAAAAAAATCTTAAAGTATGAAATGGAATACAAACATGACACATCCGGTTTCATGTGTTTAAATATATCAAATTCAATTTTTTTAAATGTTTCTTTTCTTTCTCTACTCTAGTACAGACAGGGTAATCTAGCACATCGAGGGCAATGAGTCGACACCTGAGGTTTGTTGCCAGGACTGTGTTTGTCAAGAATGGCGACGTGGATACAGCTTACAGACAACTTAACAAGTAAGTAATTGTTGTTTGTCACCCCTCCCACCACCCCCCCCCCCCCTCCCCCAATGCAACTTGATTCTTGATCACATTTTCAAAATGAAATTGGACCAGGAGAATGTTTAATGCCCAACAAAACTGATTCATAATTGAAAAACCAAATTGAAACATTGCGTGAAATGGTATGAGAGTTTATTAAGCCTTCATGGGGGAGGGCCTTTGGCCCATACGCTTAAATGACTAAATGATAAGATGTTACGTGTTTTTAATAAAAACATCAAACTACTTCTATAACAATTACAGATTAAGTGTCATAAAATATCAATTATAACAAAAACAAACAAATTGTGAAATTTGAGGTAAATATTCCAAATATTACATGGTAACTCATTTGAATGAGTAGGGTGTGCATTTTTCTTCAGATCACACTGGTATTTTATAGATTTTGTATGTGAACACAGTAATTGATGGTGATTCTATATAATATACATGTTTTACCTAAATTTTGTTCACCCATACGCAGAGATCATTGTTTAGCCCCTTTAAATTATGGACAATTTTGGAGCTTTTTGCATTGCGTACATGTTTTTACAATAAAATGATTAAAATGTAAAAACAATTTTATTCATCACCCTGTGTGAAAAATTAAGCCCCAAATAATTCTCTGAAACTAGCCAGGTTGTGTAATCCAGATTATTATGTTTATTTGCTATGCAAACAGAACTGTTCAAGTGGACATCTTTGTGCTACATTTATTTTGGCGCCATTTGATTCGCGCATTTTAGTTTAGCTAGCACGAAATAAAAACACACACAAATTAATGTTTACACCAAATTGTCTCTAAAATTCGCAAAAATAATGTCGAAGGTATGACCAAGTGCGAACATTTAGATGTGCGAACATTTCCACTTTTGCAGTTCGTCATATTAAGTTTTATTAACCAATCAGAATAATCCAGGTTTATTTTTAATCTATGCTGTTCTTTTTCTTAAATTGTCTCTCTAATACAGTTCCCTGAACAAGGAAAACATAATAGATGCCATCAGGCGAAATCGTTACTACGAGAAGAACTGGCAGAAACGTCGGCGTCTCGAGTATGCCGAGATGAGAGGGATATACAATCAGGAGATGGCAAGACGGATCGAATTGCTCATGCGCAAGAATCGGACTGACCCATGGCCTGTTTGACGAGGTCAAATACAAACATGTAGAGAATAATGGAATAGGATTGAATACGAGTTATGAGTGATACTTTGTAAACAGATATATTGAACAGTCAACTGCATGGTGACATTATCGTATGTACTTGTGCCACAATTTTGGGATTCAGTTCTATATCGAAGAGTAGCTGCTATAGATCTATCTGCAACTATTGGTATAGCATCAAAAACTGTCAAACACAGCTCGTGTAATCATGAAAAGGGACAGGGTCATTTGAAATCACGCCATTCAGACGCACCAGGGTGTTACAACAAGGTGTTAAGCTCAGCTCTTATAATATAATTCATCAATATTTGCAAAAAAAATTGGTCAATAATCTTGCAATTTTGGACCATTCCTGTGTTATTTTGCTTTAAACTTAATTTAGCGGCTCTTGTTAAGGAATATCTTTTAGTCTTTTGACGTCATTGCATTTTGCTACTGTGTGTTGAATCGTCCTCTTGTTTATTGACATGCGTTAAATAAAGAATACTGAAGTGGTCCTGTCTGTGGTCAGATATTTCTAATTTAGTCACAATAGATTTAATTGAGTAACTCTCTGAAGTTTTGTAAATTTTCTTCTGATGGACAGTGTAGATTTTAAATCAATTACAAAATTTAAGAACTTGACCCATGGTAATAAAGTTCAACCCAGGAAGAATTCTTAAACACTTTTCATAACCATGCTTAAGTTAAGAAGAGTTAAGTATAACTCTACTTAAATTCACTTACAATTAATCTGAACTTTTATGCAATAAGGCCCAGAAGTTTGGACTCTGTACTGTTCTAAGAAGAAAAAAATTGAAGTTAATTTATTTTGGTTTTATCTTTGAAACTGCTGGATTAATTATCTCAAATTTTGGATGAGACTAAAATTGTGAACCTTCATGTAGAATAGAAAACATCATGCACTAGACAGGCCAAAATCAGGTCAGGTCCCTTTAAATGCATTTCAAGACCTTTTCATATCTGACATTTTCCATTTCCATCATCACATGTGTTTTGAATTGAAAAAAGAACGAAATTCCATACTTGTATTTCAAAAGCAAATTCAATTTATTAATCTTTTTTTCTTCTTTTTCATTCAAGAAGTCAAGGTTAAAGTTGGCATGGCCAAGGCATGGCCAAGGAATGGTAAAGAGAAACTAGACACAACTGTGCTCATTATTATAGTCGTACCTCATCACACCCTACTAAATATGGAATATATGTACAGTGGAACCTCTTTTAACACTAAGTTGTTGAGGGTCTTCGGTTTTAATTTTTGTTATCACACAAGAATTTTGTC
>CM069443.1:80016073-80212458 GCA_035610835.1 Ophiura sarsii
GGAGGGATAAATACCTTAGCTTATATTCATTTGATATTTAACAAATTGCGCTTCAATCAACAGTGCTTCAGAGGCGACGCCTACGAAGATTAAGTGATTTCTCTCAGATAGAAATGTATTACAAAATGTATGCAGGACCCTCCAGTCGGTTAAACCAGCGGCAAACAGATTGCACACACGGGTACACAGGAATGTCGGATATATTGTAATTTGAATAGAAATTTACATATGTTGTTTTGGAGAGCGGGGATGTGCGTATTTGTTGGACCAATCAGCGCTCAGTTTTAAGTGTTGTTCACGGAATAAACGCTAACCTCGTTGTAGCATCATCGAAGCGGCATAGTTCTTTCCATGAAAAGCACGTCCAACAATTACGCAGAGCTCTGTGGTGTTGGCTTATCCCTCGGGGCCTCCATGTTTTGTATAAACCAATGGTGTTCATCCATGCATTACCCTGCGCACACCAGGGAGTATAATAGCTCAAAACCATTTGATTTATATGACATTTCCACTGTAGACTGTTCGTCTGATAGTTGAGTCGAAATCGAACACAGCTATTCATATTTTCGCATAGGCCCTATGTGTTGACTCGTGTAGACTAAAGTCATCTATCATCATGAAGGGTTGCATGGTGTTGCCTCTTCTAGCAGTTTTGGTTGGCATTGGATGTGTGGTACAGGGTGCTCAGCTTCAGACAGAGCTACAGACTGAAACTAGTACAACTTCTGGTAAGAGTTATATCATTTCTTATTCCTATCAAGATTTGTAATAACGTTTGATGTAGAACTGATGTGTAAAATTGAGTGATCGAAAAATCTGAACTATACGTGTTGAAGCTAATAATGTAGTATTACTGCTGATAATTCGATGCCCCCCCCCCCCCCCCCACACACACAATGTCGTCCGACCCAACGCATTGCACTGTGCGATCGATAGCCCCGTCAATCATGGCTATAAACACACATCACAGAGAGACCCCAATTGGTCCTTCTTCTCGTGCTGTGTATTGGAAATGAGACTTTTGAAAATAGGATATATTTTCTTTAAATGGTGCTAATCATGGTTTGTCTTTGTTCTTAGGGGGCAAATTGGTATCAAATTATGCCTAAAAGATTCATCTAAAAGCCTATCTAGCCTGTTGGTCACAAAAAAATTGAATGTTACTCAAAATGACATAAACAAAGTGGTATACTTTCTTTTGTTGAACCCTTATAAACACAATATTCTTTAAGTGCGAAATAAAAATTAAAAACATGTTGCAATGATGAGACCAGGGCCAGTATTGTTTTGATGTAGTTTCCAATACATGTATAGTTGTTGCTACAATTGTTATTAGCCGTCGATACAGTTTTATGGATGTTATGTTATTGGATTTTACAATAATAAAATGTCACGTAAATAAATAGAGAGTTTTGTTATTAATAGGTACCTCCCGCATTTGTAATGAGGAAATTTAAAATAAGTCTGCAATTAATATAAGATTTAATAATTACTGAATGGCGACAAATTTGCTATTCATTAATTCTACGCGTTTTATGTTTTCTCTTGGTCATGTGTTATGAACTCGCCTCCCAATAGGGTGGTGCTGTTACACTTTTTAGTTTACATGGGCGCGCCACACCAGGATTCCACCCCTGGCGCCGCGCCGCCGCAGGGCCTTGGGCAGTGCTTGGCCAGCAATCCTAGTATACAAATATTTAAAGGATATTATGAGATCTTTCCAGGGAACGCCCTCAACATCGAACAAAAATAGAAAGCAGATTGTCTTGCAGATTTACATTCTGATCATAAATCATGCATACATTCCAAGTTACAGGGCGATACGATTCTTAATTACTTCAAAATCATGGTTTTAGAGTGAAAATAACTGTCGGAATCCCCGACACTTTATATTTTTCACTCTAAATTCACTCTAAAACCATGATTTTGAGGTAATTAGGAATCGTATCGCTCTGTAACTTGGAATGTATGTATGATTTATGATCGGAATGTACTCTGCAAGAACATCTACTTTCTAAAAAAATCATGAATAGAGGGCGCCCTCTGGAAAAGATCACATAATATGCCTTTAACGCCCTCGCGTGTGATAGTACAAACTATATCACGAGGTCAAATTTGGATTTTTCCATTACACGAGGCGCAGCGCGAGTGATGGAACAATCAAAATTGGACAGAGTGATACAGTTTTACTATTGCACGAGGAAAAGGCATTCAATATTTGTTTTATATCATGATATCACATCATTCTTTTCCAGCCATAATGATAGTAAAACAATCACATGGTTGAAATCATGCCCATCATGATATAATAGTCAGTGGCGGATACAGGTGGGGGGGGGGGGGGGGGGGGGGCGGGCGCGCGCGCGCCGTAAATTTGACATTATACCTTTTTTGTGTACCACTTTACCACTTTACCTTTTTCAGAGGCATAGGTAGGATTTTTTTTGCCAGTTTTGGGACAACCACATCGCTATTATAATCGAGCATATTTCCTGATTTTTGATCTGTATTTCGAAAATTATCAGCGATGTTGGTATATGGTTAACTCTCATGAAAACAGTGCAAAATGAACTTTTTGATGTCTTTGGTCCATTTCTGTGTTATGCAATGTTTTCTTGCTTGAAAAACTTCTTTTCTAGATAGATATTGATGTTTTCTACTTGGATCTATATACTTTGATATACTTCTGAACGTGTTTTCACTCAAAAAAATGGCCTCATATACCCCAAATTAGCGAAATTTTCATGTCCGCAGCATAAATGTATATTTTGCCTTTATTAATTACAATACAAATAGGGCACCATTTTCTACAAGATATGTCATAATTTGTAGGGAACATATAGCGATATTCCATGGATAGAAAAAAAATGCACATCTTTTACGATGTTTACCTGTTTCAGTTTCATATATGTTGTCCGAGATGTTGATGTTTATTACGTTACCTGCGACATATTGAGGATCAACATTGTTCAAAATTAACATTTAAAACATTTAAATGTACATATTCTGAATCTAAAAGAACATGGGTGTTGGAAAATAATATTATCAAAAATCTATAGCAGCATGTCTGACCTTGAGAAGAAATCAAAATGCTGCAAAGCATGCGACCTTGTTAAGGATGTTTATTACGTTGTTGAGATTTCTCCCGAACTATGTATCAAAACACACTTTTTGGTTAAAAACCAATTTGATACATATACATAGACTATGTGGTTACTTGGAACACTCGCTAGCTCTTTCCAGATCGTCTACATGGTACTTTGAGTACGAAAAACGTTTACTACGTTATCGTTTATTACGTTGTCGAATAAATCGACAGAGAGACAGCTGCTCTCTACGACTGTATTAAACAAAGATACGTGGCAGGCCCTTTTCGCAGGCATGCATGGGGGATACTCGATGAAAGTACAATGCAAAAAAACCACGACGAATGGTAAGAATTCCTCATTTTTTCTTGTAAGTAATATGAACATTAAGCTGAATGACAGTTGAAGTCATTATAGATCTCTTAAGCACATTGAAAATGGACCTATGATATCAGAATGGGGTTAATAATATGAAGAAATGCAGTAGGTATCGTTAACATCTTCATTGATTGCTTTGTATATACGTTATAAGCCAGCATTATGCACTGTTGCAGTTGCCAATAACGTAATAAACGGGATAACGTAACCAACCTCATTGTCTAGTCTTATGTCAATGTTGGCGTCAATTCAGTAACTTTCATGATTGATGTACTTGAGTATCATACATTGTATCCAATGTTATAATTGTAATATGTGGACTATTCTATGTGAGGACTGAAACCACCTTATAATGGACAACGTAATAAACTTTCCATCATTTGATAAATATAATTGCACCCTGTTCATAGTGATTCAACATTTATTATGTGTTTATGAATGTTAACTTAGTGTACATACATATTGTCTCACATACTGACACAATCTCATTTGTTTGCATGCTTCAATGATGCATAAGTCTATGGCTATTGGATAACGTAATAAACCAATTCGTATAATTGTGTGAATAAATACGGTATACCTAGCTGAAACAGCTGCAATATATGTCATTAACTTTGTTTTGTTTTTGTTATCTTTATTATACAGAAATATATGCCACACAGTGCAAAAAACCAATGGCGATACCGGCAGAACCAAATGCAACAGTGGAGACAAAAAGGTCATCAGAGTACAATCTTATTAACAATTCTACTACCATCATTTTAAATAAAACAAATCAATATCTTACTAATTTTAAGAGATAAAAGGCTATTCAATATTTAGTGCTATTAAAATTTACATAAAGGTAATAATGTCATGGTCTAACAACATATCTGTAAAGTGCCATGTTACATCTGTCGATTTAGTGACCATGTTTATTACGTTATTCACCATATTTACCCTACATCAAAAGAGCAAGTCGACAATATATAGAACTGTCTTTTAGTGGACTTTAGGCAACCTTACTTTTACTAAAATACCATTTACAAGATATGTCTGTGTACAAAATAAACTGACTTGGTCGATGTTGAATATATTTGTTTACATGTGTTTGTATATGTTTATTACGTTACCCACCCCATAAAGTCCGAATACCAATGCCAGCGTTTTTGGTAAAGCATAATATTTATTGTTTCTGAGCTAACTTTTAAAAACACATTATAACGCTTGGAAAAAGATACGATTAAAGATATATTTTATACTTTGCACAAAGATATTCATTTTGGAAAACCGTGCATTTTTTTAGTTTTAAAGCTGAGGTTCAAACAGTGATGTGAAGACCAAAAACAATTCATAATACTTGCAATTTACAAAATTACATTGCATTTTGTTCGCTGTAATTGGTAGAAGTATGCTTTCGTAACTATAATTTTGTGTTTTTGGCATCACAGTTTGTAAACTCGTTCTGATTTAGAGCTGATAGGAAGTATATAACGTAATAAACATGGAGCAAAAGCTGCAAACAAGTGATAATATTATATAAATTCAACGTTATATTGTACAAAAATGCAATGAGTGTTGTTCACAAAATTTTAAATCTAGTATCCAGTACATGTCTACTATTAAAAAATAGTGTAATAAATAAAATTGGAGACAATTTTTTTCTTCAACTTCTGAAATCTCATTTGCACTATTTTCATGAGAGTTGACCATATACGGTTATCATGTTATTGGTAATTTGATTGTATAGGCCTATGGTTTTCAAGGATATTTGGACATATATTTCTTGTTTCAAAATCACTAAAAGTGTACATTATTATCATTTTCACTTTTCAGACTCGATTATCTGAACACAAAACTATCGACGGTGCTGCTAATGAAGTCCGTAAAGCAGATCAAAGAAAGAAAGATGTAGGCCTACAACAGGGACAGGAACTCTTACTGCGTGCCATTCAGGGTACACGTCATTTAATATTGGGCTGTTCTAGATAATAATGACCCCCCCCCCCCCCTATAGGCCTAGAGGACATCGGAATTCCAGACTTTTTTCCCCACCAATTTTTCAATGGAATTCCATACCTTTTTGGCACATGTTCTTAGAATTCCAGAACCCCCCTCCTATTATAAAGGACATCGGAATTCCATTTGATCTGGAATTCCATACTTTTTTTAAAGTTTGATCTGGAATTCCATACATGAGGGAGTCATGGACTAAAAAAATAAAATGTCCTCAATAGGGGGGGGGGGGGGGGGGGTCCATTATTATCTGGAATAGCCCATATCATAAACATACCACATAGAACTAACAAATAAATCTAACATGTATAGCTATGTATTATACCATTACAGTAGAGGTAATATACAGAGGATGCACATGTTTTATAATATTGATAGCACAATTCATGATATGAACGGGTTCTTTACAGATCAGTGAACACACTATACTTTTTGTAGTCTGTAGTAGACAAGGGGCACGGCAGTCTATGTTATTTCCATTTCCAACAGTGTACTTTTATCTTCCATGGTTACAAAAGTGTAGGTAAAATCATGTTTTTTATGATTTTTCACTAATTTTCATGTATTATACATATTGATATTGTTGTCTAATTTTCAAGTTTTCATATTGCCAGACCTTTACTTCATATACAGGGTGTATCAAAAAAATTAGGACACTTTTTGATGATGGTTTAAATCCTTGTCAAATCACTGAAGCATGACCAATTTTGATTTCACTGTAAAGGACAACCGATAAAGATTAAATCCTGAAAAGATGTGAAAAATCCATCATTAATTAAGGAAATTGTGACCTATTAGGCAAGGCAATCTATTTGTACTACGTACAATGGTCATTCACACAGTAACAGTAAGTAGAGTAACATGAACGCGCACAATGCCAATTCTATACTTATCATGCTAATGAACCATCTACAGTGGGTTCGAGAACCTTTTTAATTTGCACAGAATATGCATGCATCTGATTTGTGGATTATTTAGCCAGTATTGATTTGTGCCAGAATGGATTACCAAACTAATCTTTGCTATTGACTGATAGATTATTGCCTGTTTATAACTATTGTAACGTATTGAAACGTAAACCATGTTATTTACTGGTATACTACGTGTAAATCACACAAACCAGTAAATGACATGGTTTACGCAAATTATGCTAGTTTTCTTATTTTTCATCGTATTGATCTCATATTTTCAGGATATTATAATAATTAAAGGCATATTATGTGATCTTTTCCAGAGAGCGCCCTCTATTCATGATATTTTTTAGAAAGTAGATTTTCTTGCAGATTTACATTTCCGATCATAAATCATACATACATTCCAAGTTACAGAGCGATACGATTCCTAATTGCCTCAAAATCATGCTTTTTTTCTACCGTATGATCGGTCTTCTCAATTCACAGCACATGTGTTAGTTTTCTTTGTCTGTAAAATGGAAGCGGCTACCAAGTATTCTTTGTATGCGATTAAAGTTTTTTAATACTATTTTTAAATTTGGAAATATTTGTTTGTAAGCAAAGCAAATATATATGAATAAATACCATAAATTAATTTGACTATAACTAATTAAGTAATTTTTCATCCGTTAATCAATGACTTTCCAGCGAACGATCAATTTTATAGCGTTATAACACTGTCTTTCGATCGAGCGACGATAATTGAATATTAAAACGGTTCGACAATATAATACATATTCTTTGTATGCGATAAAAAATATTTTCCAAATATTTTCCAATTTAATAAATATTTTCAAACTTTAAAATAGTTTTTGAAATAAAACTTAATTTCTAATATATATGCAGATCATAAATGGATTTGATTATAACTAGTTAGTTTAACTTGTATTCGTTGTAAAGCGTTAACAACTGTCTTTCGATCGAACGACGCGACAACAATCTAATACAAATAATATACTATCAGCGCAAAGAAGGGCGACTCATAAAATCTCATACCGTCAGTAGCATTGGTTGAACGCTAGAATAAACGGGAGTGTCTTATTTGCTCGTCCAATCAGTAGTTCTTATCTATGAATATCTTTGATAAGATCATCCAAACAAATGTTGTAACAATCCTTTTCATTGGCCGAAACCGATTAAAGCTGCAATATTTACACTGTTTCGTCCAATCTAGAAATTCGACAATGGTGCTCAAAAAACTGAATACTGAGAAATCTGGTCTCTAATGTGCCGCGACGCTAAGGCGTCACGGCAAAAAGAAAGTAAAGTCTTTTAGCCCCCAGCGCATAGACTACGCGCCGTAGCTCATTTCACATACCAATGCGGGCGAGCTTCTGAGACAGACCTTCTTTGTTTGGCCTAACTTAAAGTACACTACCATGACTACGTGGTGAGTCACAATTATTTAGAACCAAGTTCGCAAATGTTTGTCTATCACACTGAATGAGTTCAAATAATTTTGACAAACCCGGTATTCCTAAAAATGTATACTACGCAGTGAGACATGACAATACACCCTGTACTTATGCCTTTATGCAATTAAAATTAGGACAATATCAGGTTAGTATCATAATCTGTTTGATTCTATTTTGCGATTCCACCTGTCGAAAAATTCTTATCCAAATTCTATAAGATGGCATTCTACTACCCTACTAAAAACACTGATTAGCTTTGATCAAAATGATAAGCCTAATTAGCTTTCTAATATCTTGTCTGTGATGTACCCTTTTAGTTAGGTGGTATGTTACCTAAAACCATTAACAGAAGTTGCAATGATAAATACATGTTATTTGTAAAATAATGTAACTAATAGCATTTTTAGTAAAGTGCGCTTATTTCGTTTGTAAATATATTTTTTTAATATTATATCCTTTATGAACCGTATACATCATATTGATATTGTTTTGAAATATTCTGTTTAAAAACGCAGAATACTTTAATATTGTTTAAATACTATTAGTTTGTGAAAAGCGTAAAATCTCATATAATTCATAATATCCCATATCATATTATTAGAGTCGGCAATACCAATTACCATCTGAATACTATATCTACCATTGTTATCAGTATCACTTTTATGGTCCGATTGTAAATATTCTGTATTGTTCTCTGTTAAATTTACTTACAGAATTAGAACGGAGAGGCTGTTATTTAGATGATGATTATTCCTCACAAGGAGAATTGTGTCTACTCGGAGATATCATAGGGTGAAGGGGCTTTCGCACAGGTAATCATTTTTTCCCCATCACAGATGGTATAGATGAGGTGACCTATGATGTCATGTATTTACAAATGGGACACCCTCTGTTGTTTCCCACCAGGCAGAATATACAGTAAAGTTAATGAAGACAACATGAAATTTCTTTCTAATGAATTGTAAAACTCATTTAGTTTTAGTTTTTTTTTGTGTGAAATGCGATAGCTTATCTTATAGGCCTATAGCATTCCTAAGCAAGTTTAAACTGAGACGAAGTATATTCGTCTCAGGTTTAAAGACAGTTTTGATAACAATTTGCTGTGACACCACAATCTAGTTAGAAAACCTGATCTGGCCTATGTAAACTATAGGAACTCTTGCCCGGTGTGTTTTGTCTCAAACCAACAGAGGGCGTCCTAAATGTCAACAAATGTCACCTCATCTATAATTTTGCTTTGTGACCCCCCGGTCAAGGACACTTTCATGCAGCCATGTTATCACAGCTTTAGAGTGCTGTGTTCAAGCTCATCATATCTTTAGCACTTATGACCTTCTTCCAAGCCACCTCTACAATAAACCACTGTAATGAAAATATCCATCCTAGATTTTCTTCTAATAATGTTCTGATTGGTTCTCTGACTGACATAAATGTAGTGCTATAGTCACAATCTAGTGCACTCTCCCAGTGCCTGCTGTTGATGTGGTGTCTGAGCTCCACATGTATAATAGCTGTACATGTATAATACACTCTCACACGTACATGTATAATGTATATAAAGTGAAACAGCAATATTGGAAAAGTAACCCAAAG
The DNA here is from genome assembly GCA_035610835.1 of Ophiura sarsii. NCBI lineage: Eukaryota > Metazoa > Echinodermata > Ophiuroidea > Amphilepidida > Ophiuridae > Ophiura > Ophiura sarsii. The sequence continues at coordinate 80,025,494 of CM069443.1, forward strand.
GGAGCAAAATAAATATATAAATGACTTGAGTAATATCATCAGCGTGTTTACAATCATTCCTGCTTATTCCTGGCTGTGCAGAATAACATTGTTTGTTTGTTTGTTTGGTTGTTTGTTTGTTTGTTTACACGGTCGGTCCGTACAGACACACGCTTGGGTCCTGAAGGGACCAGACTCAAGCAAATTGCTCGGGCCAGGCTTAAAAAGCCTATATAAGCATGCTGGTTGAATTATTATTAAAAACAGCCACTCCCAACAAATAAAGTTAACAATTTTGCTGTCAGCCTTCAGACATGAGAAAAGAATAGTCTTGATCCAACCCAACCAATCTCATTTATGCCACTGGCTTGTATGACGCAAGTTAACCAGTACAATGCATTTAGAATATTAAGGAGTGAGTGTGTCTACGGGCCTCAGGGAACACTTTGAAATTGATATAATACTAGTTTAATATCATTCGAATGAATGGATATAGGCCTACAATTATAGGGGAGAGATAATGGTATAAGCAGCGGACCTAATCGAATTGATTTTCATGATGACAAAAATTAACTAACTTTTGGCAATGATGGGTAGGCCTACTAAATCATTGGTAAAAATAAGACTAAGGGCATGAAGGGCGTGTTCACACTATAGCTTTTTCCTCAACCCGGGTCGGACTCGGGTCGAACCCGGATTGATCGATATTTCATTTTCTGTTCACACTAGCGCTATGTATGTGTTGAAGTTGTATCCGCATTGGCAAATAGCTTTATTGAACCCGGACGTTAACATTCTTGTATCAATGACCTATGACCTAGCTTGCTCATCATGCCCGGTCATCATGGCGGGTATAAACAACAAGCAACAGTGGCTGGTAATGAAATACCATCGAAAAACTCAGCGACAACGTGCCAGAGGCCGTAGAAAGATGGCAGGAATAAAGCGGGCAACCATTAACATTCTTTTCAGGTTATCTTCTTCCGGCAACCCGGGTCGAAACAGCGATTTCTGTTCACACTACAGTCGATGCGGGTTGAACTCGGGTTACCTTCACTTTCGCAGGGTTGTAATTTTCGACCCGGGTCGGTTTTTTGAGCCTATTTTTCTGTTCACATCAGACTTCAACCCGGGTTCGACTACTATAGTGTGAACACGCCCTTTAAGTAATCAAATAATCATCATCATAATTCATACCGCTGGTTGATGTGTAAAAAATTATAACTTCAAACATTTGGTGACATCAGCTTGTATTCCAATTTTCAATAAGCGCATTATATTTATCATTGAGCATGATGTACAAGATGTATACATGATTTATTTATTTTCCATAACCATCTTCATGTTGGGCAAACATTTGTTAGCATACAAACTCAAAATCATCTTAGCATACAAAATATATTAACGATTGATTGGTTGACTGACCGACTGACGACCGACCGATTGACCGATTGACCCCCGGGGATTGACCGACTGACCGACTGGGTTGGTTGCTTGGTTGCTTGGTTGCTTGGTTGGTGGGTTGGTGGGTTGGTTGGTAGCGAGTTGGTCGATTGATTGATTGATTGATTGATTGATTTGTATCTGTTTTGTCTTTAATATTGCAGATAGTACAAAGTGAACGTTACAAAGATGCGGATTCATATCGTATCGGAGATACAAAGAGAAATGTCGCTTGGAGCAAAATGTTAGCCCTATGTAACCCTAACCCTAACCCTAACCCTAACCAGAATTTATAGTAATTTGGCATAATAAAATCAAGATAGAAGGTGGCTTTTTACTACCTTTTTGAACTACACGAGTGTGTTGGATGTTTTTAAATGAGTTGCTAGTAAGTTCAGTTCCCGAATACCATTAAAGAAATGGATGCATCAAATTCCAATAACATCACAAATGAACTCAAGTTTCCAAATTTGAATGGGAGACACGTTTTGCGATCTGATGCATTGGGGTATCTCGTTGACAAACGTGTCAAATGGGTGCATTGGTCAAAAGGTTCACCAAAGGCAAACGAAAAATGATATTGACTTCATTTTTTTCACACAAAATTAGGATTAAATACATCATTCTTGCAACGTTTAAAAAGTTTTAAAATTCATTCTGGTTTTGAAAACAAAATGGCTTCTTTCCACTATTGCAGTCTTTTTGACTCACCCTGTATAGTCCCAAAAAGAAACATTGTAAATTAAGCTTATAACTGCCATGTGTTGTAATACCGTATTGTATCACGATAAAGCGCGTATATGGAAGCATAAGGCAAAAAAAAAAATTGTTTGATTGTCCTCGTCCGCCCGACCCTCTTAATCATTCCGACTCAAAAACTTTTCTTTCTTTTTTTTGTTGAACATTTTTATTTTTATTTTGAAAATTTCAACAACAAAATTGAAAATTTCATTTTTTTGCAAAATTAGTCGAAAATTTTTAAAGTGTTCAGAAAATAAAAATACTCATCAAAATATTAAAGATTTTGTTCCCCGTTTTGGTTACCACAACAAGTTCATTTTACTTTTGGTACCTGAAAAAAGGGCAAGTGAGAAAAGAAGAAAAAAAACTTTTCCCGACCGACCTACCCAACTTTTAAAAGTGATCTATGGACAATCAAACAATTTTTTTGTTGTTGGCCTAAGTGTCATTTCCGCCTAATAACCCCAGATAAGGCGGGCTTTATCCGGGGTTTACGATCCTTACACACATAAACTTTGATGAGTCACTGTGATGCATCCAGGTGAGTTTTCAGTTTGTCCGTGTATTGACACGTTTCGTTAAGTTTTACTGAGTCAATTGACTCATTTTACATTTAATGAGTCGAGACAATTGACTCATTTGTAGTGAGTCAATTGACTCATTTGAACATTTGTGCAACCCGGGGTGCAACCTTTTTCGGTTCGGTAGTGGGCTGTCGGCAGCAGTGACTATTGTGGTACAGTTTAAGCTGTACATACATTACAATGTTGGTAACTGCTGAGATCTCTGCGGACAGTAATGATGCCTATAACTGCTGATACAATTATGCATAGATACTCCCTACTACAGGTGGCATTTATGAGTAGTTCCTGGATAGTATTACATGTGTAATTACTGTCCATTTCTTACACATGTGCACAATATCTACTAATATAATTGTTCTACTATTTGCAATTGGTTTTTTACTGCTAATACTTATAGCAATATGTGCAGTTATCATCGGCTATTATAGAATTTTCATGTTTGTAGTTTTCAAACTCAGATACTTGTCCACTCCTTATTCCGCGGGATTATCATTGATACACATCTCAACTGGAAACTTCACATTACAAAAACATATAGGCCTAATCATAGTTTTAGAATTATCGGCACCCGGCCCCCCAACTCAACACATAAGTTGGTACCCATGACTGTTCTTCATTTTTTCAAAGTACCCCTTTGCAAGGATTTTTCAACAAATTAACCCCCCTTTTTTGGCAAAAACGAGGACAAAATTGGGGTGAAAAATACCCCTATTTTGGGTTTTCAATGACTATCATTTCAAACACCCCTTTTCAAAGACACTGTATACATACATTTAGATAAAAATTGTTGCTCCCAACAGTAACAGGCGTTTATGATCCTGTGTTATAAACTGGTGTGTACCCCAAATGGTTTATTTGGGTTGTTTACCATGTTCTAATCAAATGATTAAATCCATACTGTGATGTTTTTTGTTTTTTCCTCTTCGTAAAATACCCCTTTTTTCAAATTTCGCGGAGACTAATTCCTGAAATACCCCCTATTTTCATGATTTTGCTGTCAGCGCTGACAATTGAAAATATACCCCTTTTCCGCGATTTTTAGAACAGTCATGGTTACCAACTTTTGTGTTGAGTTGGGGGGCCGGGTATCGGCATACTCTGGAAGTTACGTTATCAGGTTATGATCTTCCCTCTTCTATTCTTTTACTATCTACAATACGCTTGTCTTATAACATACATAACTTTATATTGCAACATTGCATGGGCAATCACTTTATATCAAAACACAATTCCCTGAGCCCATGGTTGAGCACGGATATGACCAACATCGACAAATTATTTAACTACCAGAAGAAGGCTCTGTGTGTCTGCGCTGGTGCATCCTATGGCTCGCATTCAAATCCTCTCTTTCTCAACTTCAATACTCTTAATATTTTCGATATCAACAAACTTCAAACTGCCGCCTTATGTAGCCTATGTTCCATTTCAACAACAACTCGCTCCCTAATTGTTTTGGGGTTTCTTCTCAAAACATAAAATATTCACAGTTATAATAGGCTACTATAAAAACGCAAATAACTTCGTTGTTGAAAATATTAAATCGAAAATCGTCCGTCATTCTGTAATTTATAATGGACCTCAAATCTGGAACTCCTTTGATTCTGGTCTATAACTAGTAAATTGTACACAATTTAACCGCTTCAAAAATATGTATAAATAGAAATTGAGTATCTCTGGGTTTTTTAAATATAGGCCTATTATCCCAAACTTCTCTAGTTCTTTGTATCTGTGATCGTGATGATACTTCTCAACACTCCATCCGGAGCCAAGCGAGAAGTATTTTGGTTGTGCGCTGGAGCTGGTGTGCTTTTTTAGTTGCGTTTGGTTTCTTTTTGTTTAAGACTTAGTACAGCTTTTTAAAATGAGTCTGGCTCGGTATGGATAGTGGGCCTGGAGAGTCTACAATTGAGTGTAACTTGATGATACATATTGAACGACTGAACCCTTGGCTTTCAGATGCCGTTTATTTCATCTGATTTGGTTTATTCACTCCTGAGATATGACAAATTAACTAAAGCGACCTAAAATCGAGGTTGTGCCACTTTTACAGAAATAATGCATTATAAGCGTCAGTCCAACTAACTGGATCTTCCAATGGGCCATCAATCCGTAGTGAAACAGTGGGGAGGATGGAGGCATTCGGTCTGATTTTTTTTTAATATTCAGTTCTCTTTGGCTTCACAGACACTCATTATATTATTTAAACCCATCTCAATCCCAATACAAACATGTTTTGATTGCGTAATATTTGCTAAGACCAATCAAACAGGTGGAAGATTTGTATCTTCTGAGTAAACCTTTCTATTCATTTCAAACTGTAAAGTGACACAACGTGGATTTTAGGTAGGTTTAGTTAATAATTCATATCTCAGGATTGACTAAACCAAATCAGATGAAATAAACGGTATCTGAAAGCCAAGCTTTTGTCTTTCAATAAATATAATCAGGTCGGCCTAACACTGATTTGTTGAACTTCATGGTCAATAAGTTGGGTAAACATGTGCACAGTTCTTTTTTGGAACACCCTGTATAAGAGCAAACTCTTCAGGGTTGTATTTTGAACATGGCTACAACAATACAATTTATAATATGGGTCATGACTATCGATTTAATCAAACGTTTCAAAAAAATGGATGTTGCTAGATTAGACTATAGGTGCGTCGTGACTATTTGCTCAAAGATTTCATTAATTTAAAGCCCGCGTATTCAAATAATAATGCAGTTATATACGTCAAACCCATTTCTATAATCAAGTTTGGCACGAGAAAATTAAATACGTTTACTTCATTGCAACTAACGGAAGATTTCAAAATGGGCATTTTAAAAGATAATCAAATTGTGTAAATTTTACGCATTATTTATTTTCATATTGTCGGTTGCGTTTCATATTTTTGATCTAACCTATACACAGGAATGACATTTTGAATTTTGTTTTCTTTTGAAAAGTGTCATTAAAGGGGCGACCAGATCCGGTATTTCTTCACATTCAAATGGTGTATTTTATTCTACATGAAGATGCATTATAAATACAATTCAATAATTTGAGTTAAATTACTCACATTTTAATTTCTACATATACAGTATAATAGGTCAACTATTTGAATCGAGAAATCCCGTGTTTTGGATTAGCGACCATTTTGGCGGGAACACTAAACTCTATTTTAGTATCTCTTGGATAAAAAAAATGCATATAATGTTTTCCAATGATGAGATGTTCAAATAGATAATGATGAGATTGTTAATGAAACCAATATTGGGATAGTAAGTAACCAATGTGACCTTACAATTATATTTACACACGCACTTACTACACTTACTACAATAGAAGTAACTTCCTTATACAAGCTGGCGTACAGTACAAATAATTAGAGTTGGCATTTAGCGTCTGCCTTCACATCAATGTTTAATTAGTGTCGTGATAGTTTACATGATCGTTTTTAAAAAAAACTCTGCACAGTTTGATACAATGTTCTATAGTGATTGTCCATATATTAGTTTGACTGAATTGTAATTCCGTCACTGTTTATTTAGCAGCGTTATAACACTTTCCACGCGGCAGGCGTCTGCATACGACATTCCAACATTTCACAAAATTATTGAATTTCATTACCATCTTTAGAATCAACGTTACAAATGCATTGAAATAAGTACAAACATACCTAGTATTGATTTAGTTATCCTTAAGATAGACTTTGAAAGTTGGGAAAGGTTTCTGAAAAATCAGTTTTGTAGTAAACCCAATAGCCACATGGAAAGTGTTAAAATGTTAACCACATGATAATAAATAATTATTATGAATGAATGTATGAAAAGACAGCAACTACACATATTACTATCCGCAGTGGACAATATCTACAGGGTATGTTATCAGAAGTAGACAGCTAGTATAGTAAATACACATAGTGCTATATAAGCGGTGGCCAGTCACCAGAAGAGACAGCAATTACACCAGTGACATAGGGAAGGGGGGAGGTAGGGGCGAGAGGGCGACCCCCTCCAATATGTGAGTCGTGTCGTTTGAGATTGGTACTGTATACGCGCGCACGTGCCCTCCCCCCTCCATTTTTAATTTATTTTAAAATTATAGTGTTTGAAGCCGAAATGTACCTAAATCACACAAAACTAGTGTAAAATAGCTAATAATTCGCTCGCTATACAAGCGCATTTGTTTAGTCGGCAAAGTCTTGTCGGTTCACTTTTATTCACTGAACTACACATATTGCTATCAGCAATTGACATCTACACAGTGCTATCATCAGTAGACAGCCACTAAATACAGTGCTATCATCTGTAGACAGCCACTAAACACAGTGCTTTTATAGCATCAGGCAGCGATTACGCACAGTGCCATCAGCAGTAAACAGCCAATACGCACACACAGTGCTATCAGCGGTAGACAGCGAATACACGCACTGCTATATATCAGTGGTAGACAGTCGCTATATACAGCGTTATCCGTAATATACAGCAACTACCCGCACTTTTATCAGCAGTACACCGCCACTAAACACTCTGCAGCGTTTTCAGCAGTAAACAACAACTGCAGGCACTGCTATCAGCAGTAGACAGCACTAACTTCACACTCTGTTATCAGCAATTCACTTAGACATTGCTAACATAAATATAAAACAACTATACCAACTACAATGGCATATTCTCGTCAATGTATAAGAGCAATTGAACTCCTCAGGGTTGTTCTTTGAACATGGCTACAACAACAATTTATGATATGGGTCATGACTATCGATTTAATCAAACGTTTCAAAAAAATGAATGATGCTATATATAGGCTGGGTGCGTCGTGACTATTTGCACAAAGATTTAATTAATTTAAAGCCCGCGTATTCAAATAATAATGCAGTCATACGTCAAACCCATTTTTATAATCAAGTTTGGCACGAGAAAATTAAATATGTTTTCTTCAATGCAACTAAAAATGGGCATTTCAAAAGGTAATCAAATTGTGTAAATGTTACGCATTATTTATTTTCATATTGTTGGTTGCGTTTCATATAATATTTTTGATATAACCTTTCTATACACATGAATGACATTTTGAATTTGGTATTCTTTTGAAAGGTGTCATTAAAGGGGCGACCCGATCCGATATTTCTTCCCATTCACGTCACATGGTGTATTTCATTCTACATAAAGATGCATCATAAAATACAATTCAATAATTTGAGTTAAATGACTCACTTTTGAATTTCTACATACAATACGATATAGAGCATGTCTTTGAATAGAGAAATCCCGCGCTTTGGTCATTTTGGCGGGAAAACTAAACTCTATTCTAGTATCTCTTATGGATACAAAAATGCATATTATAATGTTTTCCAATGATGAGATGTTCAAATAGATAATGATGAGATTATTTATGAAACCAATATTGGGATAGCAAGTAACCAACGTGACCTTACAATTATATTTACACACGCACTTACTACAATAGTAAGTAACTTCCTATACAAGCTGCCGTCTAGTATAAATAATTAGAGTTGGCATAGCGTCTGCCTTAACATCAATGTTTAATTAGTGTCGTGATGGTTTACATGATCGTTTTTAAAAACTCTGCACAGTTTGCGGTTGATGATACAATGTCCTATAGCATGTATAGTGATTGTAGTAGTTTGACTAATTGTTAATTCCGTCACTGTTTTATTTAGCAGCGTTTATAACACTTTCCACGCGGCAGGCGTCTGCAGACGACATTCCAACCGAGTCCCGGGGGAGTGGGGGCACTTTTCCCCTCGCTATTTGGCCGCGAAAAAAATTCTTTGTAAAAGTTGCCTCGGGGGTTAGGGTTATACACAGTACTATCGTGAGTCACTACAGCAAAAGACATCAACTACCCGCACTGTACTGTTCAGAAGCAGACACCCACTGTACACAGTACTATCAGCAGTAGACAGCAATTACTACACACTCTGTTATCAGCAATACACTTAGACATTGCTGCTATTCATAAATATAACACGACTATACCAACTACAATTAGTCGGGTATCAACAGAGGGTTAGTGTGCACCCCCCCCAGGACTCCCCCAAACCAACTTTTTTTGCTTCCTATTATGATTCTAAGACATAATCAGGATGTTACCAAAAATATTTTCATATTGCTAAGGGGTTATGCAAGATGGCGTCCAAAATGGCCGCCATAACTGGTCAAATCTCATAAAATGACATATAGCAATCAAATTGTATAGAGAAAGTAAAGTTTTAATAGTGGGATGTATGTATTAGACCACTAGACACTCATATCCAGAACTTTTTCTTTGTTAACACGCCTAAATCCAAGATGGCCGCCAAAATGGCCGCCAAAATTGGTAAAATTCCATATATTGGCATATATAAACTAACATGTATGATCAGAGTATAGTTTTAACAATGGGATGTATGTGTTAGACCACTAGAAACTCAAATCTAGTATTTGTACTTTGTTAACATACTTCAAAAACAAAATGGCCGCCAAATTAATGGTCAAAAGTGGTCAAAATTCCATAAAATAGCATAATATCAACCGAAATGTATGATAAAAATATAATTTTAATGATGTGATGTATGTATTAGACCACAAGTAACTCATATCCAGTATTTGTGCTCTGTTGAAATAGTTCAAAATCCAAAATGGCTGCCAAAATGGCCCCCAAAATGGTTCCTAAAGTGGCTGCAAAATTGTCAAATTCCAAAAAATGGGATAATATCAACCTAAATGTATGATGAAAATATAGTTTTAATGATGGGATGTATGTATTAGACCACTAGTAACTCACATCTAGTATTTTTACTTTGTTAACATACTTAGAAATCCAAATTGGCCCCCAAAATGGGTCCCAAAATGACTGAACAAATTGTCCAAATTCCATAAAATGGTATAATATCAACCAAAATGTATGATGAAAGTATAGTTTTAACATTGGGATGTTTGTATTAGACCACTAGTAACTCATATCCAGTATTTGCATTGTAATAACATACTTTAAAACCAAGATGGCCACTAAAATGGCCGCTGTAAATGTAAAAATAGTCTACATGAGTGTATGATAATCCAAAATAGATATTGTAAGAGTGTATATTACATCAAATTCACCAAATAGTATTATTCTAAACTGCTATAAAGCTATTGCTTTTAGAAATAAGGCCCACCTCTGACAATTGTGATTCAGTTTCACTTTCCAAAATGGCTGCCAGAATGGATAAGTTGATGTTTAATGACCTAAAACAATGGTTTTGTACCATACTAAGTAATACTAATACCCCCAAATTTAATGGGACAGTATTCACTATATTGGCTTTATATCTTACTTTATATCTACAGCTTTTAATCCATACAGTAAACGTATTTGTATATGTGACAAGGTATGATTAAATGGTATAGACTCCATTTTGACATATATTGACCATTTCATTAAAATTACCCCCTAATGGTCAATAAAATTACCTCCAAATGGTCAAAATAATTACCACAGGTGGCCACCAATCGATCAAAATATGGAGTCTATACCATTCAATCATACCTTGTCACATACATACGTTTACTGGGTGGATTAAAATCTATTGATATAATCTTTTGTTCATATCTAATGTAACACTAACAATAAAACTAATACAGATTTCAGTTATTTTAACCGTTTGCAGCCATCTTATATATATTTTTAAAATACTCAAACTAGATCTACAGCCCTAGGCGTTATCATAGAATGCTGTCTTATTAGATTTGGAGGCATTGGTATTACATAGTATGGTCATTTACAATACAAAACAATTGTTTTAGGTCATTTAACATCAACTTAACCACTCTGGAAGCCATTTTGGAAAGTGATACAGAGTCAAAATTGTCACAGAGGTGGGCCTTATATCTAAAAGCAATAGCTTAGTAGTTTCGAACATACTATTTGGTGAATGTGATGTAATATACACTCTTACAATTTCCATTGTGGATTATCATACACTCATGTAGACTATTGTACATTTACAGCGGCCATTTTGGTGGCCATCTTGGATGTAAAGTATGTTATTACAATGCAAATATACTGGATATGAGTTACTAGTGGTCTAATACATACATCCCAATGTTAAAACTATACTTTCATACTTTCATCATACATTTTGGTTGATATTATACCATTTTATGAAATTTCAACAATTTGTTCAGTCATTTTGGGACCCATTTTGGGGGCCATTTTGGATTTTTAAGTATGTTAACAAAGCAAAAATACTAGATATGAGTTACTAGTGGTCTAATACATACATCCCATCATTAAAACTATATTGTCATCATACATTTAGGTTGATATTATCCCATTTTTTGGAATTTGACAATTTTGCAGCCACTTTAGGAACCATTTTGGGGGCCATTTTGGCAGCCATTTTGGATTTTGAACTATTTTAACAGAGCACAAATACTGGATATGAGTTACTTGTGGTCTAATACATACATCCCATCATTAAAATTATATTTTTATCATACATTTCGGTTGATATTATGCTATTTTATGGAATTTTGACCACTTTTGACCATTAATTTGGCGGCCATTTTGTTTTTGAAGTATGTTAACAAAGTACAAATACTAGATTTTAGTTTCTAGTGGTCTAACACATACATCCCATTGTTAAAACTATACTCTGATCATACATGTTAGTTTATATATGCCAATATATGGAATTTTACCAATTTTGGCGGCCATTTTGGCGGCCATCTTGGATTTAGGCGTGTTAACAAAGAAAAAGTTCTGGATATGAGTGTCTAGTGGTCTAATACATACATCCCACTATTAAAACTTTACTTTCTCTATACAATTTGATTGCTATATGTCATTTTATGAGATTTGACCAGTTATGGCGGCCATTTTGGACGCCATCTTGCATAACCCCTTAGCAATATGAAAATATTTTTGGTAACATCCTGATTATGTCTTAGAATCATAATAGGAAGCAAAAAAAGTTGGTTTGGGGGAGTCCTGGGGGGGGTGCACACTAACCCTCTGTTGATACCCGACTAAATGGCATATTCTCGTCAATGTATAAGAGCAAACTCCTCGGGGTTGTATTTTGAACATGACTACAACAATACAATTTATGATATGGGTCATGACTATCGATTTAATCAAACGTTTCAAAAAAATTGAATGTTTCTAATATATAGTCTATATATAGGTGCGTCGTGACTATTTGCTCAAAGATTTCATTAATTTAAAGCCCGCGTATTCAAATAATAATGCAGTCATATGTCAAACCCATTTTTATAATCAAGTTTGGCACGGGTAAATTAAATATGTTTTCTTCAATGCAACCAACGGAAGATCTCAAAATGGGCATTTTAAAATATAATCAAATTGCGTAAATTTTACGCATTATTTATTTTCATATTGTCGGTTGCGTTTCATATTTTTGATAACCCTTTTTATACACAGGAATGACATTTTGAATTTGGTTTTCTTTTGAAAAGTGTCATTAAAGGGGCGACCCGATCCGATATTTCTTAACATTCACACGGTGTATTTGATTCTACACGAAGATGCATTATAAATACAATTCGATAATTTGAGTTAAATTACTCACTTTTGAATTTCTATACATACAATACGATATAGACCCGGATTTGGTTTGGTCGGGGGTGGTGCGGCTGGAGATTCAAAACCCCTTCCCATTTCTAAGGGTGATTTTGGGAAAACGGTACCCATTTAAGGGTTTTGCTTTATTATATATAGACCCAATTTTCGCAAATTATCGGGAAAATATACCTAATTTTCGCAAATTTAAAATAGACCACATTTTTGCGAAAATAGACCACATTTTTGCGAAAATAGACCACATTTTCGCGAAAATAGACCCATTTGTAAAAGTGACCTCATTATTAGGGACAAAATTATACCCCATGTTTAGGGAGTTTTTGCAAAAAAGCGACCCATTGGAGCGGCACATCCCCGTATTCCGTATTAGGTGAGTCCCCCCCCCCCCCCCCCCCCCCGGCCCCCGGGATAAACGAGGGGCAGTCAATAAATAAGTGATTATGGTATGGGATGCATGAGTGATTCTATTGAGGGATAGTGTGATCAATACAAAGAATGAACCTTTGTCTTTCAAACAATACAGTTTTGGATCTTTAAGTGTGAACTATGACGCCATAGCATTGTCTCAAAAGTAAGTACACTTGGGACACTGCTAAATCAGTTATTTGGCGAGAAATTTGAATTGTTTGTATGAAACAAGTGGTAAAAAGATTGCATAACATGACACCAGAAGCAGGTAAATCCCATTTTTTTCCCCCGCGTAATTATGATAAAAAAGACATTAACTTTAATCCCTGTGTAATTTGATATATGTATAGTATAATAGGAAAAAGTAAGGAGAGGCAATCGAATAAAAAGTATACAAATATCAGTATTTCAAATAGCTAATTTTCATTGAAAAATGCCCAGTCAGTGAATCACTAATATTGCGGATAATCAAACAATTTAGGAAAAATCCAAGCAATTAACCAGTTTGGGAGATTCCATATGATAGTTAACTAATTATCTGAGCTTATTCGCATGAAACCTGCAGAAAATATGCGCATGCGCAGACGGCAGATCATTTTGAACTGGGCCAAAAATGGCTAAAATCATGAAATTTACGAGATAAAAGCTTACTGTGCCTTCAAATTCTAATCAAAAATAATGAAAAAAGCTTAAATCAATGTGTAAAAATAGTGTGATACTAGTAGTCAAAATGAAGATATACATGAATGTGTCAATCAAAGATGGCTGCCACAACCTCTCTTATTACTGTTATCTTTAGAGCTATATACTAGATATGTATTGTGTAAGTAATCGTCACATAATTTCAATGGTCTGAGGAAATTTTATGAACAGCTCCTTCTGAAATCCCCACTATTATTGCTTTACATCCCACAACAATTTATTAAATTATAATCCCTCCATTGTTCTTTATCCTTTGTTGATTTCTAAGGTATATTATTGCGGATTTTGCTAAATAAAAGCGTATTTGAGATGGTCCCTTCTTGTTCGTCGTATTAAGGAATTCAGATCTAAAAAAGAGTGTCTAACAGAGATAAGTGTGTGTTCTAACTATGTGCCAAGTGTTATCTGTTTTTGTGCTTGCATTGCCGAGATATACGCAAATGTATCAATCAACCCATATTCAACATATTACATATCCAGCCAAATAATTTACCGATTTCAGTCAGTGTCTGAACCTATTGTGTTTATGTTAATAACGTTACATACCCAAAGGTATCTAACAATCCAAAAGTGTATTGTTTGAAAGACAAAGGTTCATACTTTGTATTGATCACATTATCCCTCAATAGAATCACTCATGCATCCCATACAATGATCACTTTCATTATTTATTGACTGCCCCTCGTAGAACATGCCTTTGAATAGTGAAATCTCGTATTTTTGTTTAGCGGCCATTTTGGCGGGAACACTAAACTCTATTCTAGTATCTCTTGGATATAAAAAAATGCATATAATGTTTTCCAATGATGAGATATTCAAATAGATAATGATGAGAACGTTTATGAAACCAATATCGGGATAGCAAGTAACCAACGTGACCTTACAAATATTTACACACGTACTTTATACTACAATAGACTTCCTTCAAGCTGGCGTCCAGTATACAATAATTAGAGTTGGCATTTAGGGTAATGTTTAATTAGAGTCGTGATTATTTACATGATCGTTTAAAAAAAACTCTGCACAGTTTGCGGTTGATGATACAATGTCCTAATGATTGTCCATTAGTTTGACTAATTGTTAATTATCCGTCACTATTTATTTAGCAGCTTCAACACTTTCCGCGCGCGGCAGGCGTTTGCAGCCCGGGGGGGGGGGGCACTCAATTTTTTTTGGATAGGGGTGTGCCGCACAGGGTCTCAAAAGGGGGCTACAGAACTGAACTGAGTGGATTTTATGACGAAAAATAGGGTCATAAGAACTGATTTTTTTCAAAAAAGTAGGTCTTTAGAACTGGCCTATAGTTCAATTTTGATTAGCAAGAACGATTTTTTTTTAATGTTGTTGTTTTAGAACGCAACATTTTCGAAGAATTGGGGCTTTGGAACGCAAAATTTCGCGATTTTTGAATTTTCAATAACATTGGGGTCTTAAGAACTGATGCAGGCTCAAAGGGGGTCATAAGAGCTAGCAGCAGAGGGTGAAAAAGGGGTCTTCAGCGCGGCACATACCTATACCCTTTTCCAATGTCAGTGCCCCCCCCCCCCCCCGGGGTTTGCAGACAGCATTCCAAAAAGATACTATCGTATACGGCTATAAATTGCAAAAATAGAACGCTAACCAAATCGCCCAACTAAATTTGTTAAAGGGACATTAAGTGGTGTTGAAAATTTTAAATGTTTAAAAAATAACTTCAGAATTCAAGATGAACATTAAAAATTGCCATTATTGTTGTTTCTACTAACAAAAACACAGCAAAACTTATTTAAAATAATATCATCGCTATTTATTGAAAAACGCCCTCTATGCAAATATGGTTCGCGTTATGTATCACGCTACTGCAGGGGGATACTGCCGGACGTAAAATGCTCGTCGCGGCTGTACGAGCATTTTGAATCGACGTCTTCTTGTACAAAGAGGGCTGATTTTTCTTAATCCTTATAGGTGTAAGTTCATACATGTAATACAATTATAAAAATATACTAATCCCAGTTTTTATTATAATTGAGGGCCCAGCCTCCAACACATCTCTTAGTGCCCCTTTAAGGTTTGCGTTTTTACAATCGAGTCGCCAGTGCAGGCCGGGCGCTTACATGTGAGTTGGATTTTAAAATATTGTCGCTGAAAACACCGTGTATTATTAATATAGGGCCTATAGGCTAATGCTTGGTTAGCATATTTATAACAGAAAATATCCCTAGATAAGCTAAATGGGTGATATATATATCACCGGACACTTTATAGCAATTCAAAATGCGTATTAACATTTATATGAACTATATATCTTGTTGAAAGCTCTTATTATCATTCATTGCTGGCGGAAGGTTATACACTTTGTCATTATAGAAATGGCTTCAAGTCGTAAATCATTAAATATGAACAATCTTTGATATCTCCTATTCATTGCTAACAAAGGCCAATGGGGAAATCTGCTCCCGACCGACCATACATCTCGAATGGATGTTCTTGAGAAATGCTATATATCCAGATTGTCCTAGCCGATATTATCTGCCATGGTATTTAATGCCTTAAATAATTCGTATGGATTTAACAGCGGCTTTATATACATGTAAACCGTTTTACCCTACAGGGTGTATCAGAAAGAACTGTACCGAGGCAATATGATTTATTACGGTATGAATTCGATTGATAATTTTCAAACCGTTTTCACATATATCTTGCGCAAACGCCCAGCGTTTATAAGAATTTTAAATTATGAAAATCGGACATTTCTGATGAAAAATACAGACTTTCTGGTAAAGATGGTAGATTTAAATTATGGTCGAAATTATCAATTTAAAAAATCTGTGAAATTACTAACCTGCCTGAGATGTCTATCCGTCCATAGGACAGGGTTTATTTTTGGTCGCCATATCTCAACTTTTCACATCAAATGTATAACTATTTATTATTTGCATACTTTTGTGGGTGATATTTAGAGATACATTTTGATTTTTAATCCGCAAATAAACCGGGATTTGTTCTGCTTGAGTGGTTTTAACTTTCCTTTCTTTGGCGGGAGTTTTGAATATTGCTTATGTAGTGTGGGCTACATTGTTTGATATGTTGGATTGAAATTGAAAACACGATTTTCATCGATTTCGATTATGTCTTGCCACACGAGAACAAAAAGAGATATATCAATGAAATTAACATATAATATAGGAAACATGTTCACCTTTATATTGCAGGTGTTTAAATTTAAGACAATAATCATTTTGTATTTTTTATGAATTTTATAAACACGGTACAGTTCTTTCTGATTACACCCTGTAGGTTACGAGTGATCGCCATGACAAGAGTATTTAGTATTCATACGATTCTTTTGTTATACAGATTATGTGCTATCTTTAGTAGATAGCATATCATAATTGTTGTTGCTCATTTTGCTTTCTATCTTGAATTGGAAGTATTTTCAGAACGCCTAGAAAACATATCTGCTATGTTCAATAGATAGCATATTGATCGTAAGAGCCATATATAGTGCATAGATCTAGAGCAGGGGTTCTCAACCCGTGGGGATCGTGACCCCCCATGGGGGTCGTTTTGGGGTTTTCAAGGGCTCATAAATATAGGTTTGGGGGGAACCGTGTTCGCTTTAAAAAAGCTTAGAAACACCCAAAGAAACGTCAAATATGCAAAATTTCCTGCTCGCTACGCTCGCATCAAAACTATTAAGCAGTTTCATTCATGATATCCGCGGCTGGTGTTTTTATTCAATTTTGTTTTGGGGGTCACGGTACTGACCAGGAATGTTAAAAGGGGTCGTGGGGCAAAAAGGTTGAGAACCACTGATCTAGAGACATGGTCATCAATGGCGGCGTAGGCCGAACATTTTGAACATTGTGATTCATTTTGTAGGTTGTATCATACCGAATTATGCAGTGATAGCCATCTTTAGGGAGTGTTCATAAATACTTTTTTTTTGGGGGGGGGGGGGGTTGGAAACAATTGAGCCATGGGACATCTTTTTTTTTGGACCCCCCCCAAATAGGGTGGGTTTTTTTCTTGACCCCCCCCTTTCAAGAACCTTTTTTTTTGTTGACCCCCCCCCCCCCCCCCCCCCCCCCCCGTCGTTCAAAATGCTGCTTTTGTCAAAAATACCAACCTTTATTTTTGGACCCCCCCCCCCTATACAAGCACCTTTTTCCCTGACCCCCCTTTTAAGAACCTTTTTTTTGGTTGCCCCCCCCCCCCTCATATTTTCCATCCCACCCCCCCCCCCCCCCCCACCAAAGTATTTATGAACACTCCCTTAGTATAGCATAATTATTAACAACAAATGGTAAATAACAAAATAAACCGGACGCTCAAAATAAGTTGGATTTTATGATATATTTCTGAAAACAAAAGTATAGAGAAATATTATTAATAGGCTAATGCTTGGTTAGCATGCTGAAAGTAGTCCGAGGAGTTAAGCTAAATGAGTGCGATATAATCTATATATCACCAGGACACCCTTATAGCAATTCAAAATGCCTGTTAAAATTTAAATGAACTATCTTGAAAGCTCTCATTATCATGCATTGCCGGCGGAAGGTTATACACTTCGTCATTATATAAGTACTGAGCTTCAAGTCGTAAATCATTTATATGAACGCTTTTGATACCTACTCTCATTCATCGCTAAAGGCCGATGGAAAAAATCCCCTCAAGACCGACCCATACTTTTGAATGAATGTTCTTGAGAAATGCATAATACATCTTATCCTTGTAATAGCAGATAATTATTATGCCATGGAATTTACTCCCTTAACACTTTCCACGCGGCAAGCAGCTGCAGACGACATTCCAAAATTTCACAAAATGTTTCAAAAATGTCAAATATTACTGTATTTCATTACCATATTTGGAATCACCATGAGAAATGCATCGAAATAAGTATAAACATGCCTAGTGTTTGGTCAGTAATCTTTGAGATAGACTTTGAAAATTATGAATTCTGAAAAATCTGTTTTGTGTATAGTAAAAATAATAGCCGCGCGGGAAAGCGTTAAATTCGCTTATTTTCAGCATTTCAGGAAGAATCAATGGGATTTAGCAGCGGCTTTATAATAGACCGTTACCCTAGGTTACGAGTGATCTCCATGACAAGGGTCTATTATATTACAGTACACGTCCGTATTAGTATAGGTCAAGTTGTTTTAACGACGTGGATATGTAGCGGAATGAATCCGGATTTCCAATACGCATATTATTATATACACACTGACACATCATAACATTTCCTGTCGCGGTTTAGGAGATGTTTGTTCCACGGTTAAAGGTAGATGTTCTGATTGCTGGCCCGATTTTCAACTTGATGTTTTCTATTTTACATGAAAGGTCATCCTTAAAATTGGCACATTCCAAAGTTTGAGTTGCATAACTCCAATGGTTCTATTTTTAGAAGCACAAGGTCACAAAACATTTGCCCATTGAGTCCTACACAAACTGGTTGGTGGTTAACCACCTTTGGCAGTAAATCACCATTGGCGGGGTTGAGGGGGCGAAGCCCTTGAAGCTGTTTACATTTGTTTACATAACTTTGTTATAAGACGATTTAACATTGCCCGAATGAGTAGTTTCATCCGAATTACTTTTTTTCAACCGAAAGATCATTGAAGTGGGTCGTGCCACCCCCCCCCCCCCACCCCTCCTTGACACGCCACTGTCCGATGACTGGTTCTAAGAACAGGTTCTTCAAGCAAAGGCGCTATCTACTGAAGATAGCACATCAATCTGCGACTGTGACGCACCGTGCATTACGAGCCCCCGTCAATATGAATCAACGTTCATAATATTTCATTTCTTTTATTTCATTTCATTTCTTAAAGACACTTGAAATTATAAATATGATTTTTGTGAACCAAGGCTGTACAGAGATCAGGTATTAGGGGATTTCTTTTAGAAAGTAGATTTTCTTGCAGATTTACATTTTTGATCATAAATCATAAATAATGTTCTGAGTTACAGAGCGATGTGATTCCTAATTACTTCAAAATCATGGTTGAAAATAGATTGTTTGCTAGCGAACAGTTTATTTTCACTCTATTTTCACCCTAAAAACCTTGATTTTGAAGTAATTAGGAATCGTATTGCTCTGTAACTCAGAATATATCTATGATTTATGATCAGAAATGTAAATCTGCAAGAAAATCTGCTTTCTAAAATATAATCATGAATAGAGGGCGCCCCTAGAAAGATCACATAATATGGTGGATTCTCGTGGTTTCCTCAACGAATGTACCGGTACATTAGATAAAGATTTATCCTAATGATTTATCCTAATTAACACAGTTTATTGATGCTCAATTAAGCAGTGAATCATATGCGTCACCGAAGTCAGCGGGCTTAAAGTTTCCCTTATAAAACAGTAATCAGTGGAAATATTAAAATAGAACTAATTATTTTTTAAATTGACAATATCACTCATCTGCTAATGATTAGTTTATACAAAACTTAACACTTTCCACGCGACGGCCAGTCGTCTGCAGGTAACAATTATTGAATTTCATCACCATATAAGAAGGAATCACCATGAGAAATGCATCAAAATAAGTACAAACATGCCTAGCATTGGTTCAGTAATTCTTGAGATAATACTTTGAAAGTTGGGGAAGGTTTCTGAAAAAATCTTTTTCGTATGATAAAACTAATAGGTTCGCGTGTTAAAAGGGTCAGTGAAGCTAAATGAGTATTTTGAAAAGATATAATATATAGTGATAAGGGATATAATTGGACCGTGAGTTGGGAAATGTCTGCAATATTTCCCGGGCAATATTTATTATAATGCGAAGTGTTGTATTTCTGGTCCCAATTTAAAGTTCCGGTGTGGGGGGGGGGGGGGGGGGGGGGGTTACTAAGATATGTTTACCGAAAACCCATAATCTTCCTATATATTTGTCAGATTTTGCTAAAATTTCGGTCATTCATTTGCGAAGAGGGTGGAAAAATGGGACCCTACGGCACATCCCCGTAACCTCATATCCACTAAGTACCCCCCCCCCCCCCCCCCCCCCGGGATAATAGAGTTAATACTGCAGAGTTTGATGGGAAAGGAATATAATTGATTTCACACAAAAACATTTCCATCAAAGCATTAGTAGGTGTTCCGAGAGTTGATGCATGGGTATAGCCCATTACATCGTTCGGAGCGCATACTGGGTTTTATAGTTCTATACGATGTACATAATACAGGGTGTCTCCCCAAAAAATTACAACGCACCTTTAGATGATCTTAACTTCCTAAATAAGTGTCGGAATAGAACAATTCAAACAACGTTTGATTCGGTTCAGTAATCACGGAGAAATGAGCTGTTTTAGAAAGTTACGATCATGCACCTAAAGGTGCGTTGTAAATTTGTTTTGAGACACCCTCTATAAATAAGGGTTACTGCTTCATCATCCTGGTGTGATTAAGATTAAATTTGAAAAGACAACACGTTTTTCATTTCCTGATTTCGCCTCTGCACGTCCTTTATAATCATGATAATGTGGAAGGCGGAAAAGGGCATGGTTGTATGGCACATTCGATTGTTTGGTATGTTAGGCACTCTGTGATTTACTGCCAAAGGTGGTTAACCACCAACCAGTTTGTGTAGGACTCAATGGGCAAATGTTTTGTGACCTTGTGCTTCTAAAAATAGAACCATTGGAGTTATGCAACTCAAACTTTGGAATGTGCCAATTTTAAGGATGACCTTTCATGTAAAATAGAAAACATCAAGTTGAAAATCGGGCCAGCAATCAGAACATCTACCTTTAACCGTGGAACAAACATCTCCTAAACCGCGACAGGAAATGTTATGATGTGTCAGTGTGTATATAATAATATGCGTATTGGAAATCCGGATTCATTCCGCTACATATCCACGTCGTTAAAACAACTTGACCTATACTAATACGGACGTGTACTGTAATATAATAGACCCTTGTCATGGAGATCACTCGTAACCTAGGGTAACGGTCTATTATAAAGCCGCTGCTAAATCCCATTGATTCTTCCTGAAATGCTGAAAATAAGCGAATTTAACGCTTTCCCGCGCGGCTATTATTTTTACTATACACAAAACAGATTTTTCAGAATTCATAATTTTCAAAGTCTATCTCAAAGATTACTGACCAAACACTAGGCATGTTTATACTTATTTCGATGCATTTCTCATGGTGATTCCAAATATGGTAATGAAATACAGTAATATTTGACATTTTTGAAACATTTTGTGAAATTTTGGAATGTCGTCTGCAGCTGCTTGCCGCGTGGAAAGTGTTAAGGGAGTAAATTCCATGGCATAATAATTATCTGCTATTACAAGGATAAGATGTATTATGCATTTCTCAAGAACATTCATTCAAAAGTATGGGTCGGTCTTGAGGGGATTTTTTCCATTGGCCTTTAGCGATGAATGAGAGTAGGTATCAAAAGCGTTCATATAAATGATTTACGACTTGAAGCTCAGTACTTATATAATGACGAAGTGTATAACCTTCCGCCGGCAATGCATGATAATGAGAGCTTTCAAGATAGTTCATTTAAATTTTAACAGGCATTTTGAATTGCTATAAGGGTGTCCTGTGATATATAGATTATATCGCACTCATTTAGCTTAACTCCTCGGACTACTTTCAGCATGCTAACCAAGCATTAGCCTATTAATAATATTTCTCTATACTTTTGTTTTCAGAAAATATCATAAAATCCAACTTATTTTGAGCGTCCGGTTTATTTTGTTATTTACCATTTGTTGTTAATAATTATGCTATACTAAGGGAGTGTTCATAAATACTTTGGTGGGGGGGGTGGGATGGAAAATATGAGGGGGGGGGGCAACCAAAAAAAAGGTTCTTAAAAGGGGGGTCAGGGAAAAAGGTGCTTGTATAGGGGGGGGGGTCCAAAAATAAAGGTTGGTATTTTTGACAAAGCGCATGGCCGTATAGTAGGATGCGTGTTGCAATACAGCAACAAATGTGCTATCTTCAGTAGATAGCAAGCAGCGCATGGCCGTATAGTAGGATGCGTGTTGCAATACAGCAACAAATGTGCTATCTTTAGTAGATAGCAAGCAGCGCATGGCCGTATAGTAGGATGCGTGTTGCAATACAGCAACAAATGTGCTATCTTCAGTAGATAGCAAGCAGCGCATGGTCGTATAGTAGGATGCGTGTTGCAATACAGCAACAAATGTGCTATCTTCAGTAGATAGCAAGCAGCGCATGGTCGTATAGTAGGATGCGTGTTGCAATACAGCAACAAATGTGCTATCTTCAGTAGATAGCAAGCAGCGCATGGCCGTATAGTAGGATGCGTGTTGCAATACAGCAACAAATGTGCTATCTTCAGTAGATAGCAAGCAGCGCATGGCTGTATAGTAGGATGCGTGTTGCAATACAGCAACAAATGTGCTATCTTTAGTAGATAGCAAGCAGCGCATGGCCGTATAGTAGGATGCGTGTTGCAATACAGCAACAAATGTGCTATCTTCAGTAGATAGCAAGCAGCGCATGGCCGTATAGTAGGATGCGTGTTGCAATACAGCAACAAATGTGCTATCTTTAGTAGATAGCAAGCAGCGCATGGCCGTATAGTAGGATGCGTGTTGCAATACAGCAACAAATGTGCTATCTTCAGTAGATAGCAAGCAGCGCATGGCCGTATAGTAGGATGCGTGTTGCAATACAGCAACATATGTGCTATCTTCAGTAGATAGTAAGCAGCGCATGGCCGTATAGGATGCGTGTTGCAATACAGCAACAAATGTGCTATCTTCAGTAGATAGCAAGCAGCGCATGGCCGTATAGTAGGATGCGTGTTGCAATACAGCAACAAATGTGCTATCTTCAGTAGATAGCAAGCAGCGCATGGCCGTATAGTAGGATGCGTGTTGCAATACAGCAACAAATGTGCTATCTTCAGTAGATAGCAAGCAGCGCATGGCCGTATAGTAGGATGCGTGTTGCAATACAGCAACAAATGTGCTATCTTCAGTAGATAGCAAGCAGCGCATGGCCGTATAGTAGGATGCGTGTTGCAATACAGCAACAAATGTGCTATCTTCAGTAGATAGCAAGCAGCGCATGGTCGTATAGTAGGATGCGTGTTGCAATACAGCAACAAATGTGCTATCTTCAGTAGATAGCAAGCAGCGCATGGTCGTATAGTAGGATGCGTGTTGCAATACAGCAACAAATGTGCTATCTTCAGTAGATAGCAAGCAGCGCATGGTCGTATAGTAGGATGCGTGTTGCAATACAGCAACATATGTGCTATCTTCAGTAGATAGCAAGCAGCGCATGGCCGTATAGTAGGATGCGTGTTGCAATACAGCAACAAATGTGCTATCTTTAGTAGATAGCAAGCAGCGCATGGCCGTATAGTAGGATGCGTGTTACAATACAGCAACATATGTGCTATCTTCAGTAGATAGCAAGCAGCGCATGGCTGTATAGTAGGATGCGTGTTGCAATACAGCAACAAATGTCCTATCTTCAATAGATAGCAAGCAGCGCATGGTCGTATAGTAGGATGCGTGTTGCAATACAGCAACATATGTGCTATCTTCAGTAGATAGCAAGCAGCGCATGGTCGTATAGTAGGATGCGTGTTGCAATACAGCAACAAATGTGCTATCTTCAGTAGATAGCAAGCAGCGCATGGCCGTATAGTAGGATGCGTGTTGCAATACAGCAACAAATGTGCTATCTTCAGTAGATAGCAAGCAGCGCATGGTCGTATAGTAGGATGCGTGTTGCAATACAGCAACAAATGTGCTATCTTGAGTAGATAGCAAGCAGCGCATGGTCGTATAGTAGGATGCGTGTTGCAATACAGCAACAAATGTGCTATCTTTAGTAGATAGCAAGCAGCGCATGGCTGTATAGTAGGATGCGTGTTGCAATACAGCAACAAATGTGCTATCTTGAGTAGATAGCAAGCAGCGCATGGTCGTATAGTAGGATGCGTGTTGCAATACAGCAACAAATGTGCTATCTTCAGTAGATAGCAAGCTGCGCATGGCCGTATAGTAGGATGCGTGTTGCAATACAGCAACAAATGTGCTATCTTCAGTAGATAGCAAGCTGCGCATGGTCGTATAGTAGGATGCGTGTTGCAATACAGCAACAAATGTGCTATCTTTAGTAGATAGCAATCAGCGCATGGCCGTATAGTAGGATGCGTGTTGCAATACAGCAACAAATGTGCTATCTTCAGTAGATAGCAAGCAGCGCATGGCTGTATAGTAGGATGCGTGTTGCAATACAGCAACAAATGTGCTATCTTTAGTAGATAGCAAGCAGCGCATGGCCGTATAGTAGGATGCGTGTTGCAATACAGCAACAAATGTGCTATCTTCAGTAGATAGCAAGCAGCGCATGGTCGTATAGTAGGATGCGTGTTGCAATACAGCAACAAATGTGCTATCTTCAGTAGATAGCAAGCAGCGCATGGTCGTATAGTAGGATGCGTGTTGCAATACAGCAACAAATGTGCTATCTTCAGTAGATAGCAAGCAGCGCATGGCCGTATAGTAGGATGCGTGTTGCAATACAGCAACATATGTGCTATCTTCAGTAGATAGTAAGCAGCGCATGGCCGTATAGGATGCGTGTTGCAATACAGCAACAAATGTGCTATCTTCAGTAGATAGCAAGCAGCGCATGGCCGTATAGTAGGATGCGTGTTGCAATACAGCAACAAATGTGCTATCTTCAGTAGATAGCAAGCAGCGCATGGTCGTATAGTAGGATGCGTGTTGCAATACAGCAACAAATGTGCTATCTTCAGTAGATAGCAAGCAACGCATGGCCGTATAGTAGGATGCGTGTTGCAATACAGCAACAAATGTGCTATCTTCAGTAGATAGCAAGCAGCGCATGGCCGTATAGTAGGATGCGTGTTGCAATACAGCAACAAATGTGCTATCTTCAGTAGATAGCAAGCAGCGCATGGTCGTATAGTAGGATGCGTGTTGCAATACAGCAACAAATGTGCTATCTTCAGTAGATAGCAAGCAGCGCATGGTCGTATAGTAGGATGCGTGTTGCAATACAGCAACAAATGTGCTATCTTCAGTAGATAGCAAGCAGCGCATGGTCGTATAGTAGGATGCGTGTTGCAATACAGCAACATATGTGCTATCTTCAGTAGATAGCAAGCAGCGCATGGCCGTATAGTAGGATGCGTGTTGCAATACAGCAACAAATGTGCTATCTTCAGTAGATAGCAAGCAGCGCATGGCCGTATAGTAGGATGCGTGTTGCAATACAGCAACAAATGTGCTATCTTCAGTAGATAGCAAGCAGCGCATGGCCGTATAGTAGGATGCGTGTTGCAATACAGCAACAAATGTGCTATCTTCAGTAGATAGCAAGCAGCGCATGGTCGTATAGTAGGATGCGTGTTGCAATACAGCAACAAATGTGCTATCTTCAGTAGATAGCAAGCAGCGCATGGTCGTATAGTAGGATGCGTGTTGCAATACAGCAACAAATGTGCTATCTTCAGTAGATAGCAAGCAGCGCATGGTCGTATAGTAGGATGCGTGTTGCAATACAGCAACAAATGTGCTATCTTCAGTAGATAGCAAGCAGCGCATGGTCGTATAGTAGGATGCGTGTTGCAATACAGCAACATATGTGCTATCTTCAGTAGATAGCAAGCAGCGCATGGCCGTATAGTAGGATGCGTGTTGCAATACAGCAACAAATGTGCTATCTTTAGTAGATAGCAAGCAGCGCATGGCCGTATAGTAGGATGCGTGTTGCAATACAGCAACATATGTGCTATCTTCAGTAGATAGCAAGCAGCGCATGGCTGTATAGTAGGATGCGTGTTGCAATACAGCAACAAATGTCCGATCTTCAATAGATAGCAAGCAGCGCATGGTCGTATAGTAGGATGCGTGTTGCAATACAGCAACATATGTGCTATCTTCAGTAGATAGCAAGCAGCGCATGGTCGTATAGTAGGATGCGTGTTGCAATACAGCAACAAATGTGCTATCTTCAGTAGATAGCAAGCTGCGCATGGCCGTATAGTAGGATGCGTGTTGCAATACAGCAACAAATGTGCTATCTTCAGTAGATAGCAAGCTGCGCATGGTCGTATAGTAGGATGCGTGTTGCAATACAGCAACAAATGTGCTATCTTTAGTAGATAGCAATCAGCGCATGGCCGTATAGTAGGATGCGTGTTGCAATACAGCAACAAATGTGCTATCTTCAGTAGATAGCAAGCAGCGCATGGCTGTATAGTAGGATGCGTGTTGCAATACAGCAACAAATGTGCTATCTTTAGTAGATAGCAAGCAGCGCATGGCCGTATAGTAGGATGCGTGTTGCAATACAGCAACAAATGTGCTATCTTCAGTAGATAGCAAGCAGCGCATGGTCGTATAGTAGGATGCGTGTTGCAATACAGCAACAAATGTGCTATCTTCAGTAGATAGCAAGCAGCGCATGGTCGTATAGTAGGATGCGTGTTGCAATACAGCAACAAATGTGCTATCTTCAGTAGATAGCAAGCAGCGCATGGCCGTATAGTAGGATGCGTGTTGCAATACAGCAACATATGTGCTATCTTCAGTAGATAGTAAGCAGCGCATGGCCGTATAGGATGCGTGTTGCAATACAGCAACAAATGTGCTATTTTCAGTAGATAGCAAGCAGCGCATGGCCGTATAGTAGGATGCGTGTTGCAATACAGCAACAAATGTGCTATCTTCAGTAGATAGCAAGCAGCGCATGGCCGTATAGTAGGATGCGTGTTGCAATACAGCAACAAATGTGCTATCTTCAGTAGATAGCAAGCAGCGCATGGTCGTATAGTAGGATGCGTGTTGCAATACAGCAACAAATGTGCTATCTTCAGTAGATAGCAAGCAGCGCATGGTCGTATAGTAGGATGCGTGTTGCAATACAGCAACAAATGTGCTATCTTCAGTAGATAGCAAGCAGCGCATGGTCGTATAGTAGGATGCGTGTTGCAATACAGCAACATATGTGCTATCTTCAGTAGATAGCAAGCAGCGCATGGCCGTATAGTAGGATGCGTGTTGCAATACAGCAACAAATGTGCTATCTTCAGTAGATAGCAAGCAGCGCATGGCCGTATAGTAGGATGCGTGTTGCAATACAGCAACAAATGTGCTATCTTCAGTAGATAGCAAGCAGCGCATGGCCGTATAGTAGGATGCGTGTTGCAATACAGCAACAAATGTGCTATCTTCAGTAGATAGCAATCAGCGCATGGCCGTATAGTAGGATGCGTGTTGCAATACAGCAACAAATGTGCTATCTTGAGTAGATAGCAAGCAACGCATGGCCGTATAGTAGGATGCGTGTTGCAATACAGCAACAAATGTGCTATCTTTAGTAGATAGCAAGCAACGCATGGCCGTATAGTAGGATGCGTGTTGCAATACAGCAACAAATGTGCTATCTTTAGTAGATAGCAAGCAGCGCATGGTCGTATAGTAGGATGCGTGTTGCAATACAGCAACAAATGTGCTATCTTCAGTAGATAGCAAGCAGCGCATGGCCGTATAGTAGGATGCGTGTTGCAATACAGCAACAAATGTGCTATCTTCAGTAGATAGCAAGCAACGCATGGCCGTATAGTAGGATGCATGTTGCAATACAGCAACAAATGTGCTATCTTCAGTAGATAGCAAGCAGCGCATGGTCGTATAGTAGGATGCGTGTTGCAATACAGCAACAAATGTGCTATCTTCAGTAGATAGCAAGCAACGCATGGCCGTATAGGATGCGTGTTGCAATACAGCATCAAATGTGCTATCTTCAGTAGATAGTAGCGCACTTAACTAAATCTGGGTTTTTATGTATAGTAGGCCTATGTGGCTATTTAGTCAGCATGACCAAGTTATTGTTGTAATGCACCCCACAAGGCTATAAGAAACACACACTTGGTACACATAACATGTACGTCCGAAACAGTCCTATATTTTTCATACTTTAAATCAATGTATAAGATGCAGGATTGTATAGTTGGCTCCGTTAACATGGTTAAGATAAGCACAAATCAACTGCCATTAAAAATGGCGAAAAGGTTCCATGCACCTGGCTATTTGAAATTGACTATATATGGAGAACCATATCATGCCATATATCAGAATAGTATTTGATTATATTAGTATTACCAAAGCAAGCGACTCCCTGACACGATATGAAACGTGATAGCTCTGGGCAAAATTCGCGATATTACTAAATGGTTTGACTATTCCTTCCTTTCGTATTTATTTACAGCGTGTTTTACTGTATTCGTCAGTCATGCCAAATAAAATGAAAAAAAACAAGTTTGTCTTATTCTACTTGTTCGATTTTGTTCTTGAACTTTCGAATATGATGATGCTTCAAATTTTAATTTCACATTGTGTAGTTACCATCAGCTTCATTTTCTTGCTTACAAGCAGGGATAGCACTGGATCAAAAATGTGAGAGGTCCCATGAAATGTTTCGGGACCCCGTAGGACTTCAAAAAACAAATTTAAGGGGTCCCGTAGTATGGGTAGGGCCTATTTGAAAATGGAAGAAACTGATTTAGGAAAATTAGAGGCCACACTATGAGTCGATGACTTATGGTTTGGTTAGTTAGGGGTCGACGGGTATGATCGATGATGAGGACAGTTTTATTGAATTTATATTGTGAGCAAAGGATGGATATGTAATTTACAGAATTTCTTAAGGTTTCCATTTCCATACATCGTCAAATGTGAGGGGTCCCTTCAATTTTGATCGGGACCCGCAAGGCTTTCCAATTTGAAATCTGACGCGTCACTATTCGAAAGTGAGAGGTCTAGGACGCGCAGACGCGTCATAATGCGACCCTTGCTTACAAGTGTAAAATTGCCACATACAAATAGAACTTAAAGGGAAGCGGTCATGGTGAGGATTCAGCGCGCGGCGACTATTTGAATCTAAACAAGTTGGACATTGGCGCAGTCTGTAATTGTTCTACGTATGTTTACATGCAAGCGGTATTGTGTGCGACTCTACAACGAGTAATTAGGAATCGTATCGATCTGTAAGTTAGACGATCTTTATGATTTATGATCAAAAATGCAAATCTGCAAGAAAATCTGCTTTCATAGTAAAAATCAATGATAGAGGGCGCTACTTGGAAAAGATCACATAATATGCCTTTAAATACAGGTCAACAAAATGTGACGTGTTTCTACTATAATAATGGTATAGCATATGTGTTATGAGCCCGTCTCATGTAAAAAAAAAGAGATCCCGCATTTAAAAGAAAAAAGAAAAAAAAATCTCTTTTCAGGTTTCCTCTGAGACAACATTTTTGGTTGTTGGCTAATGCATGTACACCTAGCACATAAAGTCCCTGCTCAGGTGCTTTGAGGTTGACTAATTCAAAATATATAATCGGTACCAAAAATCTGAGATATACATTAAATGAGCAAATTTCTTCTCCGCAGTTTGATACCTCATTCAACAAAATCGAATGGATACTTTTAAAGTTATATCGATTTCAATGACCGCGGATGCAACAGAAAAGTGGCACTAGGTATACGAATCATTGATTTGTGTGTGATGACTGTGTGCTATCTGAACGTGACAGATGAATGGGTCTTTAGTGATAACTTTAGTGATAATGTGCGGGACAAAGGGTGTATCTGGCTGTGAAGAATACAAGTCTTAGGGACGCACCATTTGATTTTCAGGGGGGGGGGGCATGGAAGTTGGGGTCGGGCGGAATTTTTTTTTTGTCACCGAAGTAGGCGACATTTTTTTCTTTTTTTGCCACCTTTGGCGGCAATTTTTTTTTTTCCGCCAAAGGCGGAAAAGTTTTTTGTTGTTTTTGTTTTAACTGTTTTTCTGTACATTAAGTTGGGTGTGTCATAATTTTTTTTTTTTACTCGGCAGTGAGTCATCTTTTTTTTTTTTTCCTGGTTGGTGGGCAAAGTTGTTTTTTTCTTCCTGGAAAGTGGGCAAAGTTTTTTATTTTTAAAAACTTCCATGCCCCCCCCCCCCCCCCCCTGAGTATCTAATGGTGCGTCCCTTAGCTGATAAGCTGTGAGTTTTTCAGTGCGTAAATCCATAGACGGGTAAAACATTGATTTTTACCGTCTATGGTAAATCACACACAAATCAATGATTTCCTATACCTAGTGCCACTTTTCTGTTGCATCCGCGGTCATTGAAATCGACATAACTTTAAGAGTATCCATTCGATTTTGTTGAATGAGGTATCAAACTGCGGAGAAGAAATTTGCTCATTTAATGTATATCTCAGATTTTTGGTACCGATTATATATTTTGAATTAGTCAACCTCAAAGCACCTGAGCAGGGACTTTATGTGCTAGGTGTATTTTGAATGTGTATAAGATTATCGTGTCATGATGGTATCTGAGATGAAATGTGATGTGATATTTATAGCGAGTTAAAACACTTTCCACGCGGCTATATTGGTTGTACCATTATACAAAACAGATTTTTCAGAAACCTTTCCCAACTTTCAAGATCTATCTCAATGATTACTGAACCAATACTAGGCAGGTTTGTGCTTATTTCAATGCATTTCTCATGGTGATTCTAGATATGGTACTGAAATTCAATAATTCTGACATTTTTTGAAACATTTTGTGACATTTTGGAATGTCGTCTGCAGACACCCGCCGCGTGTAAAGTGTTAAACCAAGGTTACTCGTGAGCTGCATCATCATTAGGCTCTAATATACATGTTATATAAAAAGGTCATAATTTCGACAGGAATAGAACATCTTTCGTAACGCATGCAATTTTAAAGATACTTTTGGGTTCTTCGATTCAATAACTATATTGTTGAGAGTTCTATTCTTAACAATTTCCACGCGGCAATTAGTTTTACAATATGCAAAACAGATTTTTCAGAAACCTTTCCCAACTTTCTAAAGTCTATCTCAAGAATTACTGAACCAATACCAGGCATGTTTGTACTTATTTTATTGCATTTCTTAGGGTGATTCCAAATCTGGTGATGAAATTCACCGTAGTCTTGAAATTTTTGAAATTTTTGAATGTTGTCTGCAGACGCCTGTGGAAAGTGTTACCTGTGGAAAGTGTTAAGGGATCCATTAGAGGACAAATGTATTCTGAGCTGAGAGTGTGGAACTTGATAGAGCATTACATAGCATTGTGAGAGGGATTTTTAAAAAAATATTCCTAAATGCATAATTTGATGGTCTTGTCATTTACACGCGAAAATTGTAAACATTTGAGGCCCACTTTTCTTTTTCCCGTAAGAGCAATCCTACACTGTTAAAACGCTGTTTAAAATTTTAAACAACCACAAGTTAACCAGTGAATCGCTCAACGTTGTTTAACATTTTAAACAATATTGCTCAAAATCTTAAACAAGTTGATTACATTTTGAGTAGCATAAACAACGATGAGCGATTCACTGGTTAACTTGTGGTTGTTTATGATTTTAAACAACGCGTTTAACGGTGTAAATAGACCATTGTTTTCACTAGTATTTAATAATCCCCATGCATATTCTACAATTGGAAGAATTGAGAGAAGAGCAAATTTATTTTGATACACCCTGTGATGCATGATGCGAGGAAGATGCGATTAAGGCCTGTGCATGAAGCTATTATAAGGTCTGTGGTTACAGCATACAAATCACTGCATCGGAAAAATCGTCTCGTCACGGGCATAGGAAAAATACGGGGAAATTGTAAGATCATTATTGAAAGTCAAAATTGAAATTTAAGTACCCACATTACACGTTAATGATGCATTACTAACCTTTATTATAGATAGGCTTTGCGAGTATAGGGGCGAGTGATTTGTATGTTCAGAGCTTTTGGTTTTATATGTACACGTATATAGAGGAGAAAAATGGACCGCGGGGCAGTGTGATCTTCATCAATCAATCAATCTCTATTATCTATAGGCCTATATATTTATTATCTCATCTTTATTTATCTATTATTTGGGGTTGAGAGAGAGGTCTAAATATATGCATGCACCATAATGGGTTTTTCTTCTTCTTCTTCTTCATTTACAGTACATTTGCCTATAAATATTTTATATTTTGGAGATACAAAGCTTTAAAAAGATTTCGACACTTTTAGGATACCATGTTGTAAAGGCCTGTATAGCATGTGTTGTCACGCGAATGCAAGCACGTTAAGTTACATTTTGGTCATTTTGCAGAAGCATTTTTGTGCTCAAGTATGTTTTGTTCAATTATTCTTATTGGGAATTATCCATATTATGAGGGGGAATTGTGGGTTTGTGTAACACCCACCCCTGATACACAACATCCAAAGAAAACAGACAAAATTGAACTATTTTTATGTACTTGATATTTGGTATTCGTAAAATTCTAAATTGACGAATTAAATTTCATTTTTGGCCATGAACTTTGCGTAAATAATTCAATTGTATTGTGATTTGGTATTACTATTGGTTTATGGGATAATCAATTATGGGGAAAGGTTAAAAATAAAGAAATTATGGGGGAGAAAATCGAAAATATAAATATCGATTGGTTCAATATTTGGAAAACACTCGTTCATGATGTTAAAGAACCACGACTTTAAAAACAATGAACTGGATAATTCTTAGCAAGATTTATCCAACAACGGTATTTCTTAAGAAAATATAGAAGGAGGAAAATAATATTTGTGAAACTTGTAAAAAAATCGATTACATCAGTGACAGTTAAGAATAACTGTCACTGTATACAAGGAACATTTCTTTATAGCTGTAAGAAAATCAAAACAAGAAAGAGATTGACAAAATACTTTTGCAACAGTATAATCTATAGACATAAAAATATTGCAAAAATATGTATTATTTGGCTACCATGATGATAATAGTAATACTGTTGATATCATTAAGATATACGTGTTACGTGTTGCACTATTAGCAAATACCATGGGGAAATACCCCCCCCCCCCCCCCCCGATTTAAGTGTCTTATACTTAGGACTTAAAATTTGATTTTTTGTTGTTGTAAGATTTAATTAAGGGGAGTGAAATAGCCTACGTTATATATGTAATCATTCATGTTTGTATATATATTATGTGATGTGAATACATGCAATAAAACAAAAGATGAAAAAAAACCCCGTTATGGGGGAAATGCAATTGCAATCGGGAACGATAGTGCGTCTCATATATATAAACTATTTTCATTGCTAATTGCACATGATTTAATTGCAATGTGGAACAGAAAACATAACGCGCGCATTAACATACAGTCATCAAAAAAAAGTAACTATACAGGTAATTAATGGGCTTTTAAAGGCATATTATGTGATCTTTTCCAGAGGGCGCCCTCTATTCATTATTTTTTTTAGAAAGTAGATTTTCTTGCAGATTTACATTTCCGATCATAAATCATACGTACATTCCAAGTTACAGAGCGATACGATTCCTAATTACCTCAAAATCATGGTTTTAGAGTGAATTTAGAGTGAAAAATATAAAGTGTCAGGATTCGGACAGTTTATTTTCACTCTAAAACCATGATTTTGAAGTAATTAAGAATCGTATCGCCCTGTAACTTGGAATGTATGCATGATTTATGATCAGAAATGTAAATCTGCAAGAAAATCTGCTTTCTATTTTTTTTTCGATGTTGAGGGCGTTCCCTGGAAAGATCACATAATATACCTTTAACTCTAAATACATCCTATCCTAAAATATTAAATTATAAAGTTGTTGAGAAATCTTCTATAACCCTAACCCTGCCATATACCACAATATACCAAGACTGGGCACGTTGGTACCACCCGGCGTGGAAGTTTTTGGATGAAAAAATGGACATAGCCCATAGGCCTATTGTTTGCGCAATACACTGCGCAAACTAACCTTGACAGCGGTGGTGTAGTGGGGAATTCTTCGTCTCTGGTGCGAGAGGTTCCTGGATCAAATCCCGGGGGATCGGGGGGATATTTTGGCCGATTTTCCGCGTTGAAGAAAAAATTCTGAAAAAAGTGGGGGGTAGAGTTAGGGTTAATATGAGATATTGCGCGCTAGGATTAGGTGATTCTTGAGGAAGTGACACTTCAAAATGTAAGGTGAAGTCCGACTTTCATTTTCACATAACTTTATAATTCATTATTTTTAGGTGGGATAGGCCTATATATTTTTAGAATTAAAAGCCCATTTATTAACTCTATAGTTACTTTTTTTGATGACTGTATATTGGTATTATTATAGCGTGCGTGAGTATGACATAAAGTTTGGTATTTTTCTTGCTAAATACCTAAAATAAGTTCAAAAGTGCTATCAGCAACCTGTTTTTGACCCGAGGTCCAAAAAGTGTTACGAAACAATTCAAACAACCTACTAGTACTATACTTTATTGACTTTTGGTCTCGGAAAAATAGAATTACACTATAGGAGATTTTTTGCACCAACTCTCTTATTTATCATGTTTATAGCAGTATATTGTGTGTTTCCGAGGTTGCGTTTCAACACTTATTGAACCGATTTTACTACATAGAAGTTTACAAGAACGTGCAAATATTTGTACAGCACAAGGTTATTGTCAAGGTTTCGGTTGGTTGTATATAAAACAGTTCTCTTTATAAAAATGACGCTGTATTGACGAGTTGTCATCCCTAACTCTATAACACCACACGGCAACAGATTTTTTTCCGACGGAGAAAATTCACCCGAAAGGTCACCCCGACCGACTTAGAGCAATTTTACTAAATCTCCTATATTATTTGAATGGCGGTCATTTTGAAATCCAAGATGGCAGCCAAACCATTGCTCGAAAAATGTGGGTTCTCGGATATTTTAAAATTGGCGCATCAAAACAAATAAGCCAATTTTCATACTTTCTGCTATAGAAGTGAACATCTTCCACTAACTACCATGACTATTGCATATGTCTCCTTGTGCAGTATTAATAGGGATGGATTTGTTTCCATGGCCATTTGCGGTAAACTAATTCAGTTTACTATGCGGGTTGTGCAATATTACATATAGTGCACCTAGTAATTGAAACAAATTGGATTATTCCAGAGAGCAGGAAAAAGCTTATTAATCCCAGAAACATTACTAACTGTGGCGTAAAAAAACGCTTTTCGAAGTTCCTCTAAATGATAAGATCTGGAAACCCTGTCTTCAATGCAGTTAAAACGTTTAAAACAATAATTCTCTATTATCACTAATAACTAAAGCCAATGCTATTGAAGTGTCTCTACAAAGTAAACTCGGTGAGAATTTCCTTCCATATATTTCATTTTTTTATTCCTCGTTATATAGGGATATACCTGTTCATTACCTTTCCATTAAACAGGTCTATGTTTTATAGACCAAACATTATAAAGGAACATATTAGTATAAATAAAAATAAAAATAATCAAATTTTACAATTCGTATCAATTTTTATTTATTTATAGATCTATTGAAGATAGCAAAAGAATAGCTTATTAGAAAATGCAAACTGAATTACCCATGTTAATAAATGTAGCCACAGCCCACAGTATAATGTGTAGATGCTATCTACTGAAGATAGTAACGTAAACGTTGGCTAATTATGACAATACACTTGCGTAAATACGGTAGTTATCTAAGCCAGCAATCTTGAAATGTCCTTTGTACGTAACCATGGTAATTATCTACACGTTCTTTCCTCCCCTACTTCCATAATGTTTTCCGATTTACCCGTATCATGTAGCTTTTCACAGTATTCATGAGCGTACCCATGCAGAACAGAAACCTTTAACCCCGGGGGGGGGGGGGGGGGGGGGGGTGGTCGGCCAAATAACCGGAGAATGATTGTGGGGGCTGCTATAGGGGGTTATGGGGCTATTGAGAGTGTGCGGGGCTATAGGAACCCTCTGAGACCAAAGGGTTGCTGAGAGCTTGAGTGGCTGCTGGGTCGTGTGTGGTTGTTGGCCGCCGCTGAGAGGTTAAAATACTACCACGGTTAGTCTGCTTTTACATGTACATTACATTTGTAGCCTCAAACCCGATGGGTTCAGACCATTCATCAATACACCCCCTCACCACTCATTTCAAATCTGAAACATTATGGCTGTTAGTGTTACTGTTAGTACGTAAGGTAGGTATATATTTTGTGAGGCTCTTGCATTTCGGAATAATTACACGGCCGCATGAAGAAAAGACCAATATTTTGTTTCCTACAATAGTGTTTCTATCTTATGAATGAAATAATAACTGCAAGTAGTTTGTTGTGTGACAAATGCATCATAATGTACTAATATATGAGTGATGACAGTGGCTTAATTCAATATTACAGCAGTGGTCATATATGCGGCAAATGAAACGTCAGTCACATTTGTATCAGTGCAGGGTTAATGCAATTAATTAACGTACATTATTTTCATCGATAAAGAGAACATCGGTCACATGTAATGGTTGATTACACACTAAGCTCAAATGAAATTTCCTCACACAAACGTATTTGGCTTTATCAAGGTTCTATTTAGTATATTTTACCAATCGCTTTTACACTGATCTCAAGGCAAATGTATTATTTTCCAATTTCTGTCACGTTCAAATGACGTCCTTATTTAGTTAATACTGCTAAATGCAATGTCACATTTATCTCACTAGTGTGATTGGCTAAATTGACAATTATTGATTTTATAAGCGTTCCCGTTTCGATAGCTAATAAAAATAAACAAAATATGGCATTCACAAAATACAATGCATGGCAGCAGGCAATAGTATATATAGACTTACCCTACTACTAACGTTCAGATAAGGTCCTTATTTATATCCCAGTGCTTTGACGCGTATTTCCAGAGTGTGTGTTTTGGTTTCAGAGAGTATATTCTTAACCAGGTTGCAGAGTTCCAAATTTAGCTGATTATCGTGCTATTTATAGCCGGTGTAGCATCCACCAGTTTGCCGCATTAGCGAAGTCATGCTCCCTTGACTGTCCAACGCAGCTGTTATTCGCTCATCGAAATTTGCATCCAGAATCATGCAATGAATTAATAAACAGTTTTCATCTTTCAAATATTATCATCGCTGTAATAATTATACACCAAATCCTTTGTATGTGCGGACTCATATTTTGTATTCCCCCTCATAGTAGGACAGTCAGCATCATCGCTAGTTGGGTATCGCATCAAACCATTACAAGCAATAAGCACGGAGTCGCTCTCGCTCGCGCAGTGGCAGTATTTCTTGCTTGCTATCTACTGCTGATAGCACACACACGGTGTTTCTATACCTCATTCGCATAATTTTCTACAAATTGACACGTAAGGAGAAAATTAGTCGGACGCGTTTCCATGGAAATTAATTCATTCTTTGCTAATAGTTAGACATTAATTATTCTTTGTAGAAGAAGAAAGGAGCAGGGTGACTTTGAATTAGATGATAAATGTGATCTTTTGTTCACGGTGGGCTATAATAGTCGCCGGTTGTTTTCTAAACAAGACCGATCATTCGGCTAATGAAAGTTGATTCCTAGTTTACTGTTACATATTTTTTTAAGAGTGGGTAGGTGACTATTTTATTATTCATTATTCATTATTTCAAATCAATTTCATTATTGCATCTGTAAGTGGTGTTTAACTACTAGCTACCTATTGATTCATGTTATTACATGTTTTAATTAACACTTTAAAACAATTAAGAAAGTATTTTGTAGATGTTTTGTTGAAAATATCACAAATCTGTCTGAAATATATTTGCAAGATCAATTTATACATCTTAAATGTGAGAAGGTGAAAACATGTTCATTATTAACCATGTACTATGACACCACTATCAATAAAATCCCTTAAAATC
Source organism: Ophiura sarsii (assembly GCA_035610835.1). Lineage (NCBI taxonomy): Eukaryota > Metazoa > Echinodermata > Ophiuroidea > Amphilepidida > Ophiuridae > Ophiura > Ophiura sarsii. Next base: position 80,063,654 of record CM069443.1, read on the forward strand.
AACGGGAAGAGATGTCTGGTATTTTGAACCACTAAAACTTTAGATTTTTGTTCAAGTTTGTCAGAAAATTTATCAAGCGCTGTATCTTTTGAACTATTGTGATGTATATAAAGATGTATACATTTTTGGAAAGGAAATGAGTCAGAGAATCCATTTTTGGTATCAAATTTCACTTAAAAATGCTGATTTTTAAATTTTGACCACAAAAAGAAAAATCACTTTTTTTGGCTCAAAATTGTTCGGACAAAACAACGTAACAAAACCGGTTTTGGGAAAAAATACCGAAATTGCACCAAAATTATATATTTTTAGAAAATTTTAAAATTGTGTACAATTTGTGAACTTACTCGAAAATTGCCTTGAAATAACCAAAATAAAACAATAAACTTGATTTTTGTCGGTTTATGGGACGCCACCACCCAGCTCTCGAAAATGTTATTTATACCCCCCCCCCCCCCACCCCCACCCCACCCCACCCCACCTCCCACGCTCCCAAATCTCTAACTCAGCGGCACATTTCCAAAACGTTTTGAATCCCCCCCAAAAAAAACCACCACCACCCCACACAAAACCACCCACTCACAAAAACAAAACCCGTCCGACCGACCCTATATTATTACCCACTGTGGACACTACCTGAGAGGTCCGTTTGCCCGTAGTGTTTTTTTCGTGGTCTTATCGTCGACTTGTTTATGACCGCCCACCCCTCCACCGCCCCTCCCCTCCACCCCATCTGTATTCTTTCTAGTTAGGGTTATTGGCGAAACAATGGATGCGGAAGTAAAAACAGATAATGGTGATCGGGCCCAATTTGTGTTTCGCAATGTTTAAACATTTAAAAAAAAAGCGCAAACCGCACGCAGATTTTCAGTTTTTTAACTATTTTGTTTTGGGTTTTGATCACCCACTTAGGCCTATATTACAATTAGTATTAATTTCATGACCATCCCCCCCCCCCCCCCCCCACCCTATTTTCGGTGTAAAAAAACCCGATGACCCCAGGATATTGGGGACATGTATGACCTATAATCATGGGTTCAAAAATTGAACAACAAATGATATCTCAAATTCCTTTTATGATCACAGTGATTCCAGAAATGATAATTTTATCATAGTCATTTTGCACTTTTAGTTTTAGTTTTGCCTCACACAGTGGTCAAAAGGTCAATACATAACCTCTTGTATAAACTGTTAAAATGACATGATGCAAATAGATATATCGACTGAATTCCTCAAATGCACGTGTATTTTTAAGACTATACACGATCTGCACGTCAGTTTGCACAGGGCACTGTTGAGTAATTATACAACATTCAACAGCGTATATATAATTGGTGCACGAGTTTAAAGGTAGATGACCCGATCACATTTTCGCAACACAGAATTATTTCAAACATACGGAGATTTTCATATCATATGAAAGCACGTATTTTTCTCATCATCATACTGAAATTTGACGGCCTAAATCGGTATAATTACGGAGAAATCGATGAAATAACGTCGAACTCGAATTACCGCGAATGGTGGTAACCACCGATATAGTTTGTATACTACTCAATGGGTACAGTTCACAGCATCTTGTGCGTCTACAATAAGAACCATTAGAGCTATGCAACTCAAACTTTGGAACACGACTTTTTTAAGGATGACCTTTCATGTAGAATAGAAAACTTCAAGTTGAAAATCGGAACATCTACCTTTAATTTAGTTTCACGCTTGTTAAACTACCCATGGCATAGCATGGCCATTATATCCATGTTTAAAGTTTAGACACTTTTCATTGAGTTAGACGCGTGTTGAAGTTAAACAAATTTTCGAGAATTGCGTTTAGTTAAACGATGTGTTTAAAGTCATAGAGAGATGTATTAGTCCAGGAAAGTCTTTCCTGATAAGTCAAACTTCATTATAAGAGCGAAAAAAATATGTGTAAAAATTTGAAAAAGATCACAATATTATTACTTTAAAAGCGAGTTTCATGTGTTTAGTTTGAAACCGCGTTTAAATACGTAGGGGAGAGCGGGGAGTGTTTGCTCCATTTGCATTTGAAAAGACCTATTGACATTTAATACATGAAAGATTGATATCTTGGCTACATACGACCACAATTTTAGTACCCTGTTAGGCCTTACTGTAAAGGAAAGAGAAAAGGATAAAGACAGGTGTCAAACATTGTGAACTTGCCACGACCCCGGGGCAGGTTCGTCCATGGGCTGGGGCAAGTTCGCCATGGTGTCATAATAAGCCTTCATAAAGTATTATGTATCAAATAGAATCATATATATACACATTTGTTATGCAATGTGATTTTCTTCCAAAATAACATTTAGAGAGTCCACAATTTAAGGGTGGGGATGTTTTTACGGAATACTCGTTTAGAAATTTAAAATGATAATAAAGACCACTTTGAAATCTTCTAATTGTGTTAGTGATACTCCATTCTGCAGGTAGCTTTTTTATAATTACAAAAAGGCTACAGGAGGTGAATTACAATTTTGAAATTATACAAAATCTTAATCATTTAAATCCCCATTGGCGAACATGCCGCATCATTAAAGGGCGAATGTGCCCCATAGCACAAAAAGTACATTGACCCAATAACCACGTATGTCCCACATACAACGACGGGTTTAAAACCGCATCAAATCCATAACCAATCCCATAGGCCTACGTATACCTAATTATGATTTACATTAAAATCTTCTGTACGAATATTTTTTAGAAGAAAAAAAATATCAATATCAAAAGTGGAAGAAAATCCACTTTTGTGATGTAAAACTGGTTTTTAGATGATAATTTGACAAACATTATACGGCGATCGGCCATGTTTTGTTTACCATGGCCCCGGGAAGATCGCAACAAACAGCGGAACATATTGTGTGTTCGTCAAATTCAACCAGTGGCCGCAATGATGAGGATCACGTGGTAGGCGAACCTGCCCCTATAATAGGGTGTACACTCCCCGCTCTCCCCTATACGAGAATGATAATATAGTAACAAATGGAATGATTGGCATGACGACAATAGGACCGTATGTTACAAAATGTATGTAGGCCGTCCATATTATACGGTATAGCCTACAATATGACTGATGATAGATAACCAAAAGTTCAGTCTTACCTTAAAAAGAGCTTGTTGAGCATACAATGTATCACGGTTTTCCTTAGATGAAACAACACTAAAAGGAACTCACAGGCACTATGTCACGCGTATATGATAAAGCGTTTGTTATGAATTTGTTTTGATTTTTGTTATCTATTGCCCTTTAACCTTCATTTTATGGTCAGGGTTTTATGGTATATATGGTAGTATAAGTACATGAAGGGGCGTCCCAAAAGTTCTACCTCTATCCCCGTACACTGCAAAAAGGTTGCTTAAATATTTACTCAACATTTTACACAACGTTGTTCAAGTATGCAACCGCTCAACTGTTGAGTAAAATGTGCTCAACACCGTTGGATAACATGTTTTCACCAACAGTTGAACAATTCTAGTTACTCAACTTAGTTGGGCAATTATATTCACTCAACAGTTGTTCAAGTATGCAACAGCTCAACTGTTGAGCATTTTTGAACCATTTGTTGAGATTTTTTTTCAGATTTTTTTTAAAAAAAAATCAGATGGGTTTTTTTTCAGATGGGTTTTTTTTCAGATTTTTTTTCTTCAGATTTTTTTAAAACAGTTTAAAGGTAGATGTTCCGATTTTCAACTTGAAGTTTTCTATTCTACATGAAAGGTCATCCTTGAAAAAGTCGTGTTCCAAAGTTTGAGTTGCATAGCTCTAATGGTTCTTATTTTAGACGCACAAGATGCTGTGAACTGTACCCATTGAGTAGTACACAAACTCTATCGGTGGTTACCACCATTCGCGGTAATTCGACGTTATTTCATCGATTTCTCCGTAATTATACCGATTTAGGCCGTCAAATTTCAGTATGATGATGAGAAAAATACGAGCTTTCATATGATATGAAAATCTCCGTATGTTTGAAATAATTCTGTGTTACGAAAATGTGAACGGGTCATCTACCTTTAAATGGCATTGAATATAAATTAAGTATTTATAACATATATGTGCGACTCTTAGAGTGATTTCAACTTCTTGTTGGCTGAACTTTGAGCTTCTGCTGGTAAAATAAAATAAAAATAAATTAAAAAAAAGAAGAAAAAATCCGCCCGCACGCCCATCCTCTCTCTGAAAGTTGTGGAGGACAACATAACAATTTTTTGTTGGCCTTACGCTGGGTCCTACACCGGGTTCTAAGCCCAAGCAACATGCTCGGACCAGGCTTTTAAAAGCCTATAAAAGCATAGGCCTACTGGCTGAATGAACTAAAAGTAAGAACATGTTGGAAGAAAAGAATCATGGGGCCTGGGGATAACATTGACAACGAAACCCGCAAAGACGGGGGCGGGAGGTGGGGGAGGGTTATTCTGTGATGGATGCACAGGTATAATATTGATTTACAGAATGGACCATTTAAAATTGCTAAACAAGACATGTTTTGGTCAACTTCTGGTCTCTTCTCGAATAGAAATAAGCATCATCATAATTATTCACATATATGTTGGTAACTATTTTGTGAACGGTCAGTCGAATCAACGAGAGAAAAGATTGAACAGGGTCACATATACAGGGTGTCTCAGAAAAAATTACAACGCACCTTTAGAGGATTGTAACTTTTTACATAAGTGTCAGAATAGAATAACTCAAACAACAAAATAAAGGCAAAATAGTTTGCTATACTTAAAAGAAAACCGGATGTGATTCGGTTCAGTAATTCCAGAGAAATGAGCAATTACGTAATATTAGTCTGGGAACACTTCCATCCAAGTTTGCTCATATTGAGTGATTCAGACAGCACATACACGAAATCAATACTTCTCTACACAATTACATGGATTAACGAGTTTTTATGGTTCTAGATTTTATTGTACACCACATAATATGCCAGATGAGACCAAAGTTTAACACAAAATATAAAATAAAAGTTGTCTAGATTATTTTCATCACATGTTATACTTAAGAACAGTAAAATTTAAAATTTGTAGGATAAGTTCAATCTTTTCATAATAATTGGAAACAAAATTATAGTAATTTTAGTAAATATGAACATTGTCGTTATTAAACCAAGTTCAAGATCACAAATTGAATTTTTTTATCATAGTATTAAACCGTGCTGGCTAATGGATATTAATGAGTATAAGTAACCAGACGCGCAAGTGAAAATCTGTCAAAATATGCAAACTTGGATAGAAGTGTTCCGTGACTACTCTTACGTAATCACATATATCCCCATAATTACATAACACAATTATTAACGCTGTTTTCTTCCAATTGTAGAAAACTAATTTGGCCTCATTTTACCGTTTGAATTGTAAAATTCAGATACTTAATTAGGAAGTTATGATCGCCTAATGGCGCGTTGTAATTTTTTTTGAGACACCCTGTATTATAGCCTAAAGTCATTGCTTTCAGCATGGAAGAAGTAGCCTACTTCCAAGCTTTCTGTGACTGAAATCACATCATAAGACATCTTATCAAGTCAGTAATTTTATATCGAGTCCACAAAACAAGTTCCCTTTTCTCAAAAGTTGGTGCCAAAAAAAGTTACACTCTGTAAATTGAGAGAAAATTCACAAATTTTGATTCAAATCCACATAACTTTTATTGTATATAAAAGATTAGGCGACGAGCCGCCCCCTCCCCTATCAAGGGTCGGTCGGGCGATTTTTTTAAAATCTACAATGTCACCAAAATCTGCAAATATCGGATTTTTTTTTTTTAAATGTGTGACTGCAAACATTTCGACATAGGCCTATTTTCGGTCAAAAACCAGCTGATTTTTACATGATTTGAGAAGTTTCTATTTTTTTCATTATTAAATTCTTGAAAAACACAAAAAGTTGGTCGGTCGGGCCCGTAAACTGGTTTTTTTTTGTCGCCTTGCAGTGTTTTGGGGTTTTTTTTGGTGCTTTTTTATTTAGTATTATTAAGTGCCATTGTCCCTAAAAATCAAGTTTTTGTTGGCAGACATAAAAATATGAATTTCCATTATACTTTGGTCATTGATAGACCTTTGGTCAATAAACACTAAAATGGAACTCTTTTTTTTTTGCCTTCGTTGCCATGACAACGACACATATTAGAATTGTCATGGTTTTTAACTAAATTTTCAATTTTTCATAAATTCAAAACTGCTCATTTACACATCATTTTGAACAAACAATACAACCAGGATTTTATTTTCATTCAACAATATAACCATACATGTCTCAACTTTCATGCCGTCCAACAAAAAAACTTGTACAAATTGTATTGTGGGATATACCATTATTTGAAAAAGGGGTGTTTTTCATAATAAATCGTGTGAAAAAAATACACCTTCGTAAATTAATCACAACTAGCAAAGTGGTGTTTTTTTTTGCATTCACCTTCTACAAATGAAAGCTTGAGGGATGTCTGAATAATAATTTGTAAAAATACCCATGGGTAATTCATACCTGTTGAAACAGTGTTGCCAGAAAGTGTTGACTTTTTCCAAAAAAAAATCGGTATTACATGGTGTGAAAATACACGTTTAATTTCAGCAAACTATTTAATAAATCATCCTGTTATGTCTAAAATAGAGAACAACTATTTTTGGATCAGGGATAATGTTGCTCATGTTTCAAAGTGCATATTCAAAAAAAAAGTGTTGCCAGGTAGGTTGAGTTTTAACTTTATTCATGGCAGAACAGACTCGTATTAAACAAACAGAATTCTTCTTAAATCTGCTTTTGACAGCTACATCCATTTACTGTATCACTATAAGTGAAGTTTATTTACATTCATGTGTGAATAACAAAAGGTCAAGACAGTGTTGCCATGTTAGTAGAACTTGTTAATAGCCCTTAGATGTGTCATAATAATGATGTGAACGCATATGATCATCAGCAATATAATAATAGAGGGTCATTTTTAGGTCATAGTTTCAGATCGCGCTTGCTACATGATTTTTTGATGACTTTATGCCTACTGACAATATTTTCAACAAAACAATTGAAAGAAATGCGAAATCCAGGGTGCCCCGGCCAAAAAACCAAAAAAAGTCGGCCATTTTGGAAAAACAGACTTTTGATCATAACTCAGTCATTTTTGGTCTAATTTATTTGATTTTGGTGGCAATACCCATGTTTAAAGGTACAAGATGTCATTCTATGCTGGTTTCGTCTCATATATATAACCCCTTCGTTTTCTTGTAATAGCTGATTTTGGTCAAATTTGGACTGTGAGGGCGCTTTGCAAAAAAGTAGCTATCGCATTAATAAAAATGAATTTGAATAAATGAAATGTGTTAAGAGTGTGTCGAGAAACATTGTCTGAAGATGTGAGCATGTTACCTCTTTTCGTTTTACCGTGGAATACAAAGAACGCGTTAAAAGCACTTCCATAGGATAGTACAGGGGTCAACGAACTTTCATTAGTGTGTGTTTCGAAGGAGACAATTTAAAGGTATATTATGTGATCTTTCCAGGGAACGCCCTCAACATCGAAAAAAAAAAATTGAAAGCAGATTTTCTTGCAGATTTACATTTCTGATCATAAATCGTACATACATTCCAAGTTACAGGTCGATACGATTCTTAATTACTTCAAAATCATGGTTTTAGAGTGAAAATAAACTGTCGAGATAACACGACAGTTTATATTTTTACTCTAAATTCACTCTAAAACCATGATTTTGAGGTAATTAGGAATCGTATCGCTCTGTTACTTGGAATGTATGTACGATTTATGATCAGAAATGTAAATCTGCAAGAAAATTTACTTTCTAAAAAAAAATCATGAATAGAGGGCGCTCTCTGGAAAAGATCACATAATATGCCTTTAAGGGTGCACACCACTATTACAGTCCAACGCCCAGCTTTCGTCGATCGCGATCACGAATATAGTTCCTAAATAACGGAAAGAATGATTAATATTGACATGAGATGTCATTCAAAATTATTGAATTTGGTCTATATTTGTTCACTGAAGTATACCTGAGATAATTCGAATGAAAAGAGTATACATCTACTGTTTTGTTAGAAAATATTGGCGGAGGGATACACATTGGTCACAACGGGCTACAAGGTGTAATTTCGTGTTAAAAAATACTACTCCGTATAAAGGGGGAAATATAGAAAAATGTAAACGGTCACCCCCATCTGAGTTTTTGACCCATGTATGTTAATAAATATTCCAAGATTTTATTCAATGAGTCGCAAGGTAACTCAAGATATTGCCGTTTTCCCGGGGCATCTTTCCCATAGAAACACACGTTAGCGCGTAATAGTGGTATGCACCCTTAAAGGGAGCACAGAGATAGTCTTTAAAACCAGGCGATTACGGGCTTTGTGGTTGCAAAACTTGGTTTGTGTAGCATTTTATGTTAGTTTTATATTTTGAAAATACATTTGAAGTAATAATCGCAACACTTGACATTATTAAATTTGACTTTTTCATTAATTAAAGTGCGAAATTGTCAAAATACGGGCCAAACGGGCAAAGTCAGTCGTGTGCGCGCTTGACCATTGCAATTTTGGACAATTGCAATTTGTTATTGTCGGACCATCATATTTAAAGATACCAGTGAGCGAGATTGTGTGTGAAAACTCAGTATTTTTATTTAGTTTACAATACAAAACATAACATGTGACATCAAAACAATCCTGTAGGCATAATGACTCAGAAACTCAGTTCCACAGGCGTGTGGGGGTGGGGGGGTGGGGGGGGGGGATAGGGGATACCGGGGCAAAACGCACCAGATATCAAAATATCGACCTTCGTTTTGACCTGTAGGTCTTAGGCCTACTGACATATTTCGTGAGAGTTTTGATCAATACAACTTTGTGGAGTGGTCAGGCAAATGTAGGCAATCTTCTGATACAAATAGTTTTGAAAATATACTTATGATATATACAATTTATATACATGTAGGACTACACGACGATTGAATTAAAAATCATGAATATTAACCAATAATGTGTGTCTTCGTGCATTTACATGAACAACTTCTTTTCCCCCCGGTATATTGGTGACAATTATTGCAAGTATATCATGACTATATGAATGAACATGCTTTGCTATGTTATAATAAGAGTGGTGTATCAAAAAGATAAAGCATGCATCCTTTTAACATTCAATAAGATTAAGAAACACAGGCCTTCGTTGTAAAAGTGAAAATTGATATCTGCACTGTAAATCAGGTGTTTCGAAATTAAACACATACAAAGGGCTAAACGTGTGTTATTCCTTAACACGCGTATTTATTCTCTAAACACTATATGCTTAGATATCGGAAGCAACCGGATGTCAGTGTTTAGATCCTAAACATTAATATTTAAACCCTAAACATACTACTAGGGCTAAACGCTTGCTAAACACGTTTAGCAATAAACGTTTAGACATTAAACGTACACATTAACTGAGAGCTAAACATCTTGGCTAAACATGTTTAGCAATTACACACGAACTAGCACTTCCTAAACATGTTTAGGTTACTAGCGTGTAGAGATTAAACATCTGTTGAACACGTGACCAACATTGATCATTGTTATTGGTTGAACGAGTTTAGATCACGCGATTCTTCAGTCGCCATTTTGAATTATACTAATTGTGGCCGGAGGAAAATTTGGGATGAAAAATCACTTTCGTGGCAGACAAAATGCCATGTAGAGGTTGCCAAAGTATGTTATGATCACAAATGTTGTTCATGGAGTTGGAGAGACATTACAAGGTAAGGTGGTAAGAACATATTAAATATCAAATGTTACGCTCATCGTAAGCTTACTTAACTTTCGGCACATAGTATACTATTATATTAGCACTTGGATATAGGTGCTAGTATAAATGCCGTGATGTAAATTTATGATGAGCGTATAGTTTGATAAATTTAAGTATGATCTAAAAACCACCTTATCAAAAATATCACTTCAATTTCCCATAACTTGTGACCACAACGCTAATACTTGCGGTTGACCGCCATAATTGCTAAACATGTTTAGATTCACACGTTTAGCATTTAAACATGTTTAGAAAGTGTAGTCAAACTAGTGTTTAGCATTAGTGTTTAGGCTGTAAACATGTTTAGATGATAGTCATCTAAACATGTTTAGTAATTAAACATGTTTAGAAAGTGTCTTCAAGATAGTGTTTAGCTTTGTGTTTAGGATCTAAACACCCAATTTACAGTGTGGGAATCCCAAAATATGACAAAAATTAAGGTTTTTTATGAATTTCAAGTGGGTATGTAGCTTCTTGTGCATGTTGTATTTACCAAACGCAGTATCCAAATCGAGTACAAATTTACCATTTAATTTGAAATTTTCTGCTCTTTAATATGTAATAATGATTTCTGAAATTGGATGAAAATGGGTATCTATAAGGGTGCACACCACTATTACAGTCCAACGCCCAGCTTCCGTCGATCGCGATCACGAATATAGTTCCTAAATAACGGAAAGAATGATTAATATTGACATGAGATGTCATTCAAAATTATTGAATTTGGTCTATATTTGTTCACTGAAGTATACCTGAGATAATTCGAATGAAAAGAGTATACATCTACTGTTTTGTTAGAAAATATTGGCGGAGGGATACACATTGGTCAGAACGGGCTACAAGGTGTAATTTCGTGTTAAAAAATACTACTCCGTATAAAGGGGGAAATATAGAAAAATGTAAACGGTCACCCCCATCTGAGTTTTTGACCCAGGTAAGATCTATGTATGTTAATAAATATTCCAAGATTTTATTCAATGAGTCGCAAGGTAACTCAAGATATTGCCGTTTTCCCGGGGCATCTTTCCCATAGAAACACACGTTAGCGCGTAATAGTGGTATGCACCCTTAAATATGTTCAAAATGGTGTAGCTTCAAAACAACAATGATATTTTACTCAGATTTTCAGGAAATGCCTAAAATGTAACTCCTATCATATTTCAACATTCGAATTTGAGATGCTACGATGCGAAAGGTATCATTTTTAAAAAGCGCCCTCACAGGGCTATTTTCACTAAAAATGCCATTTTCAGGAAAACGAAACATCGTCATGCGATAAAATTTGTGTAAGATTATTCTATGTCCCAACAAACATGGGTATTGCCACCAAAATCAAATTGATTGGACCAACATGATTGATTTATGATCAAAATACTGTTTTTCCAAAATGGCCGACTTTTTGTGGTTTTGTGGCCCTGGATTTTTCAATTTTTTTTCAATTTTTGTTGTTGAAAATGTTGTCAGTACGTATAAAGTCATCAACAAATCATGTTGCAAGCATGATCTGAAACTATGACCCTCTATTAGCTAGATTAAGCATAATAAATATAACAAAACATCAAGAGATTGATTTAATTAAACATGGAATATACCATGTTTCAAAATAGGGGTGTTTAAGGGATATTTAATCAAACTGAGCCTTAAAAGGCTCTGTTTGTGGAGATATTGACTCTAAAGTTAGCAGCATGTAGACTTATATTTATAAACTGATATAAACTCAGAAGTTATCACACAAACGATTTGCGCATATATGTTAATACTACACTCTTAGAAAAAATGGTTCGTTTAAGAACCCTTTTTTGTCCCGCGGGGGAGCACCTTTTGGCCTAAAAGGTTCTAAAAAGAACCTTAGAATGGTTCTTTGAAGAACTTTCAAATTTTAAATAAGACATAAAGGTATATTTACTTTTTTGTTTTGATGTAATATGCAAATTCAAGAGAAATGTAAACAAATTTAGTCCTTTTCAACTGTTAAAAATCATTTCTTCTTGGCTAAAAACATTTTTTACCGTTTTACCAAGAACCATTAAGGGTTCTCCATAATTTTTTCCCAAAAGGTTCTTGAAGCTTGAGGAACCATTTTCTTGGCTAAAGAACCCTTTTAGAACCTTTTTTGGTTCTAAAAGGAACCCAATGAAATTTCTATAGGGTTCCTTTTAGAACCAAAAAAGGTTCTAAAAGGGTTCTTTAGCCAAGAAAATGGTTCCTCAAGCTTCAAGAACCTTTTGGGAAAAAATTATGGAGAACCCTCAATGGTTCTTGGTAAAACGGTAAAAAATGTTTTTAGCCAAGAAGAAATGATTTTTAACAGTTGAAAAGGACTAAATTTGTTTACATTTCTCTTGAATTTGCATATTACATAAAAACAAAAAAGTAAATATACCTTTAGGTCTTATTTAAAATTTGAAAGTTCTTCAAAGAACCATTCTAAGGTTCTTTTTAGAACCTTTTAGGCCAAAAGGTGCTCCCCGCGGGACAAAAAAGGGTTCTTAAACGAACCATTTTTTCTAAGAGTGTATACTCAACATGGCATATGTTGCAATATTGCTAATTTGAGGTAAAAAAGAGAACTCTGGCAACTTTAACAAGTACATTTCATATTATTTTATTGCAAACATTCACAAACAAAGTAATATCTTCAATATATCTCCTAATCAACGCTTATATATATATATGTAATTCACTGTTTAATTGTCCGTTTTTCGATAATAGGCATTTTAAGATTTTTCAAAAATACCTATCTTTCTAGAAACACTGCTGCCATGTTTAAAGATTACCCACATTTTTTTCATTGGAATACAATTGAGCAACATTGTTACTCTCTACATGCAAAATATCTTTGAAAAAAAGTGCCACTTTCAGGGTTAACGGTGATTAATAGATTTGGCTAATAATTGATAGTTTGTAAAAGGGACGAAACACCCCTATTTGGAAACATGGTATAGTCCAATTGCAAATTCCAAGATTTTTTTTTTAAATATGGATTAGTTGACTGTGGACTGCCCTTTCATATATAAAAACAAGAATTTGTTAAAAGTATTTTGTATGCTACAAATGTGAGATCCAAGTTGAGCTAAAATTAGCATATAAAACAGCAAAAAATGAGAAAAATCATCAAATTAATGGAATTGCCCGTTACCATGGTAACATACATGCGACACCAATTTTTTTTCCATATTTGTTGACTTTGACCATAGGTCCATCCATGCACAAGGTATGAAGAAAATTCATATTTTCAGTCTGCCACATTTTTCAACATTTCCTTGATTCTTACTGAATATGGTTCTTAAATAGGCCTAGCTGAGACTAAAATAGTCTCAGGTATTTAGTTGGCAGCAGCTCTAAATGCCAGTTCTTTTTGCTTAAAAGTATTACTCATTGTTCACCGTTTCTTGGTGTTCATTTTGCCTATTTTGTTGGAGTTGGACCATGGCTGCATGATTGTTTACATGCTTTTTCTCTATAAATACTTGGCGATATTGTGAATCGTGACATGACATTTTGCGCTTTGATTTTAGGTTTCGATTCAATAACATCGTTCCGTATCATATACGAAAGCTATACACGGTTGGCCAGTCGATATTAAACTGTACGTGCACTTGGCTATTTGCAGCGTTTACAAGCTGTATACGAGATAAAATTATCGACCTTGCAACCACAGCAGTCGTGACGTGCGTGACCCTTGTTCGTGATCGTGGCAAACACACGAAAGACGGCCTAGTCACGCAAAGTAAATTACCACTTTTCTGCAGAAATGAATTGCATTGGTAGACGACTATTGAACAGCACACAGCAGCAACATCATGTAAGTACAATGTGTATGGTTTGATTTATTAAAGCAAGTATTATTCGTCATTCTTAAACTGGAATTCACCGGGACTGTCCAATTCTATACTCATACTATTGCCATACTCAACGTGCTGTACTATTGCATTACTGTACTGCTGATCGACTGCCGTTTTCATGCATGTCAATGCGTGTGTTGCTCAATCATGAAGCTTCGTGACCCTGCTGTTCGTGACATTCAGTGTGGCTCCATAGCGCAACCTATAACGCTTGAAACGCATTCATGTAGCTGGCGGTAAGTAGTGAACATCAGTCGTGAAGCAATTTGGGAGGGGGGTTCATGAAATATGGCATAATGTTATTGCTAAGGAACAGGAATACCCTAACGTTGTAGAGGGTGGTGGGTAAATGGCAGGGGTAAATGGTTTTCATAATCATATTGTGCATTTATAGGTCTATAGGCTATGGTGCATTCCAGGGGGTGCATACATTATTTCAGTGGCATAGGTTTTTCATATGGGGGGGGGGGGGGGGGCAATAAAATGAAAGTGAACCGACAAGATTGTGCTTACTATAGAATTTTCGACTTTATACACTTATTTTTGCTATGATTGAGGTACATTTCAGCTCTATATAAGGCCAAGTAACAAAAATAATGTGTTTCTTGTCACCGAATTTTGACGCCGCTCCAATATTTTTGTTATTTATTATTTTCAAAAATTCCAAAAAAAATTCCAAAAAAAGTTCAAACAAAATCAAAAATCATACAGGTCTGTCTTTGTTGTGTGTCCATCATTTTAAACTAATGAATAAGATGCCATTTTTAAAGCTGATTCCTTGTTTGTTTTCGTTGGCATAGATAGTGATGTATTAAGAGTGACGGAATATCAATATGGGTGTTTCTTCAGTAATGAGACCCCCCTAGGGTCAATATGTAAATTGTGGCCATAAAAATTGTTTTAAATTAATTTTATGGTTCATATTTGGCCAGAACTTCTGTTTAGTACTAGAGAGATAGCGAGCACAATTTCAGAATCCTACCTCAATTTTGAAATCACACAAACCCTATGGGAAATTGTGTGTCAATGTTACAACCGTTACCTGTTACAACCGTTAGTGCGTCAAGAATATTCAAACGGCTGAATATTTAAAAGTATACCATGAATATGGTTGGGGCTTATTCCTAGGTTGAAAGACATCAATTCCTTGAACCAAATCCATTGGGGTACTTTTTGTCATACCAGAGTCTAGAAATTGTTGAACTAGTAGCCGGTCGTAACGGTTTTAACATTGACCATGGAAGTAACGCATTGACGCACTGTTACAACCGTTATCAAAAAATGTCATGAAACACTAATTAAACTGACAACATTTCAAAATCCTTTTACAATATTCAGGTAGCCTTAATGTGATGGATTGCATAAATCAAGGAAAGGCCACTTGACAATTAATTATGTGCTTCAGGAGGTCATTTTTAATCATTGACGCACACATTTGTGTGAAAATGGCATGGTTCTATTTAGTCAAATCTGTGCATTTTTTGTTACTCATATGCTCGCTAAAATGTGGTATTCAGTGGCGGCCAACCCAGCCTCATAATTTTGGGGGACAAAAAAAAAATGTGTGCGCACATTTTTGTGCCTTTTTACGCTTAAATGGTCAAATTTGGCCTATTACTAACTAATTGTGTGCACAATTTAGCTGTTTTATGCTAAAATTGTCAAAATTGGTCTATTTAAACCTAATTACCGTAAGTAAGAAAAAATTGCCTTTTTATGCTTTATTTTTTTCTTATTTTAACAAAATTAAAAAAAATATTGGTGGGGGGGGGAAGAATGTGTTTTCTTGGAGGGGAAAATGCCCCCCCCCCCTCCCCCCCCCCCCCCCCCCCCCCCCCCCCCCCCCCCCGTAGTGCCGCCACTGGTGGTATTTACTGCTGATTTTCACTTTCGTGTTTGCCGTATGTGGCCAATTGCCATCTTGAAACATGTTGGACACAATTTCGACAAAAGATGGCGCCCCAACAATATTCTTTTCTGTTTTTTCTATAATTTGTTTCTAAATGCGCACACTACTGGAAACAAACTTGCTGTTTTTTTTGTTTGCCTAATCATGCAGTTGTTAAATTATTGCATAGACGACCATTCCATTTTCTTGACATTGTTTATGACATTCAAATTCCTTACTAGTCTCTTTTTCTTTTGTGTGTAAAACAGAATGAAGGTAAATGGTGATGATACGTGCGATCATGGTGCTTCCTGTTGCAAGACATGTCGCAAAGATATCCAAAGGTTGAGCTCCGAATTGGACATTCTCCGAGCTCGAATGTCGATGGGGCCTGGTAGCAGTGGCAAAGAGACACGATTCCCACTTACTGGCTTGGACGAATCAGACGCAGAGTCCACCTCCATCTGGCAATGTATGAAAGTGGTGGAGATAGATAATAAAGGTGATCCCACGAAGTACGAAGTGAAGGAAGGTATACTGGAGGCCCTGCGACCGCATAAAGAAGACCGCATGTACGTGGCCCGGGCGTCCTCGTTGATCTTCTCTTCACAAAAATGGAGAGGAAGGTAAGCAACGTTCAAGGCAAGAAGAACAAACTTCCGCTGGATCCGAAACGAATGCTGGCAGTGAAAGAGGCTACCTTTATAATCTGCCCAGCGCCTGATTCGGACCAGGACATATTGTGGCGGGCCTGCATTCGCTCTGTTGATTCAGCCAGCCGTGGTTTGTCACGTGACCGTAGCAAACAGGGGCAAGAATCTGCAGGACACTCGCCTCCGGTGCCGTCGTGGACCCAAAACTACCGAGCACATCTACAAGCACCGGTGCCGGGAGACCGCGGTATACAAATACTGGTCACAGATCAAAGTGGATGCAAAACACATGGCACACACAAGCATCCAGCAGCCTCTCATGGCAAATGTCACCGAACTAGATGTTCAGGGACCCCGCCTCCCAAAAGAACCAGGTTACTTAACATTATCCCCCCTTCTACAGGGCATCGGCATTTCCGACGGGCCATTATAATACAGGTGTACAGCCGATCATTTCTTTTCCGGCAGTACATCTAATACTAATAATAGTTCAATATCAGTTTCATTACCATATCTATTCCTGTAACCATTCCTATATCTACGACCATGTTCTACCATAACCAACCCCACATCTTTACATCAGTCCATGTAAGCAGTGACGTAACTAGGGTCTATGGGTTGTTTTTTTGGGTAGGGCATGTTGGAGACAGGCCTGCGATCAAGGGGGGGGGGGGGGGGGGGGGGGGGGGGGGGGTGCATAACCAACTATTTTTTTATATACAGTACTAGAACCTCGTTAACACAAGGTTGGCCTGGGCCTCACATATTAGTTTGTGGTAAAAGGAATTTGTGTTATCCAGTCATACTATAATGGTAAAATATAAGGCTGCAGGGACTTGTTAATGAGGTTCCACTGTGTATAGAGCTGGTCATTTCATTGGGGGGGGGGGGGGGGGGGCAAGCTTCTGTCCTGTGGGGGGGGGGGGGACTGCCCCCTCTAGTTATGCCACTTCATGTTTTAGGTACTATACGAGGGGCATTCAATAAATACCTGCAACCATTGAAAATCTCTGAACCGTGACACATGTCAGTAAAATAAACTTATATACTTAAACTGTAAGTCTTACTCTTTTCTCACAGAAAATTTCTAACACGTAGGTCATTTTTATCACTACATTTCAGCACTGTGAATACCATGATCTCAGGGCACTGGTTAGGTAATTCAATGTTTCAATGGCGGGAAATTTGAAAGACAAGTGTAAAGCATGCATTAAGATACATGCGTTAATAACAGTGTTAATATTGGCGCTTGATTTATAATGCTGATTCTTGTCAATTTTCAGTGTCCAGAGACCATGATGTTTATAGTACTGAAATTACATGATAAAAATGACCCACATGTTTGAAATTTTCCGTGAGAATGTGGTAAGACTTACAGTTTAAGTATCATAAGTTTAGTTTATTGACCACATGTCACGATTCAGAGATTTTCAATGGTTGCAGGTAGTGAATGTCCCTCGTATAAAGGCAAAACCAAAAGTTAATCTCAGAAGACAACATGCGTAATAATCTTTTGAAATTCACATTTTTTTAACATTTTGAATATGGTGCTACTTTCAAATTTTAATTTCACATTGTGAAGTACCATATCAGCTTCATTTTTTTGCTTACAAGAGTAAAATTGTCTACTACTACATGGTAAAGTGACAATACATTTCACAGAGAC
Source organism: Ophiura sarsii (assembly GCA_035610835.1). NCBI lineage: Eukaryota > Metazoa > Echinodermata > Ophiuroidea > Amphilepidida > Ophiuridae > Ophiura > Ophiura sarsii. The sequence continues at coordinate 80,081,511 of CM069443.1, forward strand.
CGCCTCATTGAAAAAAGATGTGACAAAAAAAAAACAATTTCGCATAGCATTTTTTACTAAACAAACAAGGAAGAAAGAGCATTTCCCTTTTTGTCTCGCCTGATGTAATCAGGAAAGAGACTATGTTATCACTATTTCTGTCCGGCGTCTGGCGTCCGCCGTCCGCCGTGTGCTAAGAAATACCTTTGTGACGCGATATCTGGAGATCCGTAAGGCCTATCGTGATGGGACTTGGTGGAGGGAAGGGGGGTGGTGCGTTCTGTTGCTGATTGATTTTTCAAGGTCATCGGGGGTCATACAAGGTCATCGGGGTCAAATATGCTTAAAACTTTTGAGACGCGTTGTAACGCGATATCTAGAGATCCGTAAGGCCTATCTTGATGGGACTTGATGTCAGGGAAGGGGGTGGGGTGTTCTTTTGCTGATTAGATTTTCAAGGTCATTGGAGGTCATTCAAGGTCATCGGGGTCAAATATGCGGTCAAAATAAGATCCGTAAGGCCGATCTTGATGGGATTTGGTGGAGGGAAGGGGTGGTGTGTTCTTTTTGCTGATTAAATTTTCAAGGTCATCGGAGGTCATTCAAGGTCATCGGGGTCAAATATGGGGTCAAATAGATCAGTAAGGCCTATCTTGATGGATTTGGTGGAGGGAAGAGGGATGGTGTGTTCTTTATGTTGATTTAATTTTCAAGGTCACCAGAGGTCATCGGGGTCAAATATGGGGTCAAATAGATCAGTAAGGCCTATATTGATGAGATTTGGTGGAGGGAAGGGGAGTGGTGTGTTCTTTTTGCTGAATAAATTTTCAGGTCATCAGAGGTCATTCAAGGTCATCGGGGGTCAAATAAGATCCATAAGGCCCATCTTGATTGGATTTGGTGGAGGGAAGGGGGATGGTGTGTTCTTTTTGTTGATTAATTTTTCGGGGTCATTGGGGGTCAAATATGGGGTCAAATAGATCAGTAAGGCCTATCTTGATGGGATTTGGTGGAGGAAAGGGGGGTGGTGTGTTCTTTTTGTTGATTAATTTTTCGGGGTCATTGGGGGTCAAATATGGGGTCAAATAGATCAGTAAGGCCTATCTTGATGGGATTTGGTGGAGGGAAGGGGGTGGTGTGTTCTTTTTGTTGATTAATTTTTCGGGGTCATCGGGGGTCAAATATGGGGTCAAATAGATCAGTAAGGCCTATCTTGATGGGATTTGGTGGACGGAAGAGGGATGGGGTGTTCTTTTTGTTGATTATTTTTTCGGGGTCATCGGGGGTCAAATATGGGGTCAAATAGATCAGTAAGGCCTATCTTGATGGGATTTGGTGGACGGAAGAGGGATGGTGTGTTCTTTTTGTTGATTAATTTTTCGGGGTCATCGGGGTCAAATATGGGGTCAAATAGATCAGTAAGGCCTATCTTGATGGGATTTGGTGGACGGAAGAGGGATGGTATGTTCTTTTTGTTGATAAATTTTTCGGGGTCAAATATGGGGTCAAATAGATCAGTAAGGCCTATCTTGATGGGATTTGGTGGACGGAAGAGGGATGGGGTGTTCTTTTTGTTGATTATTTTTTCGGGGTCATCGGGGGTCAAATATGGGGTCAAATAGATCAGTAAGGCCTATCTTGATGGGATTTGGTGGACGGAAGAGGGGTGGTGTGTTCTTTTTGTTGATTAATTTTTCGGGGTCATCGGGGGTCAATATGGGGTCAAATAGATCAGTAAGGCCTATCTTGATGGGATTTGGTGGAGGGAAGGGGGTGGTGTGTTCTTTTTGTTGATTTATTTTTCGGAGTCATCGGGGGTCAAATATGGGGTCAAATAGATCAGTAAGGCCTATCTTGATGGGATTTGGTGGACGGAAGAGGGATGGTGTGTTCTTTTTGTTGATTAATTTTTCGGGGTCATCGGGGGTCAAATAGATCAGTAAGGCCTATCTTGATGGGATTTGGTGGACGGAAGAGGGATGGTGTGTTCTTTTTGTTGATTAATTTTTCGGGGTCATCGGGGGTCAAATATGGGGTCAAATAGATCAGTAAGGCCTATCTTGATGGGATTTGGTGGACGGAAGAGGGATGGTGTGTTCTTTTTGTTGATTAATTTTTCGGGGTCAAATATGGGGTCAAATAGATCAGTAAGGCCTATCTTGATGGGATTTGGTGGAGGGAAGGGGGGTGGTGTGTTCTTTTTGTTGATTAATTTTTCGGGGTCATCGGGGGTCAAATAGATCAGTTAGGCCTATCTTGATGGGATTTGGTGGACGGAAGAGGGATGGTGTGTTCTTTTTGTTGATTAATTTTTCGGGGTCATCGGGGGTCAAATAGATCAGTAAGGCCTATCTTGATGGGATTTGGTGGAGGGAAGGGGGGTGGTGTGTTCTTTTGGTTGATTACTTTTTTGGGGTCATCAGGGGTCAAATATGGGGTCAAATAGATCAGTAAGGCCTATCTTGATGGGATTTGGTGGAGGGAAGGGGGGTGGTGTGTTCTTTTTGTTGATTAATTTGTCGGGGTCATCGGGGGTCAAATATGGGGTCAAATAGATCAGTAAGGCCTATCTTGATTGGATTTGCTGGAGGGAAGGGGGGTGGTGTATTCTTTTTGCTGATTAAATTTTCAAAGTCATCGGAGGTCATTCAAGGTCATCTGGGGTCAAATAAGATCCGTAAGGCCTGTCTTGATGGGATTTGGTGGACGGAAGAGGGATGGTGTGTTCTTTTTGTTGATTAATTTGTCGAGGTCATCAGAGGTCATCTGGGGTCAAATAAGATCCGTAAGGCCTATCTTGATGTGATTTGGTGGAGGGAAGGGGGTTGGTGTGTTCTTTTTGCTGATTAAATTTTTCAAGGCATTACATCCCTTGCATTAACTACAATGCATACCTCTGTGACAGTGCTACATTGTATCATATGTTTCATCATCATTTCTTTCAAGTCACTTTTGATGAACAGGCGAGACGCGCCGTTCGAGAACCGCCTTGTTCAGATTTCTTCTGAGACAAATTTGGCATTTGTCTATAGTAAGCTAAATAATATTCTTGGTAAGGGTTGGTATGGTACAAGCCAAATGTGACGCGATCAAGAGGAATGAGTCGGACGTCGGGGAATCCCAAATTGAGATATATGGTCAATTCAAAATGGCGGCTTACATAAGTTTTGATGGAAATTCATGTATACAATTTGACATAACTTTGGAACAAAACGTCGTATCGACATGGGGTTTTCAGTTTCTGAAAGCTCTAGGTGTCTTCTTTAAAACTGTATTAAAAACTCATTTTCGACCAGGGTCGACATCCGACTCATTCCTCTTGATCGCGTCTCAAATGTATCAGCAAGTTAGAAACACTGATGATGTCTTATTAAACAATTTGATTCTCTCATTTATACCACCGGGTGGTTAAAAAAAGATATACACATTTTGAAAGTCATATTTACCCAGAGGTTGCTTCTATGTAATCCCAGCATGCAGTAGAAACGCACTGTGCAATTGGATAATGGAGCTAATTCAATCCATGCTTTACATAGACATGATAGAAATGTACACAAAAGAAATGGTTATTAGAGGAACTAATAAGCTAAGACTTTTCACATTTGTTGGTATCATTGTATTGATAAATATAATCATCATTGTATTGAGAAATATAATCTAAATTCATTATATTGATACAAGTTTGAGAAGTCTCATAGACTAGTTCCTCTAATGAACCATTTCTTTTCTGTACGTTTCAATGCAAAACAAGGATTGAAATTGGCTCAATTATCCCATTGCACAGTGTGCTTCTGCTGCATGCTGGGATTACATTGAAGCAACCTCTGATTTTTACCGAACACTCACTAATAAACTTATAGTATATGACTTATTTTGCCTTTCTTGAAGCAGTAGATATTAGCAGTGTGGTGCAAATAGTGGCACATAATACATGTATAGTTTAATAAGTTCAAAATAGACAAGAATTGTGAGGCCTGATCTATGCCCAAAAATAATCCTTGCTGTCGAGCATATTATTAGTTATTAAAGGTATATTATGTGATCTTTCCAGGGAACGCCCTCAACATCGAAAAAAAATTAGAAAACAGATTTTCTTGCAGATTTACATTTCTGATCATAAATCATGCATACATTCCAAGTTACAGGGCGATACGATTCTTAATTACTTCAAAATCATGGTTTTAGAGTGAAAATAAACTGTCGGAATCCCGACACTTTATATTTTTCACTCTAAATTCACTCTAAAATCATGATTTTGAGGTAATTAGGAATCGTATCGCTCTGTAACTTGGAATGTATGTATGATTTATGATCGGAAATGTAATTCTGCAAAAAAATCTACTTTCTAAAAATAATAATGAATAGAGGGCGCTCTCTGGAAAAGATCACATAATATGCCTTTAAAGAAGAGTGTGCGTTTGTGCATCGGGCATATACTACCAATGTGTAGGCCTACATGTAGGGATTCTATTTTTGTGCCCGCTGATAAATATTAGCCTCACAATTTTCGCCAATTTGGAACTGATTAAAACTATAGCTTACTTTGCTTATGAAATGTTGTATGACATAGTTTCAAGATATCATGGGAAAAACTAATTTGTACACTGAGGCCAAACAAAGAAGAAGGTCTGTCTCAGAAGCCCACCCGCATTGGTATGTGAAATGAGCTACGGCGCGGCGCGTAGGTCTATGAGCTGAGGGCTAAAACAAGGAATTGTATTTATTTTTATTTTTTTAAAAAAAGAAGAAAAAAGAAGGTTAAAACAAGTTCTCTGTAAGCTTGGATTAGCAACAACAAAAAAATAGCAAAAAAAAAAAGGTTGCATACCTCATAGCCTATTTTCTAAAAAAAAAAAATCAAAAAATCGCACAGCACTTAGCTTATTTGCAAAATGTTTCTGAGACAGGCTTTCTTCTTTGTTTGGCCTTATGCCTTTTCAGCTTTATCCACCATGAGTAACATTAGACCAAAGGGGCAGTTAGGCGACTGAAAAAAAACCTTGTTCTATGAGCTTTAAAATGACACCTCATTTTATACCAAGAGGGTTTAGTGCAACAAAGGGCTATCTGTATTTCAATCATTATGAGAAAAAGTGAATTAAAGATTTGTTCCCATCATTGTCAAATGCTATTCAAACCTTTTAGATTAGGTGAATTTACTATTTTCTCATTAGCTTCCTGATCTTGTGCGGATCATTTTGATACCAACATCTCATTTTGGCCAAAAATTGCAGATAGCCCTTTGTTGCACTAAACCCTCGACATTTGGTCAATGCATTCAGATTTTATGTGAAATATTACATGTAAATTCCTTTTGATTTCCTTTTGTTTTCTTTACTTTCTCAATACAATGTACACCTAGCAACAAAAGTCCCTGACCAGGTGCCTTGAGGTTGGCTAATTAAAAATAGATAATCAGTACCAAAAATCTGAGATATACATTAAATGAGCAAATTTCTTCTCCGCAGTTTGATACCTCATTCAACAAAATCGAATGGATACTTTAAAAGTTATGGCAATTTCAATGACCACGCATAACAACAGCAAAGTTGCGCTATAGGTATAGGAAATCATTGATTTGTGTGTGATTACTGTCATAACTGCTTGCTATATCTAAACGAGCCAGATGAATAGGTCTGGAGTGATAACCGCAATTTGCGGGACAAAGGGTGTGATAGCTGTGAAGAATAAAAGTCTTAGCTGATTAGCTGTGAGTTTTTTTCAGTACGTAATTGGTACCGATTATCTATTTTGAATTAGCCAACCTAAAAGCACCTGGCATGGGACTTTATGCGCTAGGTGTATATTAAAATTCATAATGCTATCAAAAATCTCCTGAGGTGTATCCTTGGTGTAAGATATTCATGAATTAGACTAGCGTAAAGACTGTATCACAGAATAAATCTGTATAACAGTTAAATCCTGCAATAAAAGATTTTGTGCTTGGCTAATGTCGTGCAGTCTTACACCAAGGATAACCCCCTTTTGATGTGGCTGGTCACATGTTGTACATTTGTAACAGTAGGCTTCCATAGAAACCTATTTTATGGAAAAGGTTTCTAAATATATACAAGTAAGTTATGCAAAACAATGATTATTACCAGTAGCGTAGCCAGGGTCACTTGTCAGGGGGGGGGGCAAAGGTATTTCCCCCGGTGAGCACCAGTTCGACCCGGTGGGGTGGCGTAGCCATGTTTTTTCATGTAACTTTTTATTTGCTGTCGAAAAATGTAGCCCCAATTTTTGTTGGGCAGTCACCTCGTGAGTTTCACGTAAGTGGGGTGGGGGGTTGAGGTCAAAAAATGTTGCACGGTCCAAAAAAACAAACAAAAATCGCACAGTCAAAATGTCACACAGTACAAAAAACAGCACAGTTTTGGCCAATGTTCATCAGTTTTCTCTATAACATTTTTCTTTATTTAGCGACTGCTGCAAAAAACAATCAACCCGCCAAATTTCCCCTTTTGCGCACGCTACTGCCTTTTCCTTCCATTTTCCTTTTCCCTTTCCTTCACTTTTTCCCTTTCCTTTGCCTTCCTTTTCTCCCTTTCTTTCCCTTCCTTTACCTTCCCGATATTCCACTGCCTTCCCGATTTCCCGGTCAAATTATTTTTCGTGGGGGGGGGGGCACTCTGCCCCCCCCCCTTGCCCCCTGGCTACGCTACTGATTATTACATAAACAATACACGCAAGTTCTTAAATTGTCCTCAAAACTTCCCAGTAGTTGCTATTTGACAAAATGCTAATTGAAGAAATGTACAAAACGTTCATTAGCAAACCATGTATAGGGTGAATAAGATTCTGTAAAAATGGGCTAATGTTTTTGATCCAGTGTAATACATTACATTGATATAGTATTCAAGAACTCCCTTCAAATTGAAAATAGGCCAAACAGAAAAAAATGTTTGATTGTCCATAGATCACTTTCAGAAGTTGGGTCGTTGTTCGGGATATTTTTATTATTATTTTATAAATCACGTTCAAAAGATGCATCATAACTTTGAAATAGTTGCTGCATATATATGAATGGGTTATTTAAGCACTTCATTGATGTTTCAAAACAGCTTAAAAGACTAAAGAAACCATGAAAAATGTATTTTAGCGTATTTCCAGGAAGCAAAATTCTGGGAAAAAAACTTTCTGGAATTTCCAAAATAATAGTCGGTATTCATTTGTACAGTTCAGTTTTTTCTCAGTTTTCAAAATTAGGGTAGGTCAGATGAGGACAATCAAACAATTTCTGTGCAGGGTGAGTCAGAAAGATTGGGCACCTTTTTTGTGTAAAAGGCTAACGAGAAAAGTATATTCCACACTAACAGTAGCACTATTAAGACCTTTAATTTGGTTTTCATTCAAAAAAACAATTATACAAATTGACCATTCTGTTATTATGTTACACTGATGTTAGTAAAGCCCCACATTTTTAAAAAGCCCATCCACAGGATGATCGAATTATCAATTACACATTCCTTAATATATTCTAATGAGGTCCACTTTCTGAATAAGCTAAGATGCTCCTTCTCAATTTCCACTCATGAATTGAGGCTTTTTATGACCCATATTTCCATAGTTCTATTTTGTTCAAGTCATTATAAGATTTTGTATTCAACATAAACAACACTCGTTTCAGGTTTCTCACTAGTTTCAGTGATTGGCATCTCTGAATCAGCCAGCCAACAATACTGTGTGTTATTATGCCATCCTGTGGATCAGCTTTAAAATACCGGGTTCTACTAAAAAAATTGTAACATTATAACGCAATGTTCAAATTTGATTTTGTTGTTGAACGAAAGCCAAATATGTAGTCTTTTGGGGGGCGAAGCCACCCTATTAGCATGTGATTGCAAACATTTACACATTTAGGTCTTTCTAGACATAAGTGGAGGCTGTTTATTTTAACAGTACCCGCAGTCTGTGCTGGAGTCAAAGCTATATTTGTTTATAGTTGAAGTTTCAATCAGAGAGATGTTATTATATATATCCCAACAGAGAGACATAATAGCTTATCTTGTTTGACAAAGGAGAAATCTCCACTTGTTGTCTAATAAGTGGTGAGTTGTGGATGTGTCATTATACCTTATTTGTTCTTCAGACGTATCTTCCCCCCCCCCCCCCCCCCCCCCCCCCCCACCCACTTCCATGCACACAAATCAACTTTATTGGTTTCCTGTACTATTTTTAGACTGCGGTGTTTTGATTGATTTTTTTTGTTTGAATTATGGAAAATACAAACACCATTTCCCTGGTATTTTGGTATGAAATAGATGTTTTGTTACAAAACATGCTTTTTTCTCTTGGATAGCCCCCATTCCATTTCAATGGAATTTTTATTATCACTATCATTATGGTTTGGAATATGTAGACCTGAAATTTGAGGCAGTGAGAGGGAACAATTGCAATATAATAGAATGTGTCTATGTGGAATATATATATAATTCAATGGATTGGGCTTCTTATACAGAAAAAGCCGGATGCCTTAGTGGATGTCAGGTGACGGGATGTGCCACCAAATAGGGTCCTAATTTTCACCCATCTGGTAAATGAATGAACCCTTTTCACATTTTTTGGTTATGTTATGGGTCTAAAATCATTAATTTTGCTGTCTATCACAGAAATTTGAGCAAAATCTGTCAAATAGATTAGGAAAATTAGTGGTCTCTGGTAAACATATGGGTCTATTTCCCCCCGAAAATTGGTAAATGTTTGGGTAAATTTGCATTTTCCTGCATATCCTGCACATCCCTACCAAAAAATTATCCAATTATCCTAGAAAAAGATGCACCATCCGACAAAGAGGATTTTTTGCATCATAACCGGTCGTTTTATGTTGTTAACCCATGATTTTTAGTTTATCATCCTATCCACCATTACTTGAATGATTACAGTGGAACCTCGTTAACCATGTTGACACAAAGTTGTCTGGGCCATGTATTTTAGTTTGTGATAACAGAAATTTGTGTTATCCAGTCATTTTATAATGGTAAAATATAAGCTTTGGACTTGAATTACCATTTGTGTTAACAAGAATGTTGTGTTAACAGAGTTTGTGTTAACAGGGTTCCACTGTTTAACCAGTTTATATATAGCACATCTTTTCTGTCGAATAAGTGGCATGATGAATATTGAGTTCAGATTTGAAAGGAAATATTTGGATGACCTCCATATAATGAATCTGTTTCGCAAGTACGAAATACATATTTGATTATAAATATTGTTTATACCTTATCAAAATTGATATTTTATAAACACCTTATATTAATTATTATTTTTAAAACATGTATACTAAATAAAACCATAAGAAAGTACTGACTTATCTTACTCTTTACCTTGTATGCAATAATAGAGCTGATCTACTCCTATGTTGGGATCAAAAAGTTCAGACCCCTATAACAATTTTGACTCCTAGCAATTTCACCAAGCAGAACATTGTTATGGTTTATGGATAAGGCCAAGTAACAAAATAATGTGTTTCTCGTCCGAACCTTTTTAAAAATCGGTGAGGGCGGCCCTTATTATTTGTTATTTTTTGATTTTTTTTTTGTTATTTTTCCGAAGCCAAATTACAAGCTTTTTACAAGAATTGTTTCTATATTCGTATCACTAGCTATGCCAACGAGTGTTTCTCGCATCTTTTGCATTAAAATATAGTTGAAAATGATGGACACACTCGCAAACAACAAAGACATTATGATTTTTTGATTTTTTTTTTCCAATTTTTTTTGGAATTTTGAAGGAATTTTTGAAAATAACAAATAACATAAATATTGGAGCAGCGTCAAAAATCGGTGCCGACGGGGACGTTAAACACGTAATTTTTGTTACTTGGCCTAAAGTAATTTCCAACAGCTTGGTATTTTTTTAACTCTATAACAAAGTTCACACCTTCTCCCCAAAACGGAATACTCGTTTTACAGCAGCAATAGAACAATGTGATCAATATGATCATCAATATTATACACATATCCGAAACCAAATGTTAATCGCTTACTGTGTACGCATCTCGAGATAAATAAATCTGTAATTCATGGAATGGCCCCTACTTTTTCAAACCCCTTGAATGAGGAACAGTGGCATAGCTTAAACGAGGGGTATATAACAACATGCAGTTGTATGGACGCAGTGGCGTAACTAGAGAGGGAGGGCCTCCCCCTTGCTGGAAGGATTTCCCCTGATGCCCCCCCCCCCCCCCCCCCCCTCAAATTCGAGACCCTAGTGTAATAGCCACTATACCGACTAAAGGCATGATGTACCAACGATATATTTACAGCGTGGGGATGGTCCCGAGAAAATGTTGAACTTGATGCTATTTCTAAGCAGTTTATTCAACGTTCCCAAACGTTATATTTTCCGTATACATCATTAAAACAAATTCAGACATCTCCTCTCTCCCTCCCCGTGACCTTACTTTTTTATTATGGCCCCGATGTACCGTCGATCAATTAAGTGTACCGACGGCGTAATGATTTTAGGGTCATACATCAGGATTACGCCATTTTTCATCTACTGAAGATAGCTTTTGTATTGAATTGGGCATGGGCCATATTGCCCTTGAGTCTTACATAGGGTTTGGGAAATGACCAAACCTTATAGATTAAAAGATAACAAAAACAAAGTTTAACTGAGTATATTATCCTGCAGATTAGTTGTTCTGAATATCTGTTATTCCGCATTGAGCATCAAGTTTTGTTATTCCGATTGAGCATTAAAAAGTCGGTATTTTGAAATGAGCGTATAAGAGGTTTTTCCTAAACCTGAACTGTAATCACTGGCCATATCCTAACACTAAATAATGAAACCAAATCTGATCCAATCAAATGAACTAATTTCATGACTCTCGATCTGAATTACACATTTTAAGAAAACCCCATCATCAGAATAAGGAGGTGACTGACCTTTGACCTTCCTTTCTCTTGGCACAATGTGCACTAGTTAGGTATCAAATACAAGAATACACCAATCTCGTAAATGGTGATAAATGTTGAATAAGTATTAAAGCTGAAATTCCCCATCATGGATAAATGTGTAAAACTTTGAATTGGCTAGCAATTTACATTTAATTCAAGAGCTGCACGTTTTATACAGGATTGTGACTTGACTTGACAGTTTACTCAATGTAATACATTGGTCCCATAAAATACAGGGTGGTTTAAAAATTGCAGACAGCCATTTTCACATATTTACCAATAAAGTTTGATAAATGTCTTTACGTTCTATAAAGCAGTGGTTATTAAGCATGGCTGGGGCAAAAACAATCTAAGACCTGGTCCTGGATTTTGTTATTTACGAACTACAGTAGTCTACAGATAATATGTGCAAAATTGACTTGTTCAGGATGCCTCTTAAAGGTAGATGACCCGATCACATTTTCGTAACACAGAATTATTTCAAACATACGGAGATTTTCATATCATATGAAAGCTCGTATTTTTCTCATCATCATACTGAAATTTGACGGCCTAAATCGGTATAATTACGGAAAAATCGATGAAATAACGTCGAATTACCGCGAATGGTGGTAACCACCGATATAGTATGTGTACTACTCAATAGGTACAGTTCACAGCATCTTGTGCGTCTAAAATAAGAACCATTCGAGCTAGGCCTATGCAACTCAAACTTTGGTACACGACTTTTTTAAGGATGACCTTTCATGTAGAATAGAAAACTTCAAGTTGAAAATCGGAACATCTACCTTTAAAATATGGGGGGGGGGGGGGACGACTTAAAGGCATATTATGTGATCTTTTCCAGAGAGCGCCCTCTTTTCATGATTTTTTTTTAGAAAGTAGATTTTCTTGCAGATTTACATTTCCGATCATAAATCATACATACATTCCAAGTTACAGAGCGATACGATTCCTAATTACCTCAAAATCATGGTTTTGGAGTGAATTTAGAGTGAAAAATATAAACTGTCGGAATCCCGACAGTTTATTTCCACTCTAAAACCATGATTTTGAAGTAATTAAGAATCGTATCGCCCTGTACCTTGGAATGTATGCATGATTTATGATCAGAAATGTAAATCTGCAAGAAAATCTGCTTTCAATTTTTTTTTCGATGTTGAGGGCGTTCCCTGGAAAGATCACATAATATACCTTTAAGGAAGTTGTTTTTGAATTTTGTGAGTGCTGTAATTATTGAACTATGACTCAATGTACACAAAAGTATACATTTTTGGAAAGGAAATGAATCAGAGAATTCAAATATAGCATAACTTTTTTGACCCATTTTTGTTGTTGGACAAAGCTAACAAAAATAATTTTGAGTAAAAAATGCCCAAATTGCTAACTCTATTGGGCTACCTCTGGACAGTGACGTAACTTAACAGGCGCATCCTTTACGAATGCGTTTAATATGTGCTGCAATTAGTAGAATACGCAGTTACGTCACTGTCTCGTGATGGCCAAACAGACTATAATAGATGATGATGTTAAGACACTAACTTAGGCAGGGGCGGACTGGGACCTGAAAGCGGCCGTGGCAAAATTATTAAAGCGGCCCTTTTTGACCATGTCAGGCAGAAGTATGTCGTCCCGGTAGTAAATTTTCGTAAAAAATCGGGGGGGGGGGGGGGGGGGGGGGTAGGGTCAAAACAATTCGCACGGTCAAAAAATTTCGCACGGTCACATAATTTCGCAGTCACAAATTTTCGCACGGTCACAACATTTCGCACAGTCACAAAATTTCGCACAGTCACACATTTTCGCACGGCCACAAAATTTGAGTAACCGGCCCTGAGAGGCCCAAAACCAAGCGGCCCATGTGGCGATCGCCACAACGCCACAGTGGCCAGTCCGCCCCTGAACTTAGGTTGTATTTTTTATTTTAACCTAATCTAATATGTTTTGAATTTCAAAAAATATTCGATTAGGTTAAAAAAAAAAATTACAACCTAAGTTAGTGTCTTAACATCATCATCTAGCGATTTGGGCATTTTTTACACAATTTTTTTTTTGTTAGCTTTATCAAAAATACTAAATTTTTGATCAAAATTGACACTAAATTTGGATTCTCTGATCTATTTCCTTTCAAAAATGTATACTTTTAGAGGCATTTGAATAATTACAGCACTCACAAAAATCAAAAAAATCAAATCAAAAACTTCCTTGAGTCCCCTTTTAAGTCATCTGGTCAACATAATTGATTTTGGGCTAGGCCTATATTGCAACCTTTACCTACTAATGAATGTATTCAAAAACAATTAATTATCATTTTGAAGAACTGATGCTAGTCAGGTCAATGCATTTGAAGATTCAAGTCACAAAGTCATTACTCTCAGTGACTTGAGTCGAGACCAGTTACACCACCTCTCAGTGACCTCCAGTCAAGCTATTGCTCTCATGACTTGAGTCCAAGTTAACTCAAGTCAAGTCATGACTAGCTTGAGTCTATTTCAACACTGAAGTTACGCAACAGGACGTAGGACCTATCGAACGACTCTCATATACACTCTTATTCTTGATTATTCAATTTTTTCGTGTCATTTCTTTTTGACACATGTTTGTGTTACACTGATCTATTTAGTGGTCGTTATGCGTCTGAAATGAGTTGGAAAAATGTGTCAACTTTTTTTTGACACTGAAGTGTGTCAAATGGAACAAATATCCGGGTCAAAATGATCATTTGAATAGTATTCCGATTCCGATTTAACAAATAAAATGATCATTTTGACCCGGATATTTGTTAGATTTGACACACTTCAGTGTCAAAAAAGTGACACATTTTCCCGTGTTATTTTGACTAATAAGTTGTAGTTTCCCCGCGGACTAATTTTATGTGTCAGATTTGACCATTTCCGTGTCAAATTTTGACTAATCTAGAATAAGAGTGTAGCGTTTATAGTTAAAGGTTCCTATGTTTGACAAGGTCTACAGGACCGGGTCCTTTTCGAACCTGGCTGGCTGCTCTCTGATCCAATTCTTATTATGTCTTCCGCGCCATCTTCTCTCTCTTCTACGACAAGATATTGGGCGATTTCCTTGAAAGCATCTTCCATTCCTTCACCTGTGAATGAAATAGATTGAGAAAGAGCAACTGAAAATGTTAAACATAATTTGGAATGGATTTTGATATCAAGTCCGCCAAATGTTCTTATATTCACTATGAAAAAAGTTTGAACGTTTATAAAAAGAGGGCTTTCGCCACCTTCAAGCTTCGCCTATCTTCATTGGGGTATGAGCAGGTTAGAAGGATTTTTTTAGGAAGAAAGCTACTAAGGAGTTATGGGGAGATGTGTTGTATGGAAAGCTAATACACTCTTAGAAAAAATGGTTCGTTTAAGAACCCTTTTTTGTCCCGCGGGGAGCACCTTTTGGCCTAAAAGGTTCTAAAAAGAACCTTAGAATGGTTCTTTGAAGAACTTTCAAATTTTAAATAAGACCTAAAGGTATATTTACTTTTTTGTTTTTATGTAATATGCAAATTCAAGAGAAATGTAAACAAATTTAATCCTTTTCAACTGTTAAAAATCATTTCTTCTTGGCTAAAAACATTTTTTACCGTTTTACCAAGAATTATTGAGGGTTCTCCATAATTTTTTCCCAAAAGGTTCTTGAAGCTTGAGGAACCATTTTCTTGGCTAAAGAACCCTTTTAGAACCTTTTTTTGGTTCTAAAAGGAACCCTATAGAAATTTCATTGGGTTCCTTTTAGAACCAAAAAAGGTTCTAAAAGGGTTCTTTAGCCAAGAAAATGGTTCAAGCTTCAAGAACCTTTTGGGGAAAAATTATGGAGAACCCTCAATGGTTCTTGGTAAAACGGTAAAAAATGTTTTTAGCCAAGAAGAAATGATTTTTAACAGTTGAAAAGGACTACATTTGTTTACATTTCTCTTGAATTTGCATATTACATAAAAACAAAAAAGTAAATATACCTTTATGTCTTATTTAAAATTTGAAAGTTCTTCAAAGAACCATTCTAAGGTTCTTTTTAGAACCTTTTAGGCCAAAAGGTGCTCCCCGCGGGACAAAAAAGGGTTCTTAAACGAACCATTTTTTCTAAGAGTGTAGGGGAGGTGACATGTATGTATGTACAGGGTGAGTCAAAATAGTCAGGTCCGTTTTTAAAAAACCAGGAAAAATACTTCTTGTACAAAATTGGTAAATTGTTTCCTCGTTTACGAGAGTAGACATACTTCGTCATACCTGGTGATGTTTTCACGACAATATTATATTGCACGCCAGATTTACAACATCTTAACGAAAAGAGGCGAAATTCAAAGTGTTCCAAGTTTGGTGGTGGATGTTAACACTAGTGTAATACCGGTATTAGTTATTCATACAACACAACACACTGTATAACTGTTGCAATTTATACCAAATTAACATGGTTTTTCTTTCTGATAAATAAAAGGCGTACGATATTGCATGCAAAGTATTTAAACAGTATTTAAATATATTATCATATAACTCAGTATTGCACAAACATATTCATAAAAATGGACTATGCACTTGGTCTGGTAAGTTGTCAAAGCACAAACTGTCATATCACATCAGTTCGATTAAAATAACAAGTTTCAAAATACTTTGGGTCAATATTTTGCTAACACTCAATTGGTTATAGGCTATATCTGATTGCACGGAAATTATTAAAGACATAATCGCAAAGACAATAGAATCTCTTTTCCTATTGTAAGTGCTGTGAATACCAACACGCCTTAATTTGACTTATTCAAAAGGCGCGCGTTAAACTTTTACATCCACAGGGATCCCTTAGATAAGTTGGAACAGATTTTATTTCACAGAATTTGGAAAATGCACATATCTCCCGTTTCGAATAACCAATTCGAATGAAATAAGATTTTGGTTATAGCTAGTAATGCCACCATGCTAGGCAAGTCATTAAATATAAAAATGTTTGCATTTTTAACTGGTTTAGAAAATCGGTGAAATCGGGACCTGACTATTTTGACTCTGTATGTATTATGTATAAAATGATAGTCCAGATAAGGAACTTGACAACGACCAAAAAAGGGTCAAAACGCCAAGCTGGCAACAGCAAACGTTTACATCTTTCAAGAAATGCCATTTGTAAGACTATATGTCTTGACAAATCACCAGGGAGGAGAAAAAGTTATAGGGAGGGGGGGGGGGGGGGGGGGGGGGGGGGGGGCGGCAGACCTACCTGTTTTGACTGACACTAGGAAATGCTTTGTACATCGCAGTGATTCGTAGAGCTGATTTGCGTCCTCCTCAGAAACATCCCGTTCTTCGTCAATTTTATTTCCCATCATAAACAATAAACCTATAAATCATAAGTAAAACATATCAATTCGTATTGACGGTGACAACAATTCCTGTTTTTAGTATATTTCTAACTTTCGTCAAAACAATCTTTTTATAGGTGTAGTGAGCTCTGCATTCTTCATAATCTTTTCAAATGAACCAAACCAAAGTACGCCCTCGCATAATAGTGTCGTAATTATTATTGGACAAGGGTTGATTGATGGCGCTAGATAAAAATTCGGCTGAAGCAATTTATGTGGCAATTGCATGGTGCAGAAAATGTCGATGTGATCTACATCGAAATTACCAAATTGTGCAATTTTACACAAAAGACGGCGAATTAACGTACACGGTTTCAGGTACACGGTTTCAAACCTGATTTTCAGGTAAATTGAGGGCCCACTCCCATACGTATCTCTCAGCGCCCCTTAAACTTTCGTTATTTGCAATTTGTAACAATGATTTTGCCATGTGACCTACCTCCATGGTTCCTTTCAAATTCATCTGACCACGCCTTGACGTGAAACAACGATTGCTTATCCGTCACACTATATACCAATATAGCACAGTCGATTCCACGGTATACATTGACTGGAGTGAAACCAGGATTATCTTTGAACACATTGTCGAATACTCGAAGCTGTTCATGGAAGAGAAAAAGGCAATGATAAGTAAGACATCAGTCTATTAGGCGCATCCTGCCTTAATGAAATCATCTCTGTGCCGGGAGAAAATATGTTGGGTGAAAATCCTACATTTTTCTGGAAAAGAGTGTCATCTTACAAAAGCCTATGGTCGCTATGGCAAAAAAAAGTTTGCACCCCAACTTTCGGGCTTTAATGCTATATATAGGCCTTCCCCTGCTTTAAAGACGAGTCCCCCGAACGCACTTTTTTTCTGTAACCTATAGCGAGGGATAACACGTGTAAGGACACACACTAAAAAATCTTACAAATACGGAGTCAAAATTCAACCCCAAAAGGGTCATTTTTAACCCCGCTTACTGAGTCAACTATGCACCGACTAAAAAAGGGTCATATTTGACCCCGGTGATCTAGTGACAACATTTCACCCACATTGTGGTTAAAATGACTATATTTGGGGTCAAATGACTATATTTCTCTTTTTCTCTCTTTTAAAAAATAACCCCATTAGGGTTAAAAAATAACCATATTGATCAGGGGTCATTTTGATAACGGTATATCCCGATTAGAAAATGACCCCGGAACGTGGTTGAAAATAACTATATTTAGGGTCATATATATTCAGGGTCATTCATGACTAGGGTCATTCATGACTATATTTAAGGTCATTTAAATATGACCCTTTTAGGGGTCATTTTAATATGATGCCAAAATTACCCCGACAGTGGTTGATTTAACCACGAATAGGGTTAAATAAAACTGACCCCGTAAAAGGGTTAATATTTTGACCCCGTCGTTTTTAGTGTGTAGTCTGGGTACACTGTAAAAATGGTGTCTTGCAAATAAGCACGCCTTGCTTTTTACGCCTTAATCTGGTGTCTTATCCTATAAGTCACGTCTCATTACATAGTGTCTTGTATTGAGACACGGAACATGTGACTTGAAGACACGTCTTGATTCAAACATATTTCTGTAATTAGTGTCTTGATTAAGGGAGCACATCAAAACTCGACCGCCCGGCAACCGCCGGTTCCGTGGGGTTCCGTGCGTTTGCAACCGGTTTCTATTGTTCTAAACAATGATATGCGGTCCAACCGGGCGGAACCGGCGGTTGCCGCGCGGTCGAGTTTTGATGTGCTCCCTAAGACACCTAATAAGACATGTCAAATATAGGATGCCTATAAAACCTAGGTGTCTTGAATGGAGACACAACTTGGTATTTATTGCCAAGTCATGTTCCATGTTATTTATGTATGTCTTTATAGAGCAACATCGCGTCTTGCATTTTACATGTCTTAATCGGGTGTTTTATCACAAGTCACGTCTCATTACATAGTGTCTCATATTGCAAGTCGTGTCTCATTTTTAATACCTTATTCCAAGTCGTGACTCATTGTATTAATACATGTGTTGTCATCAGACACGGAACATGTGACTTGATGAAGTCTTGTTTAAGACGGCACTACCTTTGGGAAGTAATTGTTCACAAATTAAATGCACATACGTCACGGATGTGTCTTAGTGCAAGACATGTCTTATGCAAGATATGTTTTGCCATTCACATGTGCCTCACAAGACGCGTCTTAACAGAAAAATATGACTTATTAGAAGTGGCGTCTTGGGAAAAGACATGACTTAATCAAGACATGTTTCCTTTTAAGTATGTGTCTCAAAACTGGCTTCACAAGACGCGTCTTGCAGAAAAACGTGACTTCGTGGAAGTGGCGTCTTGTATAAAGACGTGACTTGACCAAGACATGTCTCCTGAATTATGTGTCTCAAAACTGGCTTCATAAGACACAAGACACGTCTTGGATATATGTGTCTTAATACAACACATGTCTCTAAAATTACGCGTCTCAAAACCTGCTAGCTACATATGAGACGCGTCTTACAATGTGTCTTCTGCCAAGGCACCATTTTTACAGTGTATATAAGGTTTAGGTTTAGGGTTAGAATTAGGGTTAGTCTAAGAAGTAGGGCCTCCCTCGATAGGTTACGAAACATTTATAGCCCCCGGACACGTATACCTACCTTAACAGTAGTTTTGCTGTCAATCGGTATAACTTTTAAGCACGAATCTCGGACCGTTGTCACTGTTTGATTGGAAACAAACGTATCGTTCCTCAACCGTAACACCATAGCAGTGGTGCCAACTTTAGGTCCGCCAAGCAAGCCCACACCAAATGTGAGGTGAGTCACCGTTGACATAATTGTTTCTGCTCCAAATTTACAGTCTGTTGTTTTGTATGAATTCACATAGAAGTAGAATAAACGGGTATATTAAAGTTGATAGTATGGTGACAACATGCTAAACAAACCCTGGGTCCATATAACACGGCCAAGTGATTTGAAGGCTTTGAACTTCCGGGTTTCCGATTGGTGTCGCTTCGGTTCACGAGCAGTTTAGACTCTTAAAAGACTCATCTTTTTTCATTATTAATAGTTTAATCACATATTTGACATAAAATGGTTTAAAAAAAATTAACGTTACAAACCCAAGATCAAATACAGGCTGTGGGAGACAGGGAAGCATTACGAGCCTCATAATACGTCATGAAAAAAAAGTTCCTACATAATAATAATTTTGATCACAAATAATGCCAAACAAGCCTTTGAAGAGTTCATTCCATTTGGAACGATGACCTTTGCCCAATGAACTTTTCGCATATCAGATCAGGGAATTTCCCATTTGAGTGTAGGCCTATTAGACCGTGACACGCCATTGTTGTGCAACACTAACGGCAGACATACAATATGGAAACCACGCTGACTATAATCAGTGACACACGGATATTACTATTAGTTTACCATATACAAAACAAATTTTTCAGAAACCTTTCCCAACTTTCAAAGTCTATCTCAAGAATTACGGAACCAATACTAGGCATTTTTGTACTTCTTTTAATGCATTTATCATGGTGTTTCTAAATATGGTAATAAAAATCCAAAATATTTGACATTTTTGAAACATTTGGTGACATTTTGGAAAATCGTCTGCAGACGCCTGCCGCGTTGAAAGTGTTGATACATTATTTCCATGTTGTCACCGGTAAAGGAAAATAGACATACGACAATTAGTTTTATGCACCAAACTTCGACAAACGGTTGGGGATAGTATATAGGCTTGTGTATATCGAGGGCTCATAAACACAAGGCCTCATCTCCATTTTTCAAAAATGAGATTTTAGTATCAAAATTGTCAGAAAGAAAGTCTCTTTCCGGTAACACACAGCTTATCTCCATAACACAATCCTTTCAATGTTATAGCCAGTATCACACTGCCTCATCTCTATCTCCCCAATGTGTTTAAAAATCTTCAATAGTCTTTTTCTTAAAATGGTCAAAATGGAGATAAGGCCATATGTTTCTGAGCCCTCGATATCTACCACTGAATGCAGTTCACAGATTTCAATCATGAAATGATTTTTAGTTTGACACTTTAAATTTAATATAGAATTTTTAAAATTATGAAATGTAAAATATCAAACTAAATTATTAAAATTAAAACTGTTTAGCAGTTTAGTGCAAACCCAATCGTCACCAACTTATTTCAAATAGGAAAATCAACTGATTTTTTATGTCGTTTTCTCATTGTGTAAGCCTTAAGACCACCCTTTAAACTGCGCTTTCACCAGGTAACTATTATTTCTTTTTCTGTTCTTTTCTTTTCTTCTTGTTAATTTAAACACTCTCACTGAGAGATCTTTTCCAGAAAAGTTCTCAAATGTCTCAACAAAACCTCTTTTTTTATTGGTCAAGTCACACCAACATTGATTACAGTTTCTGATTTTATGTATACGAATGAAAAGTACAAACAGCAAGATCAAAATAAATATACACAAAACAGTTTTTTTCAAATATATATTATATAAATATATATCACGTATTATTATACAGTAAAACTATAAAATCAATCAATATAAATATATGATATGTAAAATATGTACAATAAAATCTCCAATAATTATATACGATTCGTCATCATCGGTCATCGAAAGTCAACCCCCCCCCCCCCCCCCCCGTATAATACAGGATGCTTTTTACATCTGGTTATTGACACACTAATATGCTGCAAATCAAACGTTTTGCAAGGACCTGAGGCATGCGCTGCATGGAATCCTGTAATCGAATTTACGCTATCTGCTCAGACCTCGAATTCTTTTTTCTCTCTCCCCCTATCTTCCATCCCCCCCCCCCCCCCGCTCCCATCCCATTCCCTCTCCATCTCCCCTCCCCCGCTCCCACCCCCGCTCCCACCCCTCACCCTCTCTCTCTCCTGCCTTACAATAACCAGAATCGTCACCAAAAGTCCCCACTACATTTTTTAAGTTATACCACCCAAAGACAATGTTTTATGATATTTCTGTAAGATAATGAACCAATGACCCCAGCTCTTTTGGACAGCAATATAAGGAGATCTGTCCACATGTATTTGACTCCTCCCAGTGCAGCCAATAGAACGGTGTACCCGCGCAAATTTCACTTTCCCATCCACCATTTGCTAATTCGGCTGAAGACACCGGTAGGCGTAGGAGCTGACGGTGTTGGGGTTTGCTGGAGAATTGATTGTACTCTTCGTCGGCGTGGTCGTCGTAGGCGCCCGGATGGAATAGGTCCTGTACTAAACAGTAAGGCTGAAACGGGACCAACTGCAGCATAAGCAGGATTCATATCACACTCCTCTTTCTGTAAATCAGACAGAGTTGGCAAATGAGTTATATATATGGATTGTTTACAAATCAATCAAAACTTGTAAATTATGAACTCTTTGTAACCTCATGTTGTAACCTTTAGAAATCCTTAATAATATTGTCGCCATAACATTCCGCCCAAAGCTAAGAACACCTCGGAGACATTCTGAATTTGACAATTTTTTAAAAACATTTTGCGATATTTTGGAATGTCGTCTGCAGACCCCTGCCGCATGGAAAGTGTTAAGGACCACGCACTATAATCATGATAATAGCTATCTCTATTTTACTGTTCTAGAGTTGCCAGTAAAAATTGAGTTTTCTGTTTGCAATATCAAGGTATCGAATGTTCCGCCATTTCGTTCATTTCCATGCAAATTAAGTTTATTGTACAATGAACCCACCTCTCTTATCTTCTCACTGTTGATGCTGTCGAGGATCTGATCCAACGTCGGACGCAAGTCCGGGGTTTCTTCCTTGCAGAGGTCGGCCAAGTAATCTAACCATGGCATGTCGAAAGACTCTGCGACCTTTCGGAAAACCGATCCCAGTGCCCAGATATCTCTTCCAACGGTGTCCTTAGGCCTATACTTTGCGAAGAGTACCTCTGGTGGGATGTCGTAGTTCCTGACACAGTCGAACAGGTACTCATCCGTCTGGCATGATGAATTCCGTGGAATGGGGTTTTCTTGTATTGGTTTGGAGTCCCCGAGGTCAATGATAACACCTGAGTAGGAGTTATTGGAGTTCTGTTTTACAATAATGTTGTCGAGTTTCAGATCTCCGTGTGTCCAACCTGCATCGTGCAGTTTCTGGACTGCGTAAGAAACATCTTCCAATACCTATAGAAGGCAATCAGACCATACACTAGATAAGACAAGGGATGATGAGTGATGACAGGACATCATTGTGTTCAGTTGAGGAAAACTAATGAAGTGCAACTGACTATCACCCTGAATTCACCAATAATAGTGTGTCCCACATACATGGCATAATATTGCAGAGGCCACATGCCCGTTCCGATGGGACCATCATTGGTTAGACAGCACGGGATTAACCTAGCACAACGTTTTCTGATGACGATTTAAAGGATTACACAACTTTATTCTGTAATGGGGATCTGTACACACTAAATTAATTCATGAATGTCTTACACTAATGAGATATACCCAAACCTTTAATAACTTATATTAACAAGCACTATTCGTCATTGACATATCATCGAAATTCCTTTTAGCCAGGTGCACACCAGATGTTAAGTACAAAGACGCAGACCAAAATTCGGTTGATAACATAGTATTGAATAGCCTATGGTGTCTGGTGACCATGAGAAACTTAAGGTTCATGGCCGGCGCAACCAAAGAGGGAGCTGTTGTAACTACCCCACCTTCCAATAACAACTTACATCTCCCCGAAATCCCCGTCCCAAATGAGACAAGACAACAGATGTATTAACATAGGATACCTACCTTCAGTATTTGATGTTTCTTTGGGCGTTCACCAATGCCATCCATAATATCACCAAGGGTGAAAGATTCTGTAGTTTGGTAGTTGCTTATGAGCTCGATTATGAGGGAATGGTGATCATTTGTTATCCCAAACAGTGCCGGGAAACCGTTAACATCATACACCGATGTCATGGCCCTGTATTCGTTGTACAACCTGAGTCGCATATATTCGTCAGATAACCCTGGATATTTAGAGTGATGAAATTAAACACGGGTACAGATTGTTATAATATTGTATAAAGGATTGTAAGGATTATTATAAGTGTTGGGATGGCACAGGAATCGCAACTTTGCCCAGTCTTACCTCTCGCCGTGTTCGAAGACCTTCAACAAAAAGAACTATTTTGATCAAGATAACGTTTGAATGGGCGAAGTGGCCGCTGGGCGAACTATAGCTATTGAACGAAGTGACTATTGGATGAAACGTGAATTGGCGATCTTACTATTAAAGAAGTGGTAATGGACGAACAGACATGTAGACCGGTATAGGTCAGAAATAGCCTATTCATTACATTGCGTTTTCTTACCTCTCTCATTCTTCAAGGCCTTTTCAATGACGAGCTTGCCCCCACATTTCCGCAGGTATGCCTTTCCATATCTTCCCTCCCCAACTATGATGGGTACCCCATCTAAATCCAGGACAGGGATGATGTCCTCTCTGTCGATTCTGGTTATCGAATCTGGATACTGGAAGATCTGGAAGATGGGCGGCTTGATGCTCTCTTCTGAATCAGATGATGATGTTGACGATTCGATCTGTTCACGTGTCACACGGCCAAATAGATTTCGGAACAAACACTTGACCCCACGGAAACCGTGATGATGTCCATCCTTCTTTGCTGCTGGTGGTATTGCCAGATGGTCTTGATCGATATCAGTTGACGAGATGGAGGGTATGGGGATAGGATTACCAGCTACCTCAGAGGAAGCATGGTCTCCATTCGATGTGACTGCGGTAGATAGCGGTGCTTGGCCTTCAAACTGAGACTCAGCTTCAACCAGAGACTCGGCTTCAACCGGAGACTCGGCTTCAACCGGAGACTCGGCTTCAACCGGAGACTCGGCTTCAACCGGAGACTCGGCTTCAACCGGAGACTCGGCTTCAACCGGAGACTCGGCTTCAACCGGAGACTCGGCTTCATCAGCCTTAAAAGAATCAGATTTGATGGCTCTAAGACGAAAGGCGGGTTTTACTGGTGTAAGCTGGAGACTTCCAGATAATCGGAGAACACCTTTAGCATGTTTATTGCTGCCTTTAGGCTTGAACCGGCTGACGGAAAACCTATAAAATGATGAACAAGACCATTAAAGGGTCACATTAAATAATGTTGGGTATGAACTATGAAGTGGCCAGTGGGCTACAATTACACTTATAAAGTGTTTTAAAGAGTACAGGGGAGACCGATATGTAATTTCAACACGGGCAGGCACATTTCTAGTGTTCCTATAATGATTCACGATATTTCCTGTCACCGCACAAGCTCAACCCCCTACATTACTGCCTTATCTGGTATTTGGTCTCTTCATGAATCTTAAACGATTCTCCTAACATTCTCATATTGTCAAAAAAAAACCGTTTTCGGAATGTTCAAATGATGTTCATTTCGTACAATAGAACTTTCTATAAAGAGTTCTTCAGATTTTAAGATCTGGTAATAATAGACAATCGGGCCTACTCAAAAGCAATGGAAATCAAAATTTAAAAAAAAATCATTGCTCTCTTCTAGTTTATGAACTTCATAAAAATGTAAATGGTGTGATATCCTTTGAACAGAACTTTTACGGTATAGGCCTACTTGTATAACAACGTAAAGTGGTTTCTCGGGATGTGGTTGGGCGCACGAACCCTGAGTGGCATGAAGTCACATCATTAGCTTGATATTTACTGACAATTTCAGACATTTCAATGGCATGTGCGACTCAGCGAAAAGAGTTGCGCGAACTCCAATCCAAGCTTACGGTATCCATCAATCTCCATTGAGATATCGACATTGCAGGAAAAAACATGGTCCTGGTTGTAATATGACAGATCTACTTACATTTTTCCTTGTTCCTTGATGTTTGTCAACTCGCGCGGAGTTGAAGTGAAAATATTGTATGAAATACTGATGTTGAGCGACGAAAATTCACTTGATCTCGATATTTTTAATAGATAAACTCGAGAGCGAATTGGGACGTGATTTTTCTCTGGGAGAAAATCGGTGTCTGATGTTGTGGGCATCTGGCTGTAACCGGGTAACGTCGCGTACGTGTACGCGCGCGTGTTTACAATCGTTTTCGCGTCGCAAGGTCTAACGTGACGCGTGATAGCCTACGCCGTGATTACCACTCTGGATCTGGATGATTTACTATCCAAAACGCTCCTGGTGGAGGCAAATGGGCAGGGTTGTTGGTGTGCACATACGTGCAGGGTGCACGCTCCTGGTGGAGACAAATGGGCAGGGTTGTTGGTGTGCTTTCAGTAATGAGCACGCTTTAACATGAACAAATTATGTTCTCCTCCCTGTCATAGCTGCAATAGAAGCAAATTATATGCGACACAAATTTGGGATACGTCGTTCATGGTTACGAACTGGGGACGGACAGTATCGGTGATGGTTGAAGGCATAATACTTTGCCCAATATGAAAAAAGACACATACTTCAGAACTTGATTGTAGTTGAATGTATGGTCAGCCCGAAGATCCGCCACCGAATTCCTAATCAAACTCTCCTTACCAAACGAGACCCCTTTCTTATACGCCTTTCTTGATCTACCTTCAAACACTTCCACTATCTGCTCCTTCTAAGAGTGACTACAGATACTCATATAATAAAAAGAAACACTTGTATTATTTTGATTATTTTACGAAACCAATAATTATGCTTAACAGCATAAAATCAAAATTAAATCAAAATGATCCGCTATCGCTGTAGATAGAACGATCCCTGGTCAACACGCACCCCCCTCCTCCTCTGTGCCGCGGCTATTCTACCCGCTTGAATAGCTATAACCATGTATAACATGCCAAACTAATCCAGGGATTCGGGCCCACAATAGAAAATGCTTATACTATACCGGGTTTATATATAAAAAACAAAAACAAATAGTGTTTCAAATTCGAACACTTGCGATATGATGGTGGAACTGTTTCCTATTATACTTATTCCGTTAAATTCATTGAGATATCTCTTTTTGTTCCGCTGTGGCAAGACATAATCGAAAATCGATGAAAAACGTATTTTCATATTTTGGCTCACATAATTCATCTTTACAGCTATTTCTCTCTAGCACTACCAGCATTTCAAACAATGAACCCCACACCTCATAAGTTATATTCAAAACTCCCGCCAAAGAAATGAAGGTTAAAACCACTCAAGCTAAACAAATCCTGCACTATTCAATCAAAGCTTTGTTTTCTATACACACAACAATCGATTGTTGTCAAAAAGCTAATTAAAATAAGAAGAGGGTGCAATAACAATGAGAATAACATTTCAGAAATAATTTAATGTTTAAAAGGGTTAGTGACTTTATAGATTTTCATAATGGATAATTTCGACAAAAACTTTAAATCTACTATCGTTACAGAAATGTCTGTATTTTCCATCAGAAATGTCCGATTTTCAAAATCTAAAATTCCTAAGAGAGATGGGCGTTTGCGCAAGATATATTATACAAAAACGATTTGGACAATAACAAAAAAAATCATACTGCGAAAAAAAATTAGATTACTTCGGTATAGATCATTTTGGGACACCCTGTATTTCTATGATATGTTATATTCTTGCTTGCTCAGCCATTGCAGGTGTTTCACCAGTACAGGGTATTGAAATGTGGTATGGAATTAATGGCACTGATTCCGACCATGAAGGTACTAGACCTGGAAGCTGGGGCCATCATAAGTCTCTATTGACATAACGCCTTTTTAACAGCGAATCAGCGATTATATTTCTAAAGATATATACCACGCCGATTGGAATCAATTGGATTTATCAACTAAGGGAATATGCAATAGCACTCCATTCCGAATCCCGTCTCTTCAGTGATCTTACGATCAGGTTGGCCGTGGTGTTGCTCATACCGTATTTTATTTGATGGTTGAATGAATTTTCAAAATAAAAGGTCGATTCATACTTCAATTCAAGGCTAAACACACGATTCTGGTTTTTTTGTGTGTGCACTGTATAATATCTTGACCAAGTTTGATCTACGAGGGTCATTCAATAAGTTCTACCTCCTCTTTCATAACATTGCTAATATGAATGTCAGCCTCATGATATTTGTCATGATTATAGCTCTGAATCTTAGCTACACCTTTATAGTAAATGATAATTGATATCTGTTTTACTTTTGATATGACGCGGTCAAATCCGGAGAGAGATTTTGGACAACGGAAACGGAAAATTACCTTAAAAATAAATACATGTTTTTCGGGTTTTTTCTGTATTATATGATTAGATATAAGAACATGAATTTAATATTGAAAATAAAATCAATGAATGATATCTAATAGAATAATAGTATTATCATGTTTGAATAAGATTGTAAGCAATATTAACTCTTGTAGGCTTGAAAATAGTGTAATATCAACTCAAATGTATTGCTATGCCTTCTGCATTAAAATGGTTATAACTCAAGTCACAGTGATGCCTCGTATGATAAATCTTTAACATTTTTAAATCAAATCAAATTTAAATCTTAAAAAAAAAAAAAAAAAAAAATGCGACCCTAGTTTTTATGATTTTAGGGTCGGTCGCTGAGGGCAACACAACTCTTTTTTTGTTGCCTTATGATTGTCCTGATCTGGTTCTGGTTAATCAGAGGGCTTACTATCCAAAGAAATCAGTCACCGTCATTGTTTCTGTTAAACAGATATCTGACATTTAAGAACGGTTATAATTAACCGTTAGGTATGTTTTGCCTTTTACAATAGGCCAAATGAATAGCAATTCGGCGATATTTTGCTTTTTTCATCCGTTTCCGTCACACTAAATGTAAGTTTGGTTTTCACTGCATCTCCAAAAAAACACAACCAGTACTCAGATTAATTTGCAATGGTAGCTGAGGTTTCAAGCTACAATTGTGCGATATTTCATAAGACTTGCTTATATAACAATAAAGTTATGAGGTAGGAGGTAGAACTTATTGAATGACCCTCGTATAAGGGAGGGGGTACATTTAACCATTCACGGGATGGGGATGGGGCACGGAAGCTTTAAGGGGGTCAGACATCACCTTCCGACGGAAACAATGTTTTCAAGTTTGGTCATGTACGAGATATGGCGGGGTGGGGAAGGGGTGTTTGTTTGTTTGTTTGTTTGTTTGTTTACACGGTCGGTCCGTACAGACACACGCTTTTTGGGTCCTGAAGGGACCAGACTCAAGCAAATTGCTCGGGCCAGGCCAAATGTTTCTGACTGAAAGTGCAAGGCTTATATAATTACAAGGAAGACAAGGCCAGGGCCTATAGACAGGTGACATGCTTTAGGGGCAAAGTCATGGTGGAGAGTAACATTTTCAAAAGAATATGGGATCATTGGGTGGGTGGCAGTAGCGTAATAGGCCGGGAGCCCAGAAGGCTTAATCAGCTGAGAAGGTAAAAGGTTTGATGGTCTGAGTAGGTCAGTCATAGGGGCCAAAAGTCAATAATTGTTGTTGCTGCCGGGTCGCATCCTGTACTTTGGCCCTTACGCAGGGGGACGAAACATGTGTTTAACGAAAAGGTACATGGATCAAACTTGTTGTATATATATGATTCCTTAAAGGGTACTTGTAACAACGTGCAATGACGCGGCAACTTTTGCCTGTACGGGGACCCAGACAGTAGCCTCTCACCTTCCTATACCCTTCGTTTCCCACTTAATTTTCCTCTCTTCCCTTTTCTTCTTCACTTCAATCGCCTTTTAGCCCGGTAGTTTGAGCTGCCCTTCCCGGTCAAAATCGTTAGGGGAGGGGCATTCTACCCCCCCCCCCCCCCCCCTGACCCCGGGAGATACGCTACTGCCTGTTGTAGTTGTAGTGCTAAGCATGCTGGACTACACTAAGAAATCCTCTTCGATGACGTGCATTGGATGATGCAAAGTTTCCCGACTGTGCGGGCCCGACTACCCATTTTTTAGAAATTGGTGAACAAAATGTTATGTTCACCTGCTAATGAATACCAACCCCAACAAATGTTTACTTGTTAAAAAAACGGCAGAATGTGTACAGCTCATTTACTTGACTGTTATGCTCCTGGAGGACTTGATTGTTATGCTCCTAGATGACTTGACTGTTATGCTCCTGGAGAACTTGATTGTTATGCTCCTGGAGGAATTGATTGTTATGCTCCTGGTGGACTTGGCTGTTATGCTCCTAGATGACTTTACTTGACTGTTATGCTCCTGGATAACTTGATTGTTATGCTCCTGGTGGACTTGACTGTTATGCTCCTGGAGAACTTGACTGTTATGCTCCTGGAGGACTTGATTGCTATGCTCCTGGAGGACTTGATTGTTATGCTCCCGGAGGACTTGATTGTTATGCTTCTGAAGGACTTGATTGTTATGCTCCTGGAGGAATTGATTGTTATGCTCCTGGAGGAATTGATTGTTATGCTCCTGGTGCACTTGACTGTTATGCTCCTGGAGGACTTGATTGTTATGCTCCTGGAGGACTTGATTGTTATGCTCCTGGAGAACTTGATTGTTATGCTCCTGGAGGACTTGACTGTTATGCTCCTGGAGGACTTGACTGTTATTTGATTGTTTTGCTACTGGAGCATTTAATTTGTATGGGTCTAATGCAGTTAAGTTTGCTGCCTCCAGAGTACCCACAGTTTTATCCACCTGAGCATTGACGTTTGATTCTCCCGGAGTCCATGCTCCCGTATGACTACAGGGTGTCCCTAAAAAAGGGTGCATGTGTTGACCATGAAGTTCTAACATTTGGTGTAAGATGTTTACACATATTGAAAGACTAAACACCTGGCTTTCAGTTGCTGCTTTTCATCTGATTCAGATTTGTCAATCCTGAGATATGGAAAATTAACTAGAGCTATCCATAATCGATGTTGTGCCACTTTACAGTTTCATAGGTTTACTCCTAAGATACAACTTCCATTTGTACGATTGCCCTTCACCAGTGTTATGCAAAATAACATTTTTGTATTGAGATTGAATAGGTTTAAATACAGTCATCAAAAAAGTAACTATACAGGTAATAAATGGGCTTCTAATTCTAAAAATATATGTCCTACCTAAAAATATTAAATTATAAAGTTGTTGAGAAATTCATCTTCTTTAATATGAGATATTGCACGTTAGGATCAGATGATTATTGAGGAAGTGACACTCCAAAATATAAGGTGAGGTTCGATTTTCATTTTCACATTTTTATTTTCTACACGTAGACCCATCTACGGGTACCTATCGATTACCGGTAGTGCAATTGGGGGATGCATGCGAAGGTTGGACAGTCGGCCGTATTGTTCCGATGGATCAATACGCCACATACACGCTACCTGTCATACTCTCCCCCGTGTTGAATTGTAAAATGTGAAAATGAAATTGTGACTTTACCTTACATTTTGGATTGTCACTTCTTTAATATTCAACCGATCCTAGTGTGCAATATCTCCTATTCAAGAAGATAAATTTCTCAACAACTTTAAGATTTATTATTTTTAGGTAGGATATATATTGTTAGAGTTAAAAGTCCATTTATGCCTCGAATGTTAAAAGCAGAAATGCTTGACTTAATAATAATTTAGAAATTGATTACAAACCCTTTCTAAAAATAACACATCAAAATCAAAAGTAATAAGTTCATTTCAATGATCAACTAATTTATTGATTAATTAATATCATATAACATCATGGTTCAATCAAGGCTGGCTCAATTTCGTGTTATACATTGTTTTTACACTTGCCTACCACAACTTTCCAATAAGCTTGAGGGAAGAATATCCTTGTTGATTCGATATATTGGATGGAGAGAGAATGAGCAGATGTGAGGTAATGCTGCTTTCTGTATGTAGACCGGATGCCAAGACAAATATGTTCGGTTTATAGAGAGCATCCATGTGTCAGCCATATGTGCTGGAACCAAAAAAAAATTCAGAATTTAAAAAGACCAACATCACAGATATCTAAATCTGTAACCAACACGCATCATGATGGATAATCGTTTCAAAATAACCCGCCAAACTTATAGCTCATTCTTTGCATGTACAGTAACACTTGTTGTACATTGAATTGATCTGAACAACGAATAATACGAGAACGAGAACCTTTTGCTACGGGCAAGCATGAGTGAATAGAAGTGGATACTCTCTATCAGGGCTGTACTTAGTACCCGCCTGCA
Organism: Ophiura sarsii; assembly: GCA_035610835.1. Lineage (NCBI taxonomy): Eukaryota > Metazoa > Echinodermata > Ophiuroidea > Amphilepidida > Ophiuridae > Ophiura > Ophiura sarsii. The sequence continues at coordinate 80,112,886 of CM069443.1, forward strand.
CGCCCGTGGCGGGTAACTTTTGCGTCGGGTGGGTAACTTTTCAAATATACACGCCCGGCTGGCCGGTAAGAATTTTGCTGTTGGTAAATGAAGATTACTTGTTTGGCTGGTAAGTTTACAGTCGGGCTGGTAACTTTTACATGCTACCAGCCCGGCTGGCTGGTTGGAGAAAATATGAAAGTACACCCCTGCTCTTTATTACTATGAGTTGAAATCTTGCAAATCCAAGATAATGTGGCAAGACATCATTTTAAATACCATAACATAAACTCCTCAAAAAAAGTTCTGAAACTATTTTCAATCACCAATTTTCCAGACATTTCGTAATGTATTCATATTGTGTTTCCTCTCTATGAGAAGCTGATGTGTTCCTCTTTCCAAAGATACCTCATTTGTAGTAATGACTTGTTTCAGTGCCCAGCAACTTGCTTGAGAACATCGGGAGGTCACAATCTGAATGTGCCAAAATCTTAGTATTTAGTGCTCATAATCAATAGAGCATTACTCTACACTGTTAGTTGTCAATGTAACAATCAGACGACACAGTTATTCTTTTGAGCACGAAATAGTGGCAATTTTACGAAGTATATATCGAGTTATTGATATCATGATAAAATGTATCAGTTAAGGGACATTGTGATACCAAAGTCAGTCTTATATCACATTCTTAACCTAAGGTTATGGATTATTCAAAGTCAATCTGGTGCAAAACACCAAATACAAATTGTCAAGTTATGGACCTATGGTCCGTATGCACAAAAGAGTTAGACCGGGTCTAAAGTTAGACCTGGTCTAAGTGGATTTTGGTTTTTGTGAAATGCACACTTTCATTACATTTATTTCTCAAATTAGCTAACAAATTGTAAAGATTCGGATGCAAAGTTCAAAGATAGCACAAAATATCTTATGAAAATGCAGAGGAAAACAACTTTTGAGGCAGGAATAAATTTCACTTAGACCAGGTCTAACTTTAAACCCGGTCTAACTCTTTTGTGCATACGGACCTAATTAATGTCTTGGTTTTGTTAACAAATCAATGGAGGAAATGAAAATTAAATACATGAATTTAAGTCTTTGGTTGGATACAAGATGTATCAAAGATCAGAAATGAATGAATTTGACTTATTTTGACCTTGTCCCACATTATTGCTTTTAAGGGGTGTTAACCCATTTTACATGAAGTTGTATCAAGCGCTGTAACTTTAATTTTTTGACCAAAAAAGGTTTAAAAAATGCATTTTTGAGGTTTAAAAATCAATTATTTGACACTTTTTGGTCAAGATTTTAAAAACTAAACATTTTGATGAAAAAGTGTCTTGAGATGATTTTGGTGCAATTTCAGCATTTTTTACCTTAGCTAAAACTGATTTTGCTATGTTGCAAAAATTTTGATTCAAAAGTGAGTTTTGGGTCAACATTTTTAACAATCTGAAATGTTAGTGAATTTGATACCAAAAATGGATTTTTTAACTCCCTTCCTCTCAAATAATGTAACTTTTATTATAAACATCACATTAATAGTTCAAAAGTTACAGCACTTGATAAACTTCATGTAAAAAGGGTTAACACCCCCTTAAATCACATTAGCTACTTCTGCATTGTGCCTCATTTACTCATGTCTGATCAAACAAATGTTGTTGGCATACATTGAATACATATCCTGCATGCACATCCAATCAAATCATCTTGATTCTTGTTGCCTCTCATATTCGACATAACTGCACAGTTTCTGCATTCGCACACCTGTCGCACACTAGGCTTGGAAACGGTTTCAAGATCACCAAGAATTATTAGAGTTGATTATAGTTTCTATTGCTTCAATAGTTTCAGCAACCCCCTTCTGAGTCGTCTGATACCATCTGGTGTCGATGACTCGGTAGACATCCACCAACATGTAAATCCGGGCTGACGACTTTGGAGAGAATTCCTGAGGAAAGCTCCCAAAAAGGTGAGCTTAAAATCTCAAATTGTGAGAAAACAGAAATGCTAAATATGCTTCAATAGTTATTGTTTCTAAATCTCGCCTTGCTGTGTGTCACCTCAATACATATCCTTTCCTTGGCGGTACCCCGGCAGCAAGGGCTTTCTTCCAGTCTTTGCTGTTATGTAGAGTCAGGAGAATATCAAAAACTGGAGGACGAAAAAATGAGGGAATATTAATTGAAAATTGGTATTCAAAAGAGCAATCATTTTATATCTGTGTAAGAGATAGGAAACTGCAGCAACAGACCTTTATGTCACTTATATTCTTATCACTAAAGTGTTGATTTCTTTGAATTGTAAACACGATTTATAATATATATTTACAATATATTAAAGGTGTTTCAAAGGAAATTAGACACCCTAACAATATTGGCCCGTGGAGATTTGCCCAACCAAAGGATCACTTCTACCAATGTATGGTACAAATTACCTTCTATTCTACTAGATTTGTTTAGCCATTCTAGTATAAGACAGAACTGACAAGACTTAAACAAAGGTGCACATAGCACATGAAAATGTGCTCTTTTACACCAATTTTGCCATGATTGAGGAACATTTAGGCTTTAAACAGGCTTCTTAAAAATGCTAACTAATTTCTAGGGCCACATGCGCGTGAGAAAAATTGCTATCTTGGTACTAATTTGACCATCATAATTATTTGTCTAACAAACTGATAGTGCCAATCTCCACCGACAGACTCACATATTGGTGGGGAAATAACCTCCCTTGCCCTCCCCCCCCCCCCCCCCCCCCCCTCTGGCTACAGCACTGGATACAAACTTCAAATTCAATCCGACTGATACACAACTGGTTGTTCAAATCTGGTTGTATAGCTGGTAGCAAGTGGGTAATTCATAGTCTACTGAAGCTATTGAAATGACCATTAACTACAATCATAGAAAAGAGGTGTTCGAACACTGACCCTAATTGCCATGCTTATTGGACCATAACAGGCACGCTATTTGAATCACATCGAAAATTGTTTCTGGTAGCCTGAAGTATCCCCGTACTCATATCCCCCTCTCTTCCCACCGATCAATGTTGCGAAGCCCTGTGCTGATGGTGGGCAAATTGTGGGATTCAACATTTATCAGGGGGATGGGGGAACAATTCACATTACACCTACAAAGTGTTCGAATACTTTTTTCTAACATAGTAGCTAGTATGAAATGACTTTTTTTAATTGTGTTCCTCCTTTAATGCATTTTGCCCTCACCTTGGTTGACTGTGAGTATCTTGCTGTATGTGCCGGATGGAGCTTTCACCATGTACTCATCAATGGGTAGACGGGCTGTCTGTAGCCCATGCTCTTTTGCACTGGTTAGCGTATAGAACTACAGATACAAATCAAAAATTAAAATTAGTTAGCAAAACGTATGCAAATTACATTACTTATCTTATCGCGGTAGACCCATGGAATAGACCAATAGCATACCCCCCTTCTTACACTTTACATTCAAACTTTAAACCTTAAGAAATTAAAGAGATGATGTAAACCTTGCTGGGGTCAAGATGGTAGCATAGTTATGAGGTAGGAGGTAGAACTTATTGAATGGCCCTAGTATATCAATTTTTAAAGCATCGCTCACCTTATTAGGCGTTTCATCTACCAGGCCGCCAATGATGTAAGCCTTGCTGGGGTCAAGATGGTAGCATAGTTATAAGGTAGGAGGTAGAACTTATTGAATAGCCCTCGTATATCAATTTTTAAAGCGTCACTCACCTTATTAGGCGTTTAATGCCCCCCCCCCCAACTCAACACAAAAGTTGGTAACCATGACTGTTCTTCATTTTTTCAAAGTACGCATTTTTCAACAATTTAACCCCCTTTTCTGGCAAAAACGAGGACAAAATTGGGGTGAAAAATACCCCCTTTTTTTTTGGTTTTCAATGACTATCATTTCAAACCCCTCTTTTCAAAGACACTTTATATATATTATAGATAAAAACTTGTTGCTTCCAACAGTAACAGGCATTTATGGTCCTGTGTTATAAACTGGTGTACCCCGTGATGTTTTTTGTTTTTTTCCTCTTCGTAAAATACCCCTTTTTTCAAATTTCCAGGAGACTGATTCCTGAAATACCCCCTATTTTCATGATTTTGCAGTCAGCGCTGACAATTGAAAATATAACCCTTTTCTGCGATTTTTAGAACAGTCATGGTTACCAACTTTTGTGTTGAGTTGGGGGGCCGGGCAAGGCCACCAATAATGTAAACCTTGCTGGGGTCAAGATGGTAGCATATAGTTATGAGGTAGGAGGTAGAACTTATTGAATGGCCCTAGTATATTAACTTTGAAAGCATTACTCACCTTATTAGGCGTTTCATCTACAAGGCCGCCAATGATGACAACCTTGCTGGGGTCAAGATGGTAGCATAGGTATGAGGTAGAACTTATTGAATGGCCCTTGTATATCAATGTTTAAAGCATCGCTCACCTTATTAAGTGTTTCATCTACCAGGCCGCTGGGGTCAAGATGGTAGCACAGTTATGAGGTAGGAGGTAGAACTTATTGAATGGCCCTTGTGTATCAATTTTGAAAGCATCACTCACCTTATTATCCTTATCTACCAGGCCGTCAATAATGTACACCTTGCTGGTGTCAAGATGGTAGCATAGTTAAGAGGTAGGAGGCAGAACTTATTGAATGGCCCTATTGAATGACCCTCATATTGTATCAATGTTTAAAGCATTACTCACCTTATTAGGCGTTTCATCTACAAGTCCGCCAATAATGTAAACCTTGCCGGGGTCAAGATGTTCAAGAACTGTGACAAACACAATGGTAAATACCAGAGAAATATCATTCATAATGTTATAATTAAAGCTAATGTAAAACACAATAATTTTGCAAATTGAAAAAGTACTGCTATTTTAGCAGGTATTTAATTTCGTGAATCTGGACATATTACTGTTACTTTCAATGCAAAATTTTCAGTTTCGCGAGTCGACAAGATGTTCAAGAACTGTGACAAACACAATGGTAAATACCAGTGATATAACATTCATAATGTTACAATTGAAACTAATGTAAAACACAATAATTTTGCGAATTGAAAAGTACTGCTATTTTAGCAGGTATTTAATTTCGTGAATCTGGACATTTTACAGTTACTTTCAATGCAAAATTGTCAGTTTCGCGAATCCACATCCCTCATGAAATTAAGTTGTTTTACAGGATGTAAATCATACAGAATACATAGACAGACACTGCTACATGGCTTAAAATGGATGTTTCAGTCAGAACAGGGTTATACATGTAGCTAGGCCAGATTGAGTGCCGGCTAATTTTACTGACGGCGAACGGAGTAAGTGTAGCGAACGAAGTGCAGTGGATCATGGAATGGGGTCCAGAGGCCCTCTTAATGTTTTTGTAGGTTTTTTTTAACGTACTTTGAGGGTTCCTGCCACATTATTTCTTGTTTTATGAGGCAGTCTAATGATTATATCCACAAAACACACACAAAAAACCCAGCTTTTTTTTAACCTTTTTTTTATAGTGCCGGCTGGCCAGCCTGAGTGCCGGCTACGCCCAGCCGGCGCCGACTGGAGTAGCTATAACCCTGAGTCAGAGGGGTTTTATTTTTTAGTACCGTAATATTGGTTGACTTTGGACAGTGGGGTGATGGACAAAATGCAGAATCATTATTCTTTTGTGAAAAGCTTGCAGTGTTTAATCTGAATGGTTAAACAGTTTGGAGGTTGCTGTTGTTTTACATATCAAAATGTCAGACATGCAAGAGTACATCAAATTGTAGAAACAAGTGTTTAAGAATCAGACAACAAAATTGCTGTTGTTGTATTGGCATTACCTGCCCAACCCTAAATTACCCACCCCCTAACCCCGATTTATTTTTTGCAGAAGAAAAAATAAAAAATAAATAAAAATAAAACAAAACACACACACAAAAAAAGAAAAAAGAAGATCTTTGGTGCTCCTCATCAAAAAGGAATACAGTACACAGCAAATCTGATGATCGCAAATGGCCTCACGATATTTTGTGATTTATTTGATTCTGTAAAATCAAATAAAGTAATTTATAGTATATACGCAATTAAAAATTAAAAAACAAATAATAACAAAATCCTGCCCGCCCTACCCTAATTTTTAATGGCATGTTACGCCAATACAACAAATGTGATGCGATCTGTGAAAACCCGTCGGATGTCGCAAAATGTGAAATAGGGATTATGGGTAAAATTAGAAAAACCAAAAAAACAACCTGTTTTTAATTTTTTTTTAAAGATTTTGTTTAGAAAATTAATTTCTATTACTTTGTGTCATCACCTTTATGAAATTTCACCTTCGAAAACTTACTTAAGTCACTTTTCTAAGTAGCTTTATAATGTTATTCTATTGAACTATGTATCTTTTATGGCCTGTTTTCATGATTTCTTGTTTTGTAGCTTTTTATGACATCACAATCATCATTCACTCATAACCTTTTTTTGTAGTGATCGTAGAAAAATGATCGAAACAGTTCTGTAATCAGCACAGATTCAGCTTTCTTATGAGGCCAAACAAATAAAAAGGTTTGTCTCAAAGCTTGCGCGCGCATTGGTTTTGAAATGCCAAAATACCGCGTCTGAAATGCAGGAAATTGTAAAATCAATTTTTTTTTTTCCCTACAAATTTTTATTTCAAGTTTTTATTAAAAATATCGGCAGATTTTCCTTTTCTCAAACTTTTACATGACTCAGTCATTCATAAAACGCTGCACAATTGTTCTTTACACAACAACATCACAATATTCATTTCAAATAGAAAAAGCAATATCAGAAAGTGTCAACGGTTGCAAATAGTAACAGTAAAAATTGACACACAAATAAAAAAAAAAAGTAAAAAAAAAAAAAATGGAAGACAAAAAAACGCGCGCATCGCCCGATTTTGAAGCCTTCGCAAGCTTTGAGACAAACCTTTTTATTTGTTTGGCCTGATATAAATATCTCCCAAATGAAAAATCCCGACATGTGGCGGGTTTTCACAGATCGCATCACAAATGTTTTTGTGGCCTTATTAACACATGTATATGGATGAATTTGGCTGGGATTAAAAATCAATTTTCTAATGAATTTTGTAATGTTCTGAATTTAGACAGGATGACAAAATTTATTTTGTACATCAACAATCTATCATATTTTAAAGAAGACCAGTATTTAATATTCTCTGCAGTGAGAAAAAAAGTGACAACAAATTCAAATCTCCATTATAATACAACATACATAATGGTGCCACGTGACGTGATCAAGTGGAATGAGTCCGATGTCGGGAATATTGATTTTGAGTTGTAGGTAAAAAGAAGTGACAAATTCTTATGTTTTACTTTGTCTTCTCAGTTGGTAAACCTTTTGTAACTTAAAAACTAGAAATACAATTTTTAGTGGGGTTTGGACCATACTGTAGTATTTTCCACCTGCTTTTAAAGGTAGATGTTCTGATTGCGCGCCCGATTTTCAACTTGATGTTTTTTATCTTACATGAAAGGTCATCCTTAAGATTGTCGCATTCCAAAGTTTGAGTTGCATAACTCCCATGGTTCTATTTTTAGAAGCAAATGGGCACAAGACATTGCCCATTGAGTAGTACACAGACTGGTTGGTGGTTAACCACCTTTGGCAGTAATTCACCACATTTTAGCCTATAATTTCTAAATGAAACATTTCTGGCCCCTAATATTTTACAGACATAATGAGAAAAATATGGGGATTCTTCTGATATCAAAATATCTTGATGTGAACCAAAATCATAGCCCCAAAAAAGTGATCGGAACATACACCTTTAAATAATGAACAAATATCAAAATTGAAAACTGCCGACCTGTGACTAATTTCGCTTCATCACGTCACATATGATCAAAATTTTACCAATAGTGATAGATAGAGATATACCGTTGAATTCCCCACATTTCCAGAATAAGTACATTTGTATACTTTTTTTCATTTTTGAAACACCGGAATTTATACTTAAAAAAATCAAGCTAATTATGTTTATACCGGTGGTGGTAACTACTTCTCAATTTCTCACAAGGGATCCTTTAGAACACAATGGTTTCTTGGCATTTGTTCTAACCCTACACACAATATTGTCTAGCTATGTTAACACCCAATTTAACACTTTCCACATGGCTATTAGTTTTACCATATACAAAACAGATTTGTTTTATTTTTTAGAAATGTTTCTCACCTTTCAGAGTCTTTATCAAGAATAACTAAACCAAAACTAGGCATGTTTGTACCTATTTTAATGCATTTATCATGGTGATTCCAAATATGGTGATGACATTTAATAATTTTGACATATACAAAACAGATTTGTTTTATTTTTTAGAAATGTTTCTCACCTTTCAGAGTCTTTATCAAGAATAACTAAACCAAAACTAGGCATGTTTGTACCTATTTTAATGCATTTATCATGGTGATTCCAAATATGGTGATGACATTTAATAATTTTGACATTTCGTGACATTTTGGAACTGTCGTCTGCAGACGCCTGCTGCATGGAAAGCATTAAGTGACATTTTGATGCAGTTTTGTCATTATAAAACACGGTAGTAATTTAGTTAAGAATCAGAGTGGGGATCCATTTCAACATACAGTTTCACTTCCAAGACATTCATCTAGGCTTACCATTGGTTGAATCTGGTGTGAGGTATATGATATCTTCCTTCTCGAACAAAGTGGTATGACTTTGGTCAGATCTCTCAATCTACAACAGGGAAACAGAAACATATGAGCATAGATATTCATCAAAAACGAGGTACCTGTGTGATGAGACCAAAATACAGTATTACAAAATAATGTTATAATTAAGGCCAAATTTTCTTTTCTTTTTTTCCCTTTTTTTTTTGCTGACAAATATTACTGACAGACAGTGGTTCATGACAAGACAAAATTGGTAAATGTCAATTTGACTACTGTTTCTAGTGTGATAATACTTTAAAAGCAATCTATTCAAGCAAACATATTCATTTCAAGGAGAAAATAGTTATCTTTTGACAAATTGGGTAATATTCAATAATATTCAATCACTATAGAACACATGCTGAGGTAAAAAAACAAAACTTGCGACCCTGATTTTTGAGACATTAGGGTCGGTCTTGATATTGACATGTCATTAGAGTAGAGTATTGAAGTAATCCTGTGTGTCATTTTGGTTCATTTTGATGGACAGGTTTTCAAGATATGACCATGTGAAAAATTATAAGTTTCTTTTTGAGCCCAGTTTAGTTCAAAAGTTACAGCGCTTTTTAAATAAACTTCATGTAAAAAGGGTTAACACCCCTTTTAAGTATACCATATACAATGTGAATTCCTTTAATTGACTGATTTTTAATTTCTGATCAATGAAAATCATAAATTTGCTATCTGAAGAAAAGAACATTGTTACTCACCAAATATTGATCAAAGCCTTCATTTCTCTTCACACACGAGTCATATATTTGTCCAGATGGATCCAGGCTGCTAAGGTACATATGGAATGGTATCTCTGCTTTTCTATTGGATCCATAGAGGCGTCCTATTTGACCGGCTAGTTTGTGAATTTCCTGTGAAAAAAAGATTGATTTTTGTTGGCATTATAATGAATATAATAATTATTTTCAAGGTGCAGGTTTCTGGTGTAAGTTTAATTTTGTATTCACTTTGTGTGACAAACTAAGATTGATGCCGATAGATGGTTACTGACAGACGCTCATATCTTAGTACATGTAGCTTGGACATCCCGGTGGTTTCAGTCGACATTGACTTTGGGTACTCATGATCGTTCCCAAAATCCCGGAAAAGTTTTTTTTTTGTACCATGTCCACGATTTTCCCAAATTAGGGGTGTTTTTGGAAGCTTTGTCTGCGATTTCAAACAATTAGGGGTCATTTTGGAAGCTATGTCTGCGAAAAAATAAAAATAAATTAGAATAAGAGTTGTGTCATATATCAAATTGTCCTGGGAATAAGAAAAAGGTACTTCTTAGAAAGTGTCCATGAAATGGTGAAAAAGAGGGGTTATTTTCAGACATAATGTCTGCGCTTTTGGGCGAAAAAGGGGTCAAATTAGCAAAATTGTCCGCGAAACGCCGTCAAATAGGGGGTTATTTCAAGATCCTGGAACGATCATGTGTTACCCCACTGAATACGAAGAGAGAACACTGGGTTTGACATGCAAGGTTTCCAGTGTTATAACTTTACCTTGGTATTCATAGTGTTGGCCATACTGAGATCTATACATACTCTGGGAGCATCACCACTCATCGCTGCTAACATACGCCTATGTATCTCTTGATGCAACTGCTTCTTTGTTAACCTGTCAGGATCAGCTTAAAGGAAACAAAATCACAAGAGTCAATCTTTTCTGGCTAAGACACGGAGGGCCCTATTTCATTAAAAGAAACCTCTAAGATCTTCTTAAGTTGGAATTAAGAAGAATCGATTTTTCTTAAATCCTGAATTCTTCTTAAGTTAAGAAGATTGTCCCAACTATATGTTAAGGTAAGCAGTTCGGTAGAGGGGTCTCTTATATTCTATTTCATAAGACAACTTAAGAAGAATGGCCCTTTTATGTTCCTTCTTAACTTAAGAAGAGGTCAGAGGCTATATTAAGTTCTACTCAGGAATTCTTCTTAAATACTAATAAGTTAATATTCTTCTTATCTTAAGAAGAGTTTTTATTCTTTACTCAAGAACAATTTAATAAGAACTCTTCTTAATGTAAAAACTTTAGGATTAATCCTAAGTTGACCGTTATGAAATAGTGCCCAAGTGTGTTTGTTGATGTCTATACCACATTGAAGCACTCTCCTGCCTTGTCATATGTCATATGTATATTCTGCCTTGTCATATGCGCCAAAATGCAGCTGTTCAAGTCTACGGTGGAGTCTGTATTCTTATACAGTTGCGAAGCTTTGGCAATTACAGAAACATTGGGCAGTCGCATTGATGCATCTCATCGTGCCCTGATGCGCTATACTGTCTTGGTGTGCACTACCCGGAGCAGCTCTCAAACGACAACCTGTATACCCGCGCACTGATTGAGCCCGCGACTCTGACATTGACCCGTAATAGACTCGTCTGGTGGGCCATGCCCTCCGGAGACCAGAACTGCCACTCGCCGTGTTCCTGCACCCCCAAAACCAGGCAACTGAATCGTACCGCCTCGGTGGCGCACTACGCTGTACATATCAAGCGCAGCTCCAAGACGACTTGAGCGCCATAGGTTTACAACCTAATGCGGCAGTTGATGCCGCCCAAAACCGAACTGAGTGGCAGCGGCGTGTGAAGGCACTGAAATAACAATAGAAACAACGCCTCGTGTCCCTAAAGAATGAAAGACACGAGTAGCGTCAAATTGATGATGTATCATGCACGCAGCATTTACTGGCAGTCAAAACATAAACCAAACAAATTGTGCTCATATACATCGATATCATCAATGTAGTCACAGGCTTGGAGGCAAAGGACTTCAAGACTTCAATGAAAGACAGAGAGTGCTGGAAAGTCTTTGGTATTTGGGGGCACCATGCATCCATCTTAAACTGATGCCTCCCTTTTGTGAACATTGAAACAAACCGACAAAAAGGCACCTCAACAACCAAAACAAATGGACGAATAATTGAACAAATTTATAAATTTATGAGGAGTAAACAAACAAACAAACTTGACTTTATGTTGGTGAAAATGTTTGTGAATTTCAACAACTTTTGAAATTGGAAACAAAATCAAAAACCTACCAAATTTTTCAACAACAACATTTTTTAATTTAAAAAAAATTAATCAAAAATGTGCAAAATATTTGTAAACAGTTTTGCAAAAATTAAAATTAAAAAATAAATAAATTGTCGGGTCGGTCACCTAGAACAGGTTTTTTTGGGGGTCACCTTATTGAGATATTGTCATATCAGAGTGACTTAATTGGTATAATTTTATTTTTTTGTTAAAAGCTGTTATGGAGAGAACCCTGGGTGTTATGCCACTGACATCACTGGATACTAAATTACAAACAATGATTGTCTTTCAGTAGTTGTATTTTCTTCGTTCTAGCTCATTTTCAAAAAAAAAAAAAAATAGAAAATATTCTTAAAAATAAAATATTTTTTGGAGACTTTTTAGGAGGGGTTTGTAGAAAAAAAATGTGTCACATTTTTAAAAATGTTCCAAGAATTTTTTTAAAAATCTTTTCAACATTTTTTTCCAGATTTATTTCAGAAATGTTTTAGAAATCTTTTCAATTTTATTTTTTAGAAATTGTTTTTAGAAATTATTTTTGTTTTTAAAAAAATGATAAAAAACACATCTAAAGATAATTTGTTGTATAATAAATATAAGCTAAATATTTATGTATAGTCATGATGTATGTATGTTACTCAATCAACGAGTAGAATTTATACCTTCAGTATCTTCTTGTGATTTTGTCCTCCTTCTTTCATCTTTCCTAGCTCGTCGTTTCAACTTGTGTGCTTCTTGTTTCCTTTCAAAACGCTGCAATCTTTTAACTGCTTTCCTCTGAAAAAAGGAAACACAATTACACAATGATAATAAAATGGGTAAAGGTCATTCACTTATTAGTGAAGTTTTTGGTTTGTGAGGTAATTATGGACGAGTCTTAATTTTAATAAAGGACTAGAATTCCCGGTTCGTGGGTTGGGTGGTTCTCGGGTTGGGGATTCATGGGATATGTACTCTTAAAGGTAGATGACCCGATCACATTTTCGTAACACAGAATTATTTCAAACATATGGAGATTTTCATATCATATGAAAGCTCGTATTTTTCTCATCATCATACTGAAATTTGACGGCCTAAATCTGTATAATTACGGAGAAATCGATGAAATAACGTTGAATTACCGCAAATGGTGGTATACCACCGATATAGTTTGTGTACTACTCAATGGGTACAGTTCACAGCATCTTGTGCGTGTAAAATAAGAACCATTAGAGCTATGCAACTCAAACTTTGGAACACGACTTTTTTAAGGATGACCTTTCATGTAGAATAGAAAACTTCAAGTTGAAAATCGAAATGTGATCGGGTCATCTACCTTTAAAATTTAGTTATCACAGGTGCCATTAATATTCCAGATACCCCATCATACAGGAACCTCGTGTGCCCCCCCCCCCCCCCCCCCCCAGGCCCCTCTGGCTCCGCCAATGGTCTCCCTGAATACATTCACTTGTATATTGATTCCATTTGTTGTTGTTAAATTCAAATCTTACCGACATCTTTGCATCTTCAGATGTGTCTTTATCATCAGTGTTTGTTAGATCATTATCATTGCCTAATACTGCTTTTTCATCGCCTTCAGAAGTTGCCATACTAGCTTGTATACTTCCACTAATTTGGTAATTCATTTACTGTAGTGGAAAAAAACCCATGAAGATAAACAAAATAAATTTAATAACAATATCAAAAGGACATATCATTAAGGCGCATGAAAGTCGATATCATGTTTCCTGTTATGTTAACACAATTGTTGCCAGTTTAACAATTTGAACACATTTTTCACTTTCTTAAAATATGAATTTTGAGAACTAGGCTCATAAGCAAGGTTTTTTAATTGTAAACCTTCCTTCCATGAACATTATTTTGATGCATTTATTCGTTTCTGCAAAAAAACTATTGGGGTTTCCCTCGACTCGCTGGCTACCAGTTTTTAACTGGGGGATCGTAAATGCTTGAAAAAACGGAACTCACTCAATAAATGGTACCCCCGTTTCATTGTGCAGATGATGAACAATTATATTCGACGTAGCAAGGTAAGAATTTTATTTATTTAAAAAAGTGGAACAAATTGATTAGATTTGGCTCCGTACTTCTGTTTGGCACAAAACTAAATTTTACCATGTTGTTTAGTGGTAACAAATTTTACTTATAATTTCTAATGTGATATATGCACAATGTGTTTGAATGAGTTAGTGATAAGGCCAAACAAAAATAAAAGTTTGTCTCAAAGCTTGCGAAGGCTTCAAAATCGGGAGACGCGCGCTGTTTTTTGTCTTCCATTTTTTTTTTTTTTACTTTTTTTTTATTTGTGTGGCAATGTTTACTCTTACTATTTGCAACCGTTGACACTTTCTGATATTTTTTTTCTTCTATTTGATATGAATATTGTGATGTAGTTGGGTAAAGAACAATTGTGCAGCGTTTTTTGAAGAACTGAGTCATGTAAAAGTTTGAGAAAAGGAAAATCTGCCGATATTTTTAATAAAAACTCGAAATAAAAATTTGTAGGGAAAAAAAAAATTGATTTTACAATTTCCTGCATTTCAGACGCGGTATTTTGGCATTTCAAAACCAATGCGCGCGCAAGCTTTGAGACGAACCTATTATTTTGTTTGGCCTAAGGTGGTTAAAAGTTCATCTGAGTGATGTGCAATGTGCAAATATATTAAATAGAGAGAACTTGTGTAAAAATGTGTTTGTTCTGATAATTTTGAGTTGGATCATGTAACTAGAGAACTTTATTGTAAATCATACACCTAATGTGCATATGCACCTTAAAACATGTTTTTATATTATTTAAATGAGCACCGTATCAATATGGGTTGATCAAACATGTATTTACATTTCAATAATGAAATCTGATCAAATAATGAATAATGAAAAAGTCGCCTCATCACTTTGAAGAAGAAAAAAGTAACAGGAAACTCCCAATTGACTTTCATGAGCCTAATGCAATGCTTACAATCTCAATCAACTATCATTTATCAATAATTTAAAAACAACGTTTAAAGTGGCACAGAGAGATAGGTATGGGTTTGCGCCCTCAATTTTCCTGGAAATTGTTTTTTTTTTGCACCAAAGTAATACCTAGGCATATAGTAAGTACCATCTGAAACAGTTTAGCAAAATTCGCCGTTTATCATGTAAAATTTTATGATTTTCTTAGTTTCGATCTGATTATATCAACACTAGGTGCTGAATTCGGAAGTTATGCCATCGTTTTACTCGCGGCCTTTCGTGGCAAATCTCAACCCTGAAGTGCTGTTATTTGCTTTATATTTGGCATGAAGGCGATGTCGGAATTGTAAGACATTTTGGATTTGGGCTATGTTGATGATTATCTTTATGTTATTTGCTCATTATAATTATAATTTTCGCCATTTTCAGTTACATCCAAAGCGTATGTAACTTAAATGGCGATCTTGAGAGGCGGGATTTTTTTTTTAAAGTACAAAATAAAATAAAATTTCGCCATTTATTGCGTACGTAACTCGAGGGTTAAAGTTACGTACGCTCTGTACGTAAGTGAAAATGGCGATAATTTTGGACGACCCCTTAGGCTAAAGAAAGTGAATTGTTAGTTTCCCGTCACATTTTTTGGGGTCAGTGAGTAGGCGACTATTTCATTATTCATTAATTCATTATTTTTGAAACATTCATTTTTTTAATAATATGTGCCCAAATACATTGTACGTGTAGCGAGATCCAAGAGTGAATAATTGTGAATAGGGGCATAAATATGTCCTTACTACAATAAATAAATGAATTCCAGACTATTTTGCATACAAAGTCTTGTTTATTTTAAAACTGTCTTCCTCTTAATGCTTTTCAGAAGATTTTTCATAACACACACAATACCCACCACCACCCAACACCCATCTTAACAAACCTCAGAATTTCAAAACATAATGATACGATTATGGCTTCGAAAAGTGCCTCGAAATCGCTAAAAATGAAAAAAGATTGTCATATGGACGGGTTGGTATGTCGAGTATTCGATTTACATCGTATTTGTACTTATTTATTGATGAAATACGATATAATTGTAGTCAAACTTGGCTTATTTTTTCTAAACAAACACATAATGAAATATTTACCAAATAATGAAACATTCACGCGGGGACTAAAATGTGAGTCGGTCGGGCGACGGGAAACTAACAATTCACTTTCATTAGCCTTATGTGAGCCAAACAACTAAGCTGTTTTCCACCCAGCCTCTAATAAATAACTGTCCCATTATATCACAGATGGTGGAAGCAGATCTGTGATTATATTCCCTCACTTTGAGCGTGCTTTGAGGTCAATTGGGTGCAAAATGGAAGAAATGTTTAGTTTTGCGTTTAGTTTTGTGTTTAGAATTGCGTTTACTTTTGAGTAATAAAAGTAAACGCTCATAATTTGCAGTGTTAGGTATATTTGTCTCAGCTAGTAGTCTATTTAGTATGGAAGACTGGAAGTGACTATACAGCCGATTCGGGCAGCCATTTCAAGAAAAGATATACAGCCGATGATGTTAAATGACTGCGATGATCGGGCAGCCATTTCGAGAAAAGCTATACAGCCGATGATGTTAAACGATTCACAGTCACATGCGAGGCCGGAGCCTGACACGCACACGTGGATAGCCCGCTGCAGGCGCTAGTAAGAAACAGAACCCCAGGCCCAGGGCGGAGGTGCATGGGGGCCGGCTTAACAAGAGAACCGAACGGTTTAGATAGTGGGTCTATCCAAATACCTCCTAAAAAAAAATAAATCTATATTTAGAATTATTAAGTTAGGCTATTAAAGTAATAATTCTAAAGTAGGCCTAAATATAGAATTTTTTTTTTTAGAAGCTTACCGTGTTTTTGGTCAACAATTTTTAGAAGGTCTACTCTAGGCCTACTTCGTTCGTGTGACTTGTTAAGTTGTTAGCAAGACAACCAAACAAAACGAAGTGAAAGACGATTAACGATTTCCATGGTTTCAGAATATTCAAGGGCATTTTTTTATTTTGGGGATTTAAAAATGTTAAAGGCCTATCAAAAGGGTCACGAGCTGCATCTAAATGTTCAGCGCGTCTTACTACTAAGGGCGTTGATCCTTTAATTTCATAGTTGAGTAATCCCTAAAATCATTAATGAAAAAGACAATAACGTGATAAATGTGTGTGTATATAACAGGAAAGTATCAAAGGATAATGTAGCCAATATGAATTACAAGTATATAATATATTTTGGGAAATATTATGCGTCAAATTGATTATAAACACTAGTTAGGAAAATTATAGCAAATAAGTATAGAAACAATAATTTTAGATCCTTTTACAGCGGGGAAGGATTACTGGCAAATCGGCAAGCATCAAGCATGGGTTCCGAAGATAAACGCGTGTCGTCGAACGAGGACGAAATAAATGCACCAAAATGTACACTTTTCGTTCGTAATTTGCCGTTCAATGCAACAAATGAAGGCTTTGAAGAAGTTTTCGGTCAAGTTGGACCAATAAAGAAGTGCTTTGTTGTTAAAGAAAAAGGTAAAAAAGGCTAAAATATTTTTAATAGTAGTTGAATTCAACAGCCATGACAGTCGATTCGTATCGTCGTACATGCGTACGTAGCAAAGTGATGTGCAAGCTTTTCATTTTTTCGGTTTAAAAAAGTCATTTCATATTAACAGGCTTATATAGGAACAAATATTACAATCAGCCATCACATGTAGGGCCTATATGAACATGATGAATGATTCATTGCGGCCGGCAGATGATGATAATATATAGGCCTATTATTAAAATATTAATATTTTTGAATTGATTGCGCAATCAAACAGAACATGCGGCTACATCATTATAACACAGACAGTATACACAGGAGGTATTATTTATTCTTATACAATACCTAAGAAAATTATTGTTATTTCATTGGAGGATTATAGGTCACATGTGATGTACTGTGATTAAATATCCGCTCCATTGCATGATTTGCCATGCATCGACCCCTGGCCTAAGAATTAAGATAAATCATGATAACTGCACGCAGCACGGTAAGCCGCTGATCGGCCCTAACGCGATTTACGAGTAGCCGAGCTGCAATGTTAGCCGAGTTACTTGATGGTGTAGATTTTCTTAGTGTTGTATAAAACAAATAATGAATGTTTTCATTCGTGCAATCAGCAATTTGGAACAAATATTTTCATTCGGTGAAAGATGCAATGTTCCATTCAATTCGGCTCCGCCTCGTTGAATGGAACATTGCATCTTTCACCTCATGAAAATATTCGTACCATTGCACTCCTATAGGGAGTCCAGCGAAACGGCAATTTTTTGTATCTGATTACGTGTGAAATGTAGCTCAAAGTAATTAATTATTTATCACCTTTCGTATCTCTAAATCCTATTTTTAAAAAGTTGAGTAAAAGTGAAAAGAAAGATCTTTCTAGAAATATTAAATTTAGTAAGTAAAAATAATGCTTTCTATGTTTAAAATTGGCTTGAATTCAGCGTACATTCGGAGATGTACGGGTCACATGCGTTCGTCAGTCGCCATTTTGAAAATGGGAGGGGGGGGGGGGGGGTGGGGAGTTGGCGGATGCAATTTCCAGGCCTGAAAATGCTGCCTGATCAATACCTCTGTGATACAAAATCAAAGTTACATAGTTCACAAAGTTAGGGATGTTCATATCATTGACTACAGAGGGCGACATTTTTTTGAAAATTTGTCGCCAAAATATGTAGAAAACTCCATGTTTACCTCTTTTAAATCCAGCGAAAAAGGAAAACACAAGCTGGGATGTATTCACTGATGTCTAACTAACCACACACAAGCAACTGGATATCATGATTTTAAAGCCCCTTTAAAATAGGAGCTACGTCAGGTCCTCTTATATTTATTTCATTTACTTACACAGGCTATTTTTGTGGATAAGCAGTTTGCATTCAGCTTTTACATTATACCCCTTTAAAATAGTTTAAAATTTGCATGACTTGACCAGATTTAGCAATAAGGCAAACTACTTTTGGTTATAACTTTGTGATTATTTAGCCCACAGACATGGTTGAACCATCAGTTTTTATTTTCAAAATTTCATGAACATGCCTAACAAAGTTTTGATCTGTATTGACCATGTTACATTTGTTTTTGTGTTTAACAGGTGTAGCAGATAAATGCAGAGGATTTGGATTTGTCACATACGCAGACAAGTAAGTACTGTCACAAAATCATCTCCAATTTTATTTACTATTTGTGTTTGAATGGATGGGCCCCTGTTATACAAAGGTACATGTATCATAAAATAGCATTGAGTTCAAATAGCCAAGTCATTAGACAAATTTATAATTCAGACTGGGCACGCACATGCAAATGTATCCATTTCAAGTATTTCATACTTTTCCCTGATCAGTTCAGTAGGTAGGCTGCGGAAGGTAAAACAATTAGTAGGGAGGGGTGGGGGCAAGCCTCCAAATAAGCGGGCACCCAGGAGTTTTTTACCCACTGGTTGCCAAGTTTTGGCTCCAGGTGTTTTCCAAACTTTGCACAGTAAAGTATAGACCATGAGCCATTTTTTGTCAAAATAGTCAAATGTAGCTCCTGGTCAAGACCTGCTTATTTGGAGGCTTGGGTGGGGGTTAATCCCAAATTGTGTTTAATAATGTTGAAACATGTATATGTAGAAGAAATGTGTGTGAAGTGTGCCCCAAATACCCAACTAGATAGGTCTTATAATTACAGATTTGTGTGTGTGTTAGGGGAGGGGGGGGTCATGAAAATAATCACTTTCATTTAGGGGGTCATAAAAATGAAGATGATGAATGATATTTTTGGGACCGCTCCCCTTCCCTACCAAAGAAAAAGACCCCTCCCTAATGCATGACCAAAAGGTATATTTATTTCAAGATGACAACAAAGTGTGGATATTTTACAATGCATTAATACATTGTCCTTTTGGCCGATCCAATCAAATATGTTTTATTTAATACCTGTAACGTTCTGACTTTATGATTCATAAACTAAATAATCATGTCAAACCTTTCATATTTTGTTCATTTTTTAGATCTGATGCCGATAAAGCTATAAGCTCGCAGCACTCTCTTGATGGACGGGAATTATTTGTGAAGTATGCAGACAAGAAGCCGCCCAGTGATTTGAGTTTAAGAAAAAGAGCTGGTATGTGTAATTGTACAGACCATCGTTTTGTTCCCTTTTAGCACTCCTACAAAATGGTTTGAATGTCGTGTGTGTATGTTTTCCTTCTTACTTTTATTCCAAAGAGCAACACCAGCATGCTTCACTTTCATCAAATGACCACTGATGGTTCCCATAGACATTTGCAATGAAAAGCTTATAATGTTGTTAACGGGGGGGGGGGAGGGGTCTTTAAGAAAATCCTGCTCCAAGTAGTACAATTGATGTGACTTCAATTCAGTCCTCTCTTGTTTCTCTTAAAGACATTTTAATTTGTGTGAATAACCCATTTTAGTTGATTCAACTTCTTTTCATGTCTGGGGGGGGGGGGGGGGGTCTTTAAGAAAATCCTGCTCCAAGTAGTACAATTGATGTGACTTCAATTCAGTCCTCTCTTGTTTCTCTTAAAGACATTTTAATTTGTGTGAATAACCCATTTTAGTTGATTCAACTTCTTTTCATGTCTGGGGGGGGGGGGGGTCTTTAAGAGAATCCTGCTCCAAGTAGTACAATTGGTGTGACTTCAATTCAGTCCTCTCTTGTTTCTCTTAAAGACATTTTAATTTGTGTGAATAACCCATTTTAGTTGATTCAACTTCTTTTCATGTCTGTGGCCAAGGTGCCATATAATAATGTATTAAGAAAGTGGAAGTCAGACGATCTCCAGTTGTTAATTAATTAGTCATATGTTTGTATAAGGAAAATTCCTGTTGGCACCGTCCGTAGTGGTGCTAAGCATGATGGACTGACTACACATGAAATCTTTGCTCTTATTCTAGACCAGGTTTACACAAGACATCTTTGCTCTTATTCTAGACCAGGTTTAGCACTACACTGTTCAGGTAGACTGTTAGTCTGCTTTAGTATACCTTTTTCCTTTTCTTTGTCACTCTATGAACATGTACCGATAGAGGGCTCACTCCCCATGGACCGCTCCCCCATCCTCTGATCTCACCCCCGGGAAAAAAGGTCTACTTGCATTGGATTGACCTCGTTGACCTCCGTATACTTTTACATTAGTGCTCGTCCAGAAATTGGACGCATACGTAATGAGCAATTTGTTCGCGTGGGGTTCAAAATTAACCAATGGCAGACACGATAAATACGAAGTATATGAATATTTATATACGTCTTCGCAGAGAGACGAATCATGCTCACTTGATAAATTCAAAATGTCGATTTTCTGGCACCTGTATAGCCGCCGTTTCGGTCTAAAATCACACTTTAGGAGTTATCTTTGACATTGGTCCTCGCCCAAAATATGTTCCTCAGAGATATAGCTACATTTCCGCATATGTGACTATTTCCATGCTATTACCTATCCAGCTCTCAAAGTAACCGACGGCACCGACGGCAATTGCCGTCGGTGCCCTTGCCAGTTGCCTTACTGCCCTTAAAATCTAACCTCTACCGACGGCAGTCACTTGCTGTGCCCTCTAACGAGATTGCCGTCGGTGCCCTTTTAACGATTTTACTTTCGAACCTGAAACAACTAAACAGACCCAGCAGCCAGCACGCATCCATTTTTGATGTAAAAGCTCATCTCACTTTCGATGTAAACAAGATTGAAAATGCTCCGAAACCCGATTGTTGTGGCTATTCCACTCTACTGCCCATGCCCCCGGCGCTGCCTGGCACTGCCCCATGCTTGGTCGCTAACAATCTGATGTATCGCCGGGAGCAAGTATAATTAATGGATGAAGCGCAAGTCTGCGCAACTGCGCAAGGTTATGTCAAAGGTCGGATGGTCAATCACTCTCGATCCATAATATTAGCATAATTATAATAGCATAATTAAATACAGAGAAAAAAATAACGGGGAAAATGCCTCGATTGGATAGATTGAAAAAGAAAAGAAAGGCGGAGTTGGCTTTAAGTAGCGCCAAGTGCAAGAAGATAACGTCCTTCTTTACCAGGTAGGTGATGATTCCATTTATATTATTATTAATTTCCAATTCCAACACTGAAAAAAGTTTCCATCGTAATTTAAATATCCATTGTGTGTGTTCGTTGCGGTATGACGACGCGCGTGTATCGGGTTTGAACTAGAACTGGAATCGGTCACTCACGGCCCCGCTCACGGCCTTGGTACACTGACTTCGCCACTCATGTGATAGTATTATATTTCCACGAGTGGCCGATTCCAGTTCTAGTTTGACCTCGCACACAAATCGGTATCGACAGTTACTGTATGCACGTCATCAGCACATGTACCCTTTCATTTTATTAATATTATAATAGCTACATGTACATGTAGTTGCACTGGCACTGGGCTGAGCACGCCGTACGGTACTTCTGCAATGAGCACATGTACATTTGGCTACACGTTCGCCACACTAATATTGTCCCAATAAAATAGTATTGCTCCCTCTAAAACTTACTTTTTCAATACCGCAGGGGGAGGGGGAGGGGGTGGGGGAGGGGGAGGGGGAGGGGGAGGGGGAGGGGGTGGGGGAGGGGGAGGGGGTGGGGGAGGGGGAGGGGGAGGGGGTGGGGGAGGGGGAGGGGTGGGGGAGGGGGTGGGGGTGGGGGTGGGGGAGGCAGGGGCGGGGGGGGGGGGGGTGGGTAGGGGCAGGGTTTTTTGAAATCCGACTTAGAACAACAGGTTAAAAATAAAAGAGAACGAAAATCAAACCAACTTATTAACAATAACAAAACCATGCAATTTAGAAATATGAATTTGAAGTGAATGGGATGGGAATGGGATCCCGGATAGGTTATTTTAAAACTTTATATAATAGAATCAGAGGTGATTTGAGAAGTTTTGACAAGGCTTTAATTGTTAAATGAATACTGTAAAAACCAATAAACCAATATTTTCGCGTACAGATTTTACAGATATTTTCGCGTAGAGATATTTTCGCGCATTTTGATAATGATATCATATTGTAAAAGGCAATATTTTCGCGATAAGATAATTTCACGAAAATGATCATACCAGGCATTTCATTTTTTATTTTCACGATTTTCAACATTTGTGAACAAAAGTCAATGGAAATAAATAATTTTCACGAGTTTATATTTTCGCGGATGAGGACTGATCTGATTCGCGAAAATAAAAACCTTGCGAACATTTCTATATACTTTGCCAGAAATCTTAGATTCTTATACATTTCGCGAATCGTTTTTTTCGCTGACGACCTTCTGGTTCTGGATGCGCTACATGAATGTTAAAAACAATATTTTTATTTGTTATATTTTTGCAGAAAAATATTTTCAATCCCTCATCCTCCTTTTATTAAAAGTGGGGATGCGAAACTAGTTTTTATTTCTATTTGGCCTTATTTTTTGCCTGACATGTGACTACTATTCTAATTCTAAGCCAAAGTTATGGGGGACTGGGGGTTATCACCCAGTAATTTTTTTAAGAAGGACCTTTTGGTGGTAGCGATAGAATAAAAGCATATAATCTATGTTATTGTTAACATTTGGTTTGTCTGTATGTTTTTCCCCTTCATTCATAGACCAATGGAAGTTGAACCAGCGCAGTTGGATGATGAAGTTGAACCAGCGCATTTGGATGATGAAGTTGAAACAGCGCAGTTGGATGATGAAGTTGAAACAGCGCAGTTGGATGATGAAGTTGAAACAGCGCAGTTGGATGATGAAGTTGAAACAGCGCAGTTGGATGATGAAGTTGAAACAGCGCAGTTGGATGATGACGATGAAACAGCACAGTTGGATGATGACGATGAAACAGCACAGATGGATCATGAGAATATACTTTCATGGTTGAATGAACAGGATGAACTTGAACCTGGACCTGCCGAAGCTGAAGTTGATCACAACCAGGGAGAAACCACTAAAACTACTGAAGCCTCAACTTCAAAATCTCTAAATCCAACAGCCTCAACAGGACCACCCAATGCTATTCCAGCTACCACGCCCACCCCAAAAACTAGGAAGTCTGCTAAACTCGAGACAGTCTTATCATGGGATTATGAATGGCTAAAGTATGAATTATCCCCGGATGGCGTGTGGGTTACCAAAGTTTGGTGTGGTATATGCAAGGATTTCACTTCATCAGCGAGTTCTGCAGTGAATGCTGGACAGTCCCAGTGTTGTCGTGATATGGATGCCTATATTCTTGGCACAACCATCATCAAGAAGAATAATGCAAATGCGCATGCAACCAGTGTTATTCACTGCAAGTCTGTAGCAGGTAAACTTGCCAAGGAATCGCCAGCAGCAACTCCGTTAGGAAAGCTCGCACACAAATTGGATGATGCAACATATCAGCGCATGCGTAAGCTTTTTGACTGGGCTTACGTAGTTGCCAAAAAGGAACTTCCTTTTACCATCTTCCCAACACTTGTCAAAACTGATGAAAAGCATGGAAGTGACATTGGCACCAGGTACATAAATGACATAGGATGCAAAACATTTGTGATGGCAATTGGCGAGACACTGGTAGATGACTTGAAACTTCTGTTTGAGAAGAAGCCATTCTATTGTTCTTTGTTATTTGATGGTTCCTCCGACAAAACCATGACTGAGAAGGAAGCCATTAGCATTAAAGTACTGGATAATAATGGAGTGCCAAAGATATTTAGTCTTGGGTAAGAGCTTAATTCTGAAAATTGGCTTAGAGAGAGAGGTTGTGTTACTAAATTAAATACAATGTAATGTAGCTTTCAGTGATTTGAATGGAAGGAATAAAAAATTGTATCGTCGTCCGACTATCGATATCCATTGATTTATAACTGAATACATACTAGATTTAGTGACACAACCAACCTTTTTATTATTTTTATTCATTTATTTAAAATTTAAATGGTAAACAAATTCTGTTCTTTCTCTTGAAAACAATGATAAAATAACGATAAACAATAATTTTTACTCAGTGCTGCGCTGCAAATTGCATTTTAAATGATACCTACCTTTTATTACTTTTACACAGGCTCACACACCCTACCAGTGGAAAAGCAGAAGACGTACACGCAGCCCTCGTCCAAAAGTGTAATGCAATGGGGATAGACATGAGAAAGTGCTGTGCCTCTGTTGCTGCTGACGGTGCGTCGGTTAATTTTGGCCATCGCAGTGGAGTCCTGACTCGAATCAAGGAAGATGATATGGAATGGCTCATCAAGATCCACTGTGTGGCACACAGACTGGAACTGGCATTGGCAGATGCGTTCAAGGGAACATATTTTAAAGATGTGGTAATTTAAATACAACATACTATTTTTTACATTTCCTAGGCATATTTCAGTCTAGTATGATTTATTAGATTTCTCTATACAACTCTTTTTTTTTATAGGCCGGGAGCCTGGACGCCAATGATTAACACCAGACCATTGATTGAGATAGAAACAGATTACACTATTACAGATTTGTTTAAAAGTAAATTTTGACAACTTTAAATCTGAAAATAATCTGTTAGTTAGTGTTATTCATATTACACCTTTAACTACATTGCACTTGACTCTTGATGTGATTTCAATATTTTATAAATTATTAATTAAACAATTTCTTATATTTTCTTTTTCAATTTCTTTTCTTTGATTATAGATAGATGACATGATGGGAAACCTCTTCTCCCTGTTCAGAAGGTCCCCCAAACGATGGCTAGAATTCAAGCGCCTAGCTGATGCATTAGAAGAGGCTGTCCTGAAACCCGTTCGTGCTTCAGGTACAAGATGGATTGGCCATCGGCAGAGGGCACTGAAAACACTCAGTCGAAATTATGCAGCCCTATGTAAGGTTTTTGAAGAGTGGGGTTCAGGGGAGAGGGGGGACATAAGTAGTACAGATGTTGCCAGAATGAAGGGGTATTTAATTAAGTTAAAGAGCCACAAATTTGTTTTATATATGGCTGCATACGAGGATATAGTAGGGGATCTAAGTGAGTTATCAGCAGCGCTACAATCTGATAGCCTGCCCATCACAGAGGTTAGAAGTACGGTAGAGTCTAGTACAACATCACTCAAGACCCAACTTGTCAAACCAGCTAAACGGCTGGATGAGGTACTAGAAACATGCACTGCAGAAAATAACTGGCAGTACAAAGATGTATCATTGACCGCACCAAATTCCAACCATGACCAGGTTATAACCCAATTCAAAGTATCTAGGGTACAAATCACAACATCAATCCTAGATTGTGTTAGTATGAGATTTCTTAACTTCACTGAAGATGAAGTGTTATTATCATTTGATGTACTTGATCCGGCTAACATGCCAAATAACAAGGAAGATCTGGCCCTCTATGGTGATGATGAAATCAAAACCCTAACCAAGCACTTTGAAACCCTCCTCAAGCATCAAGAGTGTGAAGTGGATGACATACCTAAAGAGTGGCTTGCCCTCAAATTTGATATATTCAGGCATTACAAGAATACCATTATGTCTGATCTTTGGAGCAACATTCTTTCCTCACCAGACAAGGTCCAAAAGTACAAGAATGTTCTCCATTTGGTGAAGATCATGCTAGTGATCCCTGTTGCTACAGCTCAAGTGGAGCGTCAGTTCTCCTTTATTAAGAGGTTTCTGGGTGATTGGCGACTTGGGCTAGCCCAAGAAACAATAGAGAGCCTCCTTAGGATTTGCATTGATGGTCCGTCATGCGAGGCATTTGACCCCACGAGTGCTGTTGGCAAATGGCATGCCCAAGCTGTGCGACGTCCTGCTCCTCCTGAACAGCGCTCCTGAGCATTGAGCCTCTTTAGTGATTAGTCCAATGTATTAGTCTTCATTTTAGACCATTTAGTCTATCAACCAGCCTGCTAGTGCTCACCTACAGGGATCCCTAGCATGATCATCACCATTATTGTTATCAATTACCAATATTAAATTACCATTAACATACTTTTTTATTTGTTTATGCTTTATCTCAACAGATTATTTACAAAGATGAAAGGAAGGGTATACACGTAAATATGTAATACCATACTAAATAATTATAATTTAGTGAAACATGAGTACATGACTTAAATTGACTTTGTGACATATTCCTCAACTCAATACGTATTTTGGGTGAAACATTGTTCCAAAGAAAAGAAGCTCTGGCATAAAATGTACGTTTACCAGAATTTACAAAGAAGTAGATATGGGAATCAATTGAGTATTTGATGTATGATTTATTGTTGTATAAGTATGACTATTATGTACAAAATCAAATTGGCATGATAAATAATTTGGACTGATATTTCTTAAACATTTGAATACAATGGTAAGCATTTGTTTTGTCCACCTTACATTTAGTTTTGCCCACTTGGGTAAAGTCATCATGAAAGTCATCTTATCATTAATATGTGTTCTAATATCAGCAGATAAAATTGTTCTGGCTAAATGATTATGGAGAGTATGCAGTTTAGTTTGGTATGTCTGAGAACAGTTGACCATACTTGGCTAGCATAATCAAAGTGAGCCTAGTGAGGCATTACAATTACAAGAGCATTTGATAACATAAAAAGAGTATTATGTGGGAGAAATGCTTAACACGTCTTACTCTTATAATACAAAAACACATAAACAAAATACCATTTTAAGTGTAATTTTGTAAAGGACAATTGTAAGGTGCCGACTGCCAATAAAAGATACTTTCCATATTAAAGGTAGATGACCCGATCACATTTTCGTAACACAGAATTATTTCAAACATACGGAGATTTTCATATCATATGAAAGCTCGTATTTTTCTCATCATCATACTGAAATTTGACGGCCTAAATCGGTATAATTACGGAGAAATCGATGAAATAACGTCGAATTACCGCGAATGGTGGTATACCACCGATATAGTTTGTGTACTACTCAATGGGTACAGTTCACAGCATCTTGTGCGTGTAAAATAAGAACCATTAGAGCTATGCAACTAAAACTTTGGAACACGACTTTTTTAAGGATGACCTTTCATGTAGAATAGAAAACTTCAAGTTGAAAATCGAAATGTGATCGGGTCATCTACCTTTAAGTAACTACAACAGTTATTTTTGCACTTGACTCGTCTGTCATATTGTTTGTGTGTGTTTTTTGGTACTTTTAAGAAATTGCCTTGGTGCCCTTCTCAAATTTCAGCAGTTGCCTTGATGCCCTTTTCAAAATTAAACAGTTGCCTTGGTGCCCTGCCTTTTCATTGAAAATCCAAGGCAACTTTCAACTTGCCCTAACAAAACTGCCTTGCCCCTCACAGGCCTTAATTTTAGGGCTGTACCTATCTTTCAATATATTGTGATAAAAAACCTTTTTACGTTTAAACAGAGACAAATAATTTGATCATTGTTTACGATAACTAGAGACTCTTACACAGCCACAGAAATACCCCCTTCACGCGTTTCTAGATGTACAAACAGCAAATTCAATATTAGCGCGTTATGAAGGGGTGTGATACTATCGTGACGCATAAAAAGCATCGTCCCTAGTAATCCCTAGTGTGCTCAAGCACAGTTCTTTTGTAAATCCAATGCCAGTAGACCTTGTATTTGGTCGGTTCTCGGATGGGAAGTATCAGGGGGTGTTGTTCGATTGTGTGACAGTGAAATTATACAAGGCATACGAGTAGACTAGTAGACTGTAAGTGCCAACCAACATTCAGCTGCCGATTTGACAAACTGACACTCAGGGAATTTGAGGTCCTTTCAACCAGCACAAAAAAGGACAAAAATGTATCTATATGTTTTGAGAGGAAACTATATTTAGTGTACTAAAATTAGGGTGTTACCTATGGGTATGCTATCAGGAATTAACATTCGTATTTCGACTTGGAAACTTCATTCTCTTTTTGAGAAAAATGAATTTAAAGCAAATGTTTTACATAAAAATCTGACAATACTGAGATTGAACCAAGGTCCTAAAGTGAATGTTATACCACTAGACCAGCTAGTTAATCCTACAAAAGAGGTAAGGTAGCCCATAGTTATATGTGTATTACGGAATAAATCTGTATAACTCATACAATAGATTCTCTTTGCACTTAGACTAATTTGTAATAGTTAACTCAGGTAGAACCAAAATGAGTCCAACGATAGCCTTGTATAGAGCCATGCAGACTTTTTCCCAAAATAAGATTTTGAATTTTCTGATCCCACCTTTGCAGGGGATTTGGGAAGGATAGAGTATAAGCACCAGAATTTTGCGCGATTTCAAAAGACAAAATGGCAAAGAATTGGCTCACTTAATTGATTGGCTAAACCGAGATCTTCAATCTGAAATGTGCCGCTAATTACCTGAAGTAGGATCAACATGGTCTAATCTTATCTATTGAAGAGTTTAAAAATAAATAAATAAATAAAAAATAAACAAGGAATAATAATATCGAACATTCTTGACGATTTTTGGTAAAAATTTACTTTGAAAATAGTACTTTTGGCAAAATCATGAAATGTGCGATCGCGCAAAGACCCGGTGCTTAGGATAGCTGGATTATTAGTTGCTTTGTTCATATGTCTATGTGGACAAGACAAATAATAAAGTATCAAATTTTCAGGTGAACTTTTGACAACTTTATAGGCAAGTTACCCTACCCTACCATACAATAAGTTGTTTTTTAGTTTGGCTTTAGATTTTTGGCTTATACCCATTTTTTATTTGCCTATTCTGTCCATTTACCCATGCAATGGATTGCAAATTGTATGGAACAGATTATTTTTAATCAACATTTTTTCTTTGACAGAAAAATCAAACGGAACCAGAAAAAGCACTCTGTTCAATACTGACAACAACAATGATGACAGTGGAACCGGCAAGAAAAAATGGGAACAAAAGAGAGGTGCTTCATCACCCTCGACGGGAGGCGGTACCAAAACCACAAGACTTGTGATCAGAAACTTATCATTCAAGGTATAGGTTGCTGAAGGCAAAACATTTAGGGCCGTATTCTCGTACTAAACACGGTTTTAGCTTGAACTAAACGCGTGTCTAACTTAAACGTGAGTTTACCTTTTAACGACGTGTCTAACAAAACACGATTTGAAACTCTGCAAATCTTGTTCCCAGAGTAATTCATTGTGGCCCTAATGGGTTACAATAGATATCGACCGAATGCTTTAAATACACGGTACATTTAAAGACTACACGGTCCGCACGTCAGCTTGCACCGGGCACGGTTGAGTGATCATTCAACGAATACAGTTGGTGCGCGAGTTTAGTTAAACACGCATTAAACTACCCCTCGTACCCATGTTTAAAGTTAGACACATTTCGGCGAGTTAGACCTGTGTTTAAGTAAAACAAATGTACGAGAATTGCGTTTAGTTAAACGCCGTGTCTAAAGTCAAAGTTAGACGCGTGTTTAGCTTAAAACCGCGTTTAACTACGTACGAGAATACGGGCCTTAGTCTTCAGTGCTGTTGTCGATATGTCATTGGAATAAACTTTTGACATGTTGATAATTATCGATATAATTATAATGTCAATCACTGACTTGTGTTTCACAGGGTCATCGGTTCTGAATCTTGATCGGGGGAAATATCCCTGTCAACCGATCTATCCCACTGATTAAATGACAAAGGATAAGTCATTTAAAACGTTAAAAATGAAGACTTAATAAAAAAATATTGCTTCCGGTCCGTAGTAGTAGTAGCTGGCCGATGCCCGCCATCTTAACTGACGAAAATCATCATTACACATGCATGTGACCATGGGAATCTTTTTTTTCATTCACAAAAAATATGCTTTGAATTTGTTCAATTTTCCGAAACCTGAGACAAATGATGTCATGCTAATATCATGTTTGTCATGTGATTGCCGTTCATTGCAAATGGTGCAGTTCAAAACATGTGAATTAAGCCTTCGATTGCCTGAACTGCACTCTCTGATAATGCGGTTCTTTTTACGAATGAATACAAAATATGAGCGGCGTTGTTTTCATGAACTTGTGTATTTATTCTTTGAAAGTAAACATGAACGACTGTTATTTTGATACTTGTTAGGGTTTAGGGGATGACGCACGGTACGGCCATGCGCAATATCTGTTGTATTTTAACTTTGTAAGTGAATGGTGAATGTGTTGTTGTCCAAATTGATTTTCTTTCTAATTTAATCCTCATTTATACAATAGGGATTAAAACTCTATGAAGAAATAATGAGCAATTGAATAGCTCACTATTTGCGTGGGGAGTTCCTAATGAATTGTATGGACGCATGGCATGATATTTGGGGATGTGTTGCTAATTCAATGCTTTGCAAAAGTCAATTATATTGCAGCGATACCAATAGTATTTAGACAATGCCAATACCATCGTGATTCGTCCATTGTGGTTCCTCTAATGATTAATGGAATAGATCCAAATCAATAACTGATCGGCCAATATACTATATCTACTATAGCCAACGAATCCTTATATACTGGGTTTCGCGTGTCTTATGCTTAAAATGTAATATGCAATGGCTCTATTTGGAATCTACACTTCCAAAAGATTCAAAATACTTATGAAATTGACATGTGTTTCTGTGTACATTTTTCTCATTGTTTATTCTACAGTGCACCGAGGAAGATCTTAAAAAATCATTTACGGGTCATGGCAAGATGACAGAAGTGAAAATTGCCAAAGATCCCAGCAACGTGAGCAAGAGTAGAGGCTTTGGGTTCATCCAATACGAGTCTGTGGACACAGCTGCCGTAGCGCAAGCTAAGATGAACGGCAAGAGCATCATGGGTAAGGGATCAAAACCAACAAAACCAACCAGTCTACTCTCAGATTCAACAACCCCCACAGCCGGTCGGGTGTAGCCGGCACTCACGCTGGCCGACCGGCACTAAAAATAATGTTTGGATAGAATCATTAAACTGCCTCTCGAAATAAGAAATTGGGTGGTAGGAACCCTCAAAGTGCATTAAAAAAAACCTAAAAACCATTGAAAAGTAATAAAAAGAGGTGAGAATCAACAAGCTCCCGTAGGCTATAAAGTATTGGTACAAATGAATAAGCAGTTCAGTGAATGGATCATTGGGATATGTCCGCAGAGCAGCATATTCCTGTTAACAATTGAGGCAAAAAAATTGCTGTGTTGCCCTCAAGAGCTAAAAATTTAAAATTGGGTCAGTCGGTCGAAAATCTGGGGGGGGTTTTTTGGCTGAAAAATATATGGTTTATGTTAAGACAAAATTGGTATTGGTATATATGTCAAAGAAAAAGCTGACCATAATTTTTGCGGTGTTAGGGTCGGTCGCTGAGGGCAACACAACTCTTCTTTTTTCTGCTCCTTGACCATCTCATCTCTCGGTGTGTTTCAGGTCGATCGATATCAGTGGATTTTGCCAATGACGGTGCTCAGACGGCAGCTGCAAAACGGTTAGGGGCTCCTAATCAGACGACGACGCCAACCAGTGCAGCAAGAAAACCAGGTAATTTTTTAAACTGATTTAAAACGTGGCAGTTTTTTGTGTGTACAAGTACATGTACATATTTTTGTTTTACACGCGGTAGTTTTCATACCAATGTATTCCTAACATGAATGGGTCAATGGCGTACCTATGGGATGGCAAGTGCCATGGGTGATGCGCTGTTTTTATAACAGTTCAAAATTAAGAGACCTATACATAACAAGCTCGAGCTGATATTATGGTAACATTATCTTACCCCTTTCCACACTGCAGGTATCTGCAGACGTCAGTTCCAAAATTTTACAAAATGTTTCAAAATTATAAAAATTATTGAATTTCATCACCACATTTGGAATCACCATGGGAAATGCATTAAAATAAGCACATATATGCCTAGTATTTTTTCAGTAAGCCATTTAGATAGACAGCCGCTTGGATTCTAAAGGTTGGTGTTAGCTGATATTATGGTAATGTTATCCATACGGTGGGTGTGAGAGGTTGGACAGGGGCACACTTTCAGTGCTTGTCATGGGTGATGTTCTCCATAGTTACACCACTGGAAGGGGTCTGCATGTCTGAAGAAACACAAATCAACGTTTAAAAAACCCAGAATAAATTCTTCCAAGTTATGGTGCAGGCCAGTATCATATGTGGTTGATGTGGTGAATGGTCTACTATAGTTTAATCAGCTCCAAATTGGCGAGAGATATTCGGTTCTTATCACTCCGCACGCAAAAGTGTTCCAAGCATAATGTGCGATTATGGCCATGCGCACACGGTTTTTGCCGCATGCATGAGTCATGCATATGATGCTCAGTTCTCATTGGTGCAATAAATGATGTATCCATCTTTCTGAACAATCGGCCGGTAGTTCTCAGGGGGTTAACTTGAGTCTTCACAACACTTGTTCATTCCAGTTCTGGAAACAAAAACCCTGCTTATATATTTCCTGGCAAGATACATGGCAACAATTTCCCACCACATTGTTATGTATTTTTTCCAATCAAAAATTTCCCCCAAACTCTTATAAGAAGCTTCTTGAATTCTGCATAAATTTCTAGGCCTGGCTCATCCAACTCTAAGCAAGTGAGCCATTCACTGATATGAGTGAAATGATATCACACAGCGAGCTATATAAACCCAAAATTCAGAATTAGTTGATTAATGTGTCATTTATTTTCATTTATATTACAAGTAAAAATACAAATGTTCACCATTTTCTTTTTCTACAGCTACTACAACAGTAAACAAAAAGACCAAATTTGACAGTGAATCCGAAGATGATAATGATGATGAAAATGACGACGACGATGATGAGAGTGAAGATGAAGATGATGATGATGATGATGATGATGATGATGATGATGATGATGATGATGATGATGATGATGATGATGATGATGATGATGAAAGTGAAGAGGAGGAAGATGAATCGAGAGTCAAAGGGGTCAAAGTTGTGGACAGTAAAAAAACAAAGGCAACGCCAAAAGGACAAATTACAAACCCAAAATCACAACAAACTAAAACAGGCCAGAAAGATACAAAATCATTGAAAAGAAAAGGCGACGACGACGAAGCAAGTCCAGCCGCAAAGAAGAAACCAGAAAACGAAGGCTCCGATACCAAAGTTATGAAAAAGGGTTCAAACGCAGGAAGACTCATGGTCAAAAATTTGTCTTATAAGGTAAATGGTATATTCCGAGCTCCCAAAGTAAAATCTTTTGATTCT
Organism: Ophiura sarsii; assembly: GCA_035610835.1. NCBI lineage: Eukaryota > Metazoa > Echinodermata > Ophiuroidea > Amphilepidida > Ophiuridae > Ophiura > Ophiura sarsii. The sequence continues at coordinate 80,146,731 of CM069443.1, forward strand.
TCACAGTTTCCAACAAAAACACTGATCAAAGTCATTAAGGGAAGTGTCAACCCTATTATTTTGATGATCAACTTTTGCTTCTAAGTTTGAGAATATTGAATAAAAGTACATAAAAGTATACATTTTTAGAAAGGAAATTTGATAAGGAAGCCGATGGTGATATCAATGTGATACCAAAAAGCCATTTTTTTACCCCAAATTTTTCAGACAGGCTCATAACTATATTAAAAAAATGGTAATTTGTTCTAATATACATTTTTGTAAACAAAACAATTTTGTCTAGGAGGCAATTTTTTCTTTTTCCAAAATAAAGCTTGGTTTTGGAAATATTGCTAAAAACATCGGAAAAGTGTAAAAGTCGTGTTTTTTTGCGGACATTTCGCTAGAAATGGATGCATATCTCAAGTTTAAAACCCATAATCGAAAAAATAAAAAATTGCCTCCTAGCGCTGAAAGTCCTCTACACAATGGTAGTAAAAGCTTATCTGATAGTTTGATATATTTTTAGTTATGTTGTCTGAAAATTCGTAAAATTCCTTCAAATTTGAACTTCTAGAAAACATCGATTTAGTAAAAATATTGACATTTTCCACCATTTAAAGCTAAATGTTCACATCACACACGGGCGTGTGACCTAAAAAGCGAGTATACTATTATGAACAATCATAATAAACTATCAGATTCAATTTATATTGTCACAATGTGAAGAAATTGGAAGAAAACTGAAATTTAAATGATCGTAAGATTGGCCTTTGTTTACATTTTAGACATTGTTTTGCGCTCTTTTGTTTTTCGCGTCTACGTCGCGGATATTAAGCGGCGCGTCTAGTATTACGCGCGGGAAGTTTCAGCGCGCGACGCAATGATCGAACAGCTGTCGCAGCATTTGAAAAGCGCGGAACTCCGCTTAAATTCCCGCCAAATAACTATGCGCCTTTTCCTGACTCAAACTTACCAAAACAACAATTTAAAATCACCCAAAAGAACGGGAAATAATCGCTTCCGATTAGTAACTTATGATGGTAATGATAGAATACATATAAAAGTATAAAATAATAGAGAAATATGAAATTCAATTTTTGAAACAAGTGCCGGGTTGACACTGCCCTTAAGCTGATTCAAAACTGCTAATTTAAATTGTCAATTAATGATACGGACGTGACGTACTATAATTATTATTCATTAAAAGGTCAAACACTTTCATGGCATTACGTGAGCTTGTTTTAACGATCAATGGTCAAAAATTTGTCTTATATGGTAAATGGTATATTCCGAGCTCCCAAAATAAAATGTTTTGATTCTTCACTGTTTCCAACAAAACAACATCAAAGTCATAAAGCCGATTCAAAACCACTAATTAAAATTGTCAATTAATGATACGACGTGACGTACTATAATTATTATTCACTAAAGGTTACACACTTTCATGGCATTACGTGAGCTTGTTTTTAACGATCAATGGTCCAAAATTTGTCTTATAAGGTAAATGGTATATATTCCGAGCTCCCAAAATAAAATGTTTTGATTCTTCACTGTTTCCAACAAAACAACATCAAAGTCATAAAGCCGATTCAAAACTACTAATTAAAATTGTCAATTAATGATACGGACGTGACATACTATAATTATTATTCATTAAAAGGTTAAACACTTTCACGGCATTACGTGTGAGCTTGTTTTGACGATCGAAATTGATACGCATTATACGTGGAGTTACTAATGTTTACGCTGGAGGTTGTCCGTTAGTAACCTGCGTTTATTTGTGTGTTGCAGTTAAAAGGATTGCATTACATTTGGACACATGATGTGCTAATATTCGTGAGGTTTTGAATTTTGTTTCAAAGAATTTCAAAATAAGGCTTAAAAATTCGTTATTAGGCCCCCAAAAAAGTAATGTTGTCCTCCACAGCATTCGGTGGGCGGGCGGATTTAAAAAAAATTAGTTTGTTAAATTTAATTTTCTTATACCAGCGGAAGCTCAAAGTTCAGCGAACAAGAAGTTGTTATCACTCTAAGAGTCGCACATATGTGTTATAAACACTTAATTTAATATTCAATGCCATTTAAACTGTTAACAAATCATCTGAAAGAAAGAAAAAAAATCTGAAAAAAAAGAAGAACAAATATGAAGAAAAAAATAAAATCTGCAAAAAATCTGCAAACAAATCTGGGAAAAAATAAATCGGAGCGGGCCCTAAATCTGTCGAGCGGGCAGTCGAGGGCAACATTTTTTGTTTGTTTGCTTAAGGTTTAAAAATTCTTATGCAAATTATGTTCAGTCAGGTCTGAAATAACGCCATAACACGTGTACGTCTGTTTTCAATGATTTCATATTGCAGTGTTGGGAAAGCGCCCTCAAAACAGCGTTTGCAGTGCACGGAAAAATCGCCGATGTGAAAATCCCCAAAGTCCCCGGCAACGCGTCAAAAACCAGAGGCTTTGCATTTGTCCAGTTCAAGAAAGTTGAAGATGCTGCCGTAGCGCTGGAGAAAATGAATGGATTGAAATATATGGGTAAGTGTATTATGACCAGTGATGAACATTTCATATGAAAAATACTTAAAATTTTTGATCATGTTAAAAAGCTTCATATTCCTGAAGAAATTTGAAGGGATTTATGTTGTTCCCACAGAGAATGTGCTTGCAAACATTCTGAAAAAATGGAGGGGGCATTTGACCTAAACGGAGGGGGCATTTGACCTGAATTGTCAAAAAAGGTGGAAAAAAACACAACATGAGTCAATTTTACTCAAACATGGAGAGGGGCATGACTGTAAAGTACCTGTTCAAATTTGGTTGGACAACAACAAAAACAAATATAAACTAGAGAGAAATTGTGATCATAGATCACGGATATTAGTCGATGACTTGTTGACCTTTGACCTGCTGATAACAGTATGCTATTATTTTTATGGAAACTTGAGACAATTTTTGACAATCATCAGTCATTTCTTCTCGGACAAGTAGTATTTTGAGTGTATGGAGTGAAAATTTACATTTTGACCTCTAGTGACCTTTTCTTGACCTTTGACCTTAACGGTATGATTGACTTTTGTTCTCGTCTCATCAATGCCCACAAAATAAAAGAAACCCGGTCAAAATTGGAGCATGCTTTATATTTCCCCCCTGTAAAGTTCAATGACCCCTAGTGACCCTGTTTGACATGTCACTTTTAGTGGAGAAGCACCCTATATGAACATTGATCCAAGGAATCTTTTGACCAATTCTGAGTATCATCAGTCATTTTCCCTCGGACAAGTAGGGTTTTGAGTGAAAAGAGTAAAAATTTACATTTTGACCCCTAGTGACCCCAAATATTTTATTGTTTTAAAAACCGAACTATTGTACATGCGTACGGTCAAACGAAATATGTTGACCAATTCTGACGATCATAGGTCATTTCACTAAATTGCAAATGCATTTTTAGTGAAAATCACGTTTTGACCCCTAGTGACCCCTGTGTGACCTTTGACCCCTTATGCTTTACAACCTGAGTAGTGGTGCACATATGGTCAAAATCGGGTCAATGGTTACGGAGCTATAGGTCCCATGGCTGAAGAAAGAAGAAGAAACAGGACTATACAGTATATTAGTCGTTTCTCGACTAATATAATTATGCATCCTCCCCAATCATGTAACACTTCTCCCTACTCCTGTACCCCTCCCCTGTACTGTAACCCCACACTCCTGTAACCCTCCCCTCTTTACTCCTGTAACCCCCCTCCTCACTCCTGTAATCCCTCCCCACTCATGTAACCCCCCCCCCCCCACTCATGTAACCCCTCCTACCCACTCATGTAACCCCCCTTCCTCGCTCATGTTATCCCCCTTCTCACTCCTGTAACCCCTCCCCACTCATGTAACTCCTCCCCACTCATGTAACTCCTCCAACTCCTGTAATAACCCTCCCGAATGCTACGCCAATGCGCATAGCTCTAAGGATGTAAACGGAGACTCATGTAACCCCCCTCCTCACTCATGTTATCCCCCCTTCTCACTCCTGTAACCCCCTCCCCACTCATGTAACTCCTCCCCACTCATGTAACTCCTCCCCACTCATGTAACTCCTCCAACTCCTGTAATAACCCTCCCGAATGCTACGCCAATGCGCATAGCTCTAAGGATGTAAACGGAGACATAATCACCCAATATGGGAGCTATGTAAGTGTGATGGATTATCAGAGCACAGAGCTAGTTACTGTAGTCCAACATGTTTTTCAGGACGTTCAAGTGTCCTAGTTCCCAGAGTGAATCCCTTGATATAATAATCCATCAACATTTTAATTTTTCAGGACGTAAATTAGCGGTGGACTGGGCTCAATCCAGAGGAGAAGTGGCTGCTGGAGATTTAAAACAATCGCCAAAGGACACAGCAGCAGCCAAACCAGGTAAAGTCTATTTTATTTTATTTATTTTTAATTTTTATTTATTTATTTATTTATTTATTTTTTAATTTTTGATTTAATTTATTTTTATTTTTATTTTTATTTTTTTTTTGGGGGGGGGGGGGGCAAAACCTCACATAACTGTACTGCTTAACTGAACATTTCTAATTCAATTTTGTCAACAGAATTAAATTATTTGACCGTTCATGATTTTGTTTGGTTACCGAGGTCAAAGGTCATCCACCTATGGAAGCACTCTTTGTCTACATTGCATTGAAAAACAATTCCCGCCAGTTGGACAGAGTATTGCAAAATTTGACCCTATCCTCAAGTCAAGTGTGAACCAATCCATATTTGCCAATGCTATACAGAACCACTTGTATTAATAAATGGATCTCTCCCCTTTATCCTATAACATCCTGTACCAAATTAAAAAGTTTAGACAAAAAACTTACTCATGTAGTTTGGCTTTATGCTTTATAGAACCGGGATAAAACTGTGGTATTCATTTCCATAATAAATGAAAAAAATTGAAACCATAACTATTCTTAAGGTCATTTCTTATGTACCAATATTTTCTCAAATTAAAAAATTGGGAACATAATCATATCATTTGAAAATTTAGCGGTTGTTCAGTTAGTAGCCCCATAATCACATCATATCATACAACTTTTGTGTAATTTCTTTTATGCCACGGGAACTCGATATGAGAAATACAAAGAAAAAAAACCCACCGGACCACATCAAAAGGTTCAATTTAAGGGCAGTTAAACATTGGTTGGTTTGAAGCATTGATATAAACACAACACCAAAAGTAAGTCCCCCCCTAAACAATTCGTCATAACATCGTAAGATAAAACATTTTATTAATAAAACTTAATTAGAAATAATCCTATGACTGTTTCCTAAGTGATGTTTGAAAATGAAAGATTTCCATTACTTCATGGCTGAATGAGCTCAAATGGAAGACAAAAACTGCCCTTCTCAAAAGTCACAAAAGTTTATGAATTGCTTCTCACTAATGGAAAAGTACCTGTGGCTGAGCAAAATTTACTGTAATGTGTAGTCAATTCATGATCATTCAGCCATGTAAATCCCATTCTTGGCTCAGATATTAGCATAGTGAGTTGTGACTTTTGAGAAGGGCAGTTTTTGTCTTATTTTTGAGCTTATTCAGTCATGAAGTCATGGACATCTTTCATTTTCAAACACCACTTAGGAAACAGTCATAGGATTATTTCTAACTAAGTTTTATTGGTAAAATGTTTTATCTTACGATGTTATGACGAATTGTTTAGGGGGGGGGACTTACTTTTGGTGTTGTGTTTATCATTGAACCTTGTCTCACGTTTTCCTATGTAGACACAAGTAAACCTACTACAAAGAAACCAAGCAAAGCAGCAAGCAGTAGTAGTGAGGAAGGGGACAGCGAGGACGAGGAGGAAAGTGAGGAGGAGATGGAGGTGGAGGAAAGTGCACCGACAACCAAGAAGACTAAAGCAGTCCAGAAAGCCAAAGATGTTAAGATTGATGATGAGGATGACGATGATGATGATGAGGATGACGATGATGAATCCGAAGATGATGATGAGTCAGAGGATGAGGACGAAGATGAATCGGACGATGAATCTGAAGACGAATCTGAGGATGAGGAAGATAAGACTTTGAGCAAGAAAACTCAAGCGGCCTCCAAGAAACAGAACACATTGGTGCAGCAGAAAGAAACTAAAACATTGAAAAGGAAAATTGAGGATGAAGGGGACAAGGCGACAGTGGCCAAAAAGGTACCAGCATCGGTCAACCCTAAGAATGCGAGGCTTGTGATCCGGAATCTATCTTTCAAGGTATGTATGGGGTTACAGTTCAACAGGTCTGAGTATGAAAGGGATGATAGCGGAGTATCACACCATTCTTTTTTCAACTTCTAGTTTTTCACACTTAGTTGTCAATTATTATAGGTAAATTAATAATTGAATGAACATCACGAACGCAGTACAAAGATGACCGTGCCCGAAATTATCATGCGAATGGTTGTGCGCGCTTCACGCAATGTACGCGATATGCTGCTTAGTTGTGTTCGTTCAATTATTAATTTACCTATAACAATAACTCTCCATTCCTGATATAATGATTGGTGATTTTTACGAATGGAGAGTAATTGTTTGAAATAACAATAGATGTCAAGTTGAAAAACATATAAAAAATGTCATTTCTCATCAAGATTTTACCCTGTGGATCAACTCTTATTCAAAATTTCATCCTGCTGTGTAACTTGGAAACCTATTAGTAAAATATCTTGAACAAAACCTGCTCGAATTTCAAATTGAAACAGGGGGTAAATTAGTGTTTTGCCCCTTATTCTACAGGCTTTGGACGGGATTGCCACAAAGGGGTAGGTAGATACAGGGTTATAGTATACTTGACTACAATAATATTTGTGTGTTAATGCTTTCCACGCGACAGTCGTCTGCAGACGCCAGTTCCAAAATTTTACCAAATGCTTCAAAAATGTTAAAATTATTGAATTCAATCACCATATTTGAAATCGCCATGAGAAATGTGTTCAAATAAGTAGACACATGCTTAGTATCGGTTCAGTATTTCCTAAGAAAGATAAACTTTGAAAATTGGAAAAAAGGTTTCTGAAAGATCTGTTTTGTACATGCGCGGTACATGGTAACACTTCTAGCCGCGTGGAAAGGGTTTTAAGACATGTGACAAAAATAGCATGATTCATTGTGTCTTTGTGGGTACTGAGGCCAAACAAAGAAGAAAGTCTGTCTTAGAAACATTGTGCAAAAAAGGTAAGTGCTGTGCGATTTTATTTATTTATATTTTTTAGAAAATAGGCTGAGGCTTGCGATTTTTTTGTTGTTGCTATTTTCTTTTCTTTTTTTACTTACAGAGAACTTTTTAAAACTTTTTAAAAATAAATCAACAACAAAAAACCCGCCCCCCAAAATATTACCCCCCCCCCCCCCCCAAAGAAGTTTTTTAGCCCCAAGCGCATAGACCTACGCGCCGTAGCTCATTTCACATACCAATGCGGGCGGGCTTCTGAGCCAGACCTTCTTCTTTGTTTGGCCTGACATGTAGGCTGTGAGGTGTGGACTTCACTCGTTTACTTTCCTTTCATTAATTACATCTCTCATTCATCGTCTCTCCATTTCAGTGTTCCGAGCAGGATCTTACAAAGCAATTCTCACAGCACGGCAAACTCCTCGAAGTGAAAATCCCCATGTTGGAGAGAGATCCGAAGAAGAGCAGAGGCTTTGGGTTCGTACAGTTTGCAGAAGTTGCCTGTGCCGCAGCAGCTCTGGAGAAAATCAACGGGCAAAAAATAATGGGTAAGGTTCAAGGGGGAGAATAAGGGGGCGCTGTTTATAGCTCCGGGAACGTTTCTATTCGCGCCCAGTAAACATAAAACTTCAACTGACTAGGCGCAGTACGTTCATCATACTGGCGTCTGAATACATTGGTTCAATATTTCATTTTTGATCCTATGATTGTGTCTGACCATATATAATGAAGGTATGGATGGCGAAGTAAGTACTCTCTATTGAAACTATGCTCATCTTGGATTAAATTCGTGCAACGCGAAAGCCAGTGTAGTCTTTTGCACTGTGATGAAACAACTTCTCACAATTCATAAATAAAATGTCACTCTTGTTCCCATATAAGTATTGATTTGAAAAGATGTGCTCGTTGTCCATCGAACTCATGGGTTCGAGTTTAGGTGTTATTAAATACTGGGTGAAGTAGATGTCTATATAAAACTTCACAAATATAATACATCAATCGCATCAGTGAATGTGCGTAATAATTTAATATATTTAAAACATTAGAAATATTTGAATTTTCATCTTGGCTTCTTTTCCCGCCCTTTTGTTATATATCCCATCCGCTATTATGAGATGTGGGTAACCCACATTTATTACCAGGCTTTTCAAACATGCCAGTTATACAGGTGGGAGCGAGACGCACATAGTATCAGCTCTACACAACATTTCAATGAGATTTCAATAGACATGTTTGTCCGCCCCCCCCATTCAAGGTCTATGGTCTGACCAAAGAAGATTTCTTGAGCAACACCAGCATGCTTCACTTTCATCACATGGCCATGATTTCTGTCACCAGTGTCTAACGGTTCCCATTGACATTGACATTGCAATGAAAGGCTTGGCTTATAATGTTGCTAAACAAGGGTATTTAAGAATATCCTGCTGCAAGTAGTACAATTGCTGTGATTTCAAATCAGTCCTCTCTTGGTTTTTTTAAAGACACTTTATTTTTTGAATAACACAAGATGCCTATCTGTACCATATATGTGATGCGATCTGTGAAAACCCGTTGGATGTCGCAAAACGTGAACTAGGGATTATGGGTAAAATACAAAATAAAATAAGATTTAGATTTTGTTTAGAAAATTAATTTCCAATACTTTGTGTCATCATCTTTTATGAAATTTCACCTTCAAAAACCCAAGTCACTTTTCTAATTAACTTTATAATGTTATTCTATTGAACTATGTATCTTGTTTGGCCTTTTTTCATGATTTCTTGTTTTGTACATATATTTATGACATCACAATCATCATTCACTCATAACTTTTTTTGTAGTGATCGTAGAAAAATTATCGAAACAGTTCTGTAATCAGCACAGTTTCAGCTTTCTTATGATATGAATATCTCCAATATGAAAAATGCCACCATGTGGCTGGTTTTCACAGATCGCATCACATATTATGAAGGTGGAAGTCCAACAATATCCAGCTGTTAAGTAACTAGTACTGTAACATGTGTTTTGCACTGTTCGTTTTGGGGAAAATACCTGTTGACGCCATAGGTGGCGCTAAGCATGCTGGACTACACAAGAAATCTTCTTTGGTGTCTGACTATAATTCCTCTTTGAAACAAAGTTAAGCCTTTCTTGGGGAGTTTATAGAAATAAAACAAAACAAATAAATGGTATTTGTAGATTACATACATCTTTAAGGGGAACCCAAGGAAGCTTTTGATTTGAATTTTTGAATTTTGTGAGTGCTGTTATTATTGAACTATTAATCAAATGCATATAAAAGTATACATTTTTGGAAAGAAAATGGATCAGAGAATCCAAATTTTGTGTCAATTTTGAGTTTTTTGAACAAAGCTAACAAAAATAATTTTGAGTAAAAGATTCCCAAATTGCTTGATTTATGATGTAAAGACACTAACTTAGGGACAAATTTCTAATTTTTTAACCTAATCAATTTTTTTTCTTCAAATTTTGATCAAAAAGTGCCAACTTTTTTGACACTTTTTAGTCAACATTTACAGAAGAACAAATTTTGACAATAATTTGTAATCGTTTCAGGTCGTCAAGTGGCTGTGGATTGGTCACTACCCAGGGAAAAGTTCTTGGAAATGTCAAAGAAAGCCAAACTCAGTGAAGCCAAAGGTAATATTAGGATTTGTCACATATTTTTCTTTGCAAAAAATGCTTATCGTGAGTGTAGACACCAGGGATAGCACTCGATCAAAAATGTGAGAGGTCCCATGAAATTGTTCAGGACCCCGTAGGACTTCAAAAAACAAATTTAAGGGGTCTCCCAAGAAATTCAGGGGTCCTGACTTCTGAAGTTTGGGTATTTTTACGGACAGTTTTAATGAATTTATATTGTGAGCAAAGGATGGATGTAATTTACAGAATTTCTTAAGGTTCCCATTTCCAGACATCGTCAAATTTAAGGGGTTGATCGGGACCCGCAAGTATTTCCAATTTGAAACCTGACGCGTCAAACAATAAAGTGAGAGGTCCAGGACGCGCAGACACGTCAGAATGCGAACCCTGGTAGACACGTGATGGTTCAGTTTGTCTGGAGTACATGGACTATATATATATAGTCTAACTCACTTCCACGAGACAGTGATGTCACTGGGCAATTCAACCATTGCAGTGCATGAATAACCCACATGTCATTCCAAGGTGGTGTGGCATTTACACATGTGCATAGAAAGGCGGAAGATGCATCATAAGCGTGTGTAAATGCTGCACCTGTAAAGTTACTTCACTGTTCAGAAGAAGATAAACAGACTACATTATTTATATACAATTTACATAAATAGATTCATCAGGTCTGTAGATAATCATGAAAGAATCAGTTTCTTTTCTGATCGGCTGTTGATATTTTGCCGGGGGACTGACCGGAAGTGGATCAGTTTTGTGACGCCCTTGTTGGTAGAGTGTTTAATCAGTTGGATCGTATACATGACTGAGATTGTAGACCCCTCGTCTCTGTTCATGACCTCTGTGCCTCGTCTCCGAATCCAGATAGGTTCCTGTATCCAACCTGCCTTTCTGTTCTCGGATTACGCCCTCTACCAACAAGGGCGACACAAAACTGACCACTTCCGGTCAGTTTCCAGGCTAAACTTCAGCAGCCGATCAGTAGCTTTGAGAAAGCTGGTTGTTGACTACTGTCAGGTCGCGAAACTGTCAACTCGTAAAAAACTGAAGTTTTATTCATCTACATGATATTGGTCTTGCCAAAAAACCAATTCTTTCATACATTATATATAATTACAGAGCTAAGCATTCCCTGAAACATAAGTGCACTTGAAAAATACTGATATTTCACACCAATCATTTCCCAATGGATGGTTAATAATAACCTGGTGCCAGCAAATAGCACTAATTCTGATTTCTGTGACACTCTATTGGGGGTGGGGGTGCAGACAAGACAGTTGGAATAAGGATTAAGTTTCTTTTATTGGCAGTATGTGGTTGAGTTTCCACGCCTTGGGGTATTCGCTTTATTTCCCATTTATCCCCTAAATGGGAAATTATATCATATTTTTGAGAATTTCCTATATATACATACGTCCCTGGCTGAATATTTAATGTTGCATTACTAACATCCAGTGTTTGCTTCCTCTCTCACTCTCATAGACGCAGCCAGCAAACCACAAAAAGCCACACCTTCAACCAAGAAAAGTCAGTCTAGCGATGAAGAGGAAAGTGACGAAGAGGATGATGACAGTGAGGAAGATGATGACGACGATGATGAAGAGGCTGACTCCGAGGAGGATGATGATGATGATGATGAGAGCGATGATGATGAGGGTGACGATGACGACGACGATGACAGCAGTGGAAGCGAAGAGGAAAATGTGGGAAAGAAGGGGAAAAAGAAGAAAGAGGTCGACAGACCGACCGATATAGGCGAAGGAAAGACACTCTTCGTCAGGTAAAAATGTGATGATCATTGACGTACCCAAAGGGTCTCTTATGCAGCTGAAGGACATTCAACCTTTGGTTTGAATTTTAGCCAAATTGTCCCCACCGGCCCTTAGGGTATTGATCCGATTAAGCGGATACTTTATTTTCGCGAATTTAAAATTACTGCTATTTTAGCGGGCATTTAATTTTGCGAATCTGGAAATGTTTCTGTTACTTTCAATGCAAATTTGTCAGTTTCGCGGGTATTTGATTTCGCAGATCCACGTATCTTGCGAAATTTGCAAAATTAAGTGGTTTTACAGTATTTGGATGTATGTCTCTATATGTGCCTGATAATCATGTCTGCATCAGGATGGTAACCAAGGGGTACAGATGTTTCAAAAAGATTGTACAGTTTTTTAAGAAAATCAATATAATATCTGTGAAATACAATGGATAGCAACAGGGTTGATCTGCCCCCCCCCCCCCCCTGAGGGATACTACGTAGGTTAGTTTAGAGGTGTGTTGCAAAGATGGGTAGCTAAATGACCTGTTGTTAATTTTAGAGTTTACATGAGTCAACCTTTCAATTGTCAAAAAAGTCAAAAGAAATTCTAAAGATGAAAAATATTTGATGGAAAAAAAAATGTAATTTTGTCAAATTTCAGTTCTGCGTAGGTACCTTTCATGTTTCTTAGCCGCAACACAAATCAAAATTAGATACCCCCATGGTGTTTATAACACTAAAAAAAAGGGATAACATTTCTCATGTTTCATGTGTTGATGCTCAGAGTTCAGCACATATAGTGACTTTATTTTGGTCACCTGGATAGAATGTGTACATACATGTAGGGAGTGTTTTACATACCACATTTGTAAATACATACTCAGGTTTTTGTCTACATGGCCTATTATAGGCTATACTTTGTACACAAATCATTAAATGTTCACACCCAGTTTTTATTTTATTTTACACACCCACATGCCCCCACCTAGCTACCTTGATGCCCTCAATTTCTCGGACTGTTTTCAATCCATTCATAAGTGCATAATTGCCTTGGAGAAAGTTGGTGCCCCTTTCAAATTGCCTTAAATTGCATGCCCTCTTCATTTCTTATTTTGAGGCCTGTACACACCAACACATTTAGATCCTATGTAACACCTTGATGGACGTCATCATGTTACAAAGTCATTGGCGCAGTTTTTTAGCACCAGGGCAGACCGTCCTCTTTGATTGCCCGGGTACAAATGCTGTCGCATAAGAATGCCATTTTTCATTTGATGATGTTATCAGTCGTATTCGCAGTGACGTCACCCCCAATATAAAGTGACATCCAGTATCAGTAATCATGTATGTGTATGTGTGAATACCCAATACTCGTGTAGAAAATTAGTTGTTGTATAAGGTATGGCAAGTTTGTAATTATTGGTAGAACACATCCTATCATCCATGTCAAATATATTGAACCTTTTGTGTACCTCAAGTCTCAGAACTATAACTCATTTATAAAGTTGCAGTTGTTTTCCTATCATCAGTACTTTGGCAGTGTCAACAGCTATAAAATAAAAGTGTCTTTTACTTATGCCAAAAATCAGAGAAGGTCTGTCTCGTATACATTTGGGAAAATAGCTATGCGATATATGCAAACCATTTTCTTATTGTTTTAATAAAAAAAATAGCTATGCTAAATGCGGAAATTCTTTTTTTATTGTGTTTTTGGTCCACTTCTCTTTCTTTTTTTCCTCTTTCGGAGCCCAAAATTGGGCTCATTGTGTAGGGTTATGCGGAAAAGGTGAATCTACATACTTATGTGTGCGGGCTATGTGAGACAGATTTTGTTTTTCTTGGCCTAAGTGGAAAATATGAGAATGCAAAGTAAAAATAAAACTGACAAAATGGCTCATAAACTCTCATAATATGAAGTGCATGTCTATTTTACCCAGGATTATAGATTACATAATCATTTCTGTGAACAGCGATATTTTTTTATGTTTTATAAATCATGTTTAGTGAATGTATCATTATTTTTCTCGTGATTGGTTGAGTGGCTGGTTCATCATGTAAACATTTAAAGAAATGATAATAGTGTGCTCTCATTCTCAAACAATGAGATGAGAACCAGGAACTTTAGTGCCATATTTCAAATGAATACTGAATATTACATCATCAGCCACTCTCGGAAAGATAGAGGTTCTTTGTGGTCTACCAAGATAAACTTAGTAAGCCTACCATTCTTGAATTGATCTTTATTTTTTAAAAGATGTAGTTCATTCTAATACAATTTACAACTTGGTGTTACAAAATGGTATTTTCACGCCAGTACACAATTGGAACAGTATTTTAGAAATGGAAATTGTAGATAATAGGCCAAAATGTCTTATGATTATCAAACATGTATGGAATATAATAAGACAAAAATTACAAATGATTTATGTATGACAAGGGTATAGCTTAGAAGGGGTTATTGCACCATAGGCACACATTTTTAGTTTTTGAAGTTCAGTTACACATACAGGTTGTTAAAAGGTTCATGTTACCCATTTATTGTTTTAATATGCTGTTGCACCTTTAATCAATTTCGATCCTTGTGCAGGCCTAAACATTTGTTTATGTCTTGTACTTATACAGTATATTAATTTGTTAAATGTACATTTAAGGTAACTAAGTGACTTACTCGTTGTTTATCATGAAGGAATGCAAATAAAATGATTTGAATTACTCAAAGAACTATAGCAGAAAAACAGTGTGTGTTTTACCAAAGTTACAAACTTGCCTCAACCTCATACTAATTGTATATTTGTCTCAAAACAAGATTATTGTTCTTGTGGTCTCAAAACAAGATTATTGTTCTTGTGGTCTCAAAACAAGATTATTGTTCTTGTGGTCTCAAAACAAGATTATTGTTCTTGTGGTCTCAAAACAAGATTATTGTTTTTGTGGTCTCAAAACAAGATTATTGTTCTTGTGGTCTCAAAACAAGATTATTGTTCTTGTGGTCTCAAAACAAGATTATTGTTCTTGTGGTCTCAAAACAAGATTATTGTTCTTGTGGTTACTTGTGTACAAAGGTGGATATAATACTCTAGTTTAATCAGTTCCAAATTGGCTAGAAATATTTGGTTTTTATCTCTCCGCCTGCAAAATTATCCCAGCGTACGACTGCAATTATGTCCACACGCGTGATAGTGGCCACGCATCACGCATACTATGTACAGTGCATTAGTTTCCTTATTGCACGCTTGCATCCTCAAACTGTATTAATCCGTTGCTGTAAGACGGCTTTGCCGATTTTGAACTGATCAAACTATAGCAAAAGTGTAGTGTTCATGGAAAGGCAAAGTTCACCCATGCATTAATTTGGTATTGGAAACAGCAAAATTGGGAAAGAAATGGTTTAAAGCATCGACGGCATGGAACTTGAACTTTTTTGTTATGGGTAGAAAAGGGAGAGGAATAATTTGTTAAAATCATGTGTATAGTGTTTCTCGGTCACAAGAAAATGATCTATTGGAAAAATCTGTAGCATATTTGTGTCCACCTTTGTATACAAGTGACTTCCCTGGTATGATTGACAGTTTGCATGTATGATGTTTTTTGTACGTCTTTGCATGGCCCCACCATGTCCTGGGTCCTCCAGGCTAGGGTTGGAATTGATACGTGCATAAGGTACATCTTCTTTATTTACTTTAGCTTGAATTAATACGACAACAAAACCTACTTGATAATGAAGGAAGGAAAGGGTTCAACAATAATTTGTTTGCCCTATCTGTTCGGTTTTATTTCAAATTAAGAAAACATGGTATCATTGTCATTTTCCAAGCCTGTTTGATATTCTGTCTATAAAGCATGGTCTAAGTATTTCAAAATCATATTTTCATTTGA
This sequence comes from Ophiura sarsii, assembly GCA_035610835.1. Taxonomy (NCBI): domain Eukaryota; kingdom Metazoa; phylum Echinodermata; class Ophiuroidea; order Amphilepidida; family Ophiuridae; genus Ophiura; species Ophiura sarsii. Next base: position 80,162,199 of record CM069443.1, read on the forward strand.
AAAATGTAGACAAGATGTACCTTTTGATCTGATATGTCACAGTTGTTTTTAAATTTAATGCAATATACTCCTGGTCGTAAAAAACATCCCCTCCATCATAACAGCATTTCATCGTAAGTGAAAAAGTGAATGGCTGTGCCTGCTTATACAGATAATGCAAGTCAAAATAGTGATTTTCTTCAAGTTCAAACACCATGCTTGTGTCACATTCAAAGCGAGGACAAGTATGAGCACAACACATACAAAGTGAGGTCATTTTGACAAATTGAGGACAAATTTCCTGTCCTCGCATTGTTAAGTATTGCTATATGACATACTTTGCCTATAGGGCGTATGGGCTATGTTAGTATGTCAACGCTTTGTATGTGCCCTGCTTAGACCTCACTTTGTGTGTGTTGTGCTTAATTTTGTCCTCGCAGGGATGCACTTTTTCACACGATCACATACGCACGTCCTCGCTTTGAATTGCACAGCACGTAGGGGTGTATGCATGTGAAGATTACTGCCATCTGTCATTGTATTTGATAATTTTGAATGTTAATTGCTGATAACCATTTACAAAAAATGAAAGAAAATGTAGCTACATTTTTCAGGTGATAATATTCTATGATTTTTGTAGGGGGAAGGGGGGTTACCAGGAGTATATTTTGGGGGCGGGGGGGGGGGGGGGGGGGGGGGGGGCAATGAAATGAAAATATGAATTTGAGATGAAAAGAATTATATTTAAAAAAAAAAAATCCTGGACAAATCCTGAAAAAAAGCCTAAGCAAATATGAACTTTCTGAGCTCTGAAATAGCTTAGAAATGCCCCCAGCGAGTATCCTATTTAAAATGTTCTAAGGGCCCTTGAGAAGGCCCAGAATCCCATGCCATAAGGGACAAGGCTCGCTACGCTCAACCAAAAAAATCTTCATGGTAGTTGAGAAACATAGGGCAATCCTGTTCACTATTCCCAGGCTATCTAACAACTGAGATCAGTGGCGTACCCAGAGGGGCCTGTGTTCCTCTAAAATTACACCTTCAGAACACTGTAGGTCATCGAGACCATGAGAAATAGAGAGAAAGAGAGAAGTGACAATTCAAAAATCTTACACAAAATCCTGGACAAATCCTGAAAAAAGCCTAAGCAAATATGAACTTTCTGAGCTCTGAAATCGCTTAGAAATGCTCCCAGCGAGTATCCTACGAGGGGTATCATAAAGTTTTAGAAATCACCCAGAAGTGAAGGAGCCAGAAACTTCATTTTGATGCGTGATCCTTCAGACATCTTTACAAAGTCGCACATTTCTCCTACATTTTTTTACCTCTCCACAGACTGCCATTGTAGAGATCCTCAGATTTGACCGCCATTGATCGATTCTCAGATTGTGTTATTCCCCAAAACAGCAATAAATAGTTTAAAGTTTTGACAGAAAGGGGTCAAAGATCATTACAAACAAGCTTGGTGATACTATGGGTAACATGGGGTGTACACAGATTGACATCTGATGACCCCTACATGACCTTTTACCCTTTCTGTCAACACTTTAAACTATTTGTTGCTGTTTTGGGGATAACACAATCTGAGGCAAACTGAGGATCAATCAGTGGCGGTCAATCTGAAGATCTCTACAATGGCGGTCTGTGGACAGGTAATAAAAAGTTGGAGAAATATGTGACTTTGCACAGTGACTATGTAAAGATGTCTGAAGGATCACATATCAAAATGAAGTTTCTGGCTCCTTCACTTCTGGGTGATTTCTAAAACTTTTTGATACCCCCCTCGTATTTAAAATTTTCTAAGGGCCCTTGAGCAGGCCCAGAATCCCATGCCATAAGGGACAAGGCTCACTACGCTCAACCGTATGTGCCTCTACAAGTAGTAGGCAACACCTCTTTAACGAACCTGGATCCGCCACTGATTCGGTGGTACATAATGTCTTTTGTTGGTAACAACTATACGTTGTGCTCCCCTGTTTCAAAAAAGCTGGCTTTGCCATTGACAGAGCTAAAGAGGTTCTACAAAAGTGTCACAAAAGTAGTCTCGCATTAAACCTTCAGTCAGTAATTATAAGCTTTATTCCATATAATCCCTCGATGAAGTCTTTACCCTAGACTAACTCTGCCTCCCCCTTTACATGAAGGTAACACTGCTAAAGATGCTTATAGGCTTTGATTTGAAGCATTAGATAGAAATGCATCTGTTGGCAATGGATTCTAATTTTCTCTGGCTCCTCCAATACGGCTCAAGCAACAAGCATTATGTATCTTTTTTTAGAGCATTCTAATCTTCTTTGCATTTCGCCTCTTGGACTATACCCCATGGCCTATAATCGTCAGAAATATTCAAATAAAAAGAAGTATGATATTAATGTTCATTTTAGGAATGTGCCATTTGAAGCAACTGACAAGGACGTTGCTGGGGTGTTTGGCAAATTTGGCAATCTTGAAGTCTGCCGGATTGTGGTGGACAGGGACACAGAGTATTCAAAAGGTAAGACTGTTTGCTCCTTTTTCTTTTATCCTTTTTCTTTTTAAAGTAAGAGTGGGCAATTTTCTTAAATAAAGCAGATTCTTAGGAGTCACATTTGTAATGTGGGGACACACTTTGTACATCCTCGGCATAGCCGAACAATGTTTTTGTTTGTCCCTGCCATGTGCATGGTCCTCCGGGGCCTGGGTTGGAATTGATAGGTCCATAAGTCAAAGGTTGAAAGTTTTTCAGCTTTTCGCCACAACCAGTGTGGTCCTAAATTGGCCGTGTAGATACCCACATCCCTAACATGGGAGCTATTGAACCCAAGGAAGCTTTTGACCGACAAACATGCTGTGCTTGTTTGACAAGTTTGTGTGTTAAAACAAGATTACCATTACGTATGTTCCAAAAATATAACTTAAATTAGCCCTCCTGCGGCATTTAAACATGCTAAAGCTCGTGAGCTTCAGGGTGCTCCTTCATCAGGACGCTCCGTCATCAGGACCCTACAGGGCCCTAAAGCGGCCCCTGGACATAAACATAACATAACGATGAGCTTTTATATAGCGTTCTTACACATTATACAATGGTACCACAGCGCTTTAAACAATGGTATAAAGCTGTTATTAGACGTAGCCTTGGGTTGTTAGACCCCACCAGTTATTCGCTCCACTCACTTCGTTCACTTTGCTCGCATGGTCACTAACTTTTGTCGGTTCATAACCAAATATGGCTTCCCCAACATCATAATTCTAGCTACACCACTGCAATGGCATTTGCATCTGCACGATCAAAGATGACTGTCGGCTCTGGTGCAGGAATATCGCATCTATGAGTAGATTGCACATCGATGTCATCTCCAAGCTTGAAGTGACACTCAGTATTTAGTACTACTAGAGTTCTTGGGTATTGCAGAAGAATAAATTGCCATTTGGTAGCCAATCGGATACTATTTGCTAGCATAGTGCATATAACTGTTGCCAGATCAACTGGCTATCGCTAACTTTGTTGCGAACCACTGATCACATTGATCTATATATTTCTATGGCTTTCTTGGGCTATCCTTGGTACTCTTGTCCCATAATGTTATTTGTATGTCCTTATTGATGTTTCAAAAGTGCAATATTTTGTATGTCATTTTCTTTGTGTCTTATGCTGTATTATAATGTATATATGTGCAATGTATGTTTGAGTACCAAATAAATTCAATTCAATTCAATTCAATCATAACCAAACCTATGGCATATCACGGTTCTGAACAGCAGTAACCATTAGTTACTAACATGCACTATGTAAACGAATAGCGGTCAACTAACGGGAGAGAAGTATTACAAAATCCCAAGATTACAATGGAAATAAATATGTTATGTACGGCCAACTAACTCAAACCAACAAAATCCATTACTGCATGCTTGATAGACTCGCACAGACGACCATCATAGACGGTCATTTGAAGGTAATTCGTTCTAATATCCACTGGAGGATTGCAAGGAATTAAAGGCATATTAAGAGATCTTTTTAGAGCGCCCTCTACTCATGATTTTTTTTAGAAAGTAGATTTTCTTGCAGATTTTCATTTCTGATCATAAATCATAAATATTTTCAGAGTTACAGAGCGATACGATTCATAATTACTTCAAAATCATAAGAAAAATAAAGACAAAAGAAAAGTGACCCCAGTGAGATTCAAACTCACACGTAAATGTTTTCATTAGACCAGCGCCTTAGACCACATGGCAATAGTGACAGTTCCCGATTATGGTGGCAAGAAATTAACAAATACCAAATACTTATTTGAACGTCATTATATATTTCCCAATGAACATTAAACGCTGTCCGAGTCGGGGATAGAATATTTTGAAACAACGTTTTATTGCACAAAGACAACTGATTTTTCTTAATCCTTACAGCTGTAAGTTTGTGTATGTAATACAATTGTAAACATGTAGAAATCCCAGTTTTTATCCTAATTGAGGGCGCAGCCTACAACACATCTCTTAGTATCCCTTTAAGTCGCCAGTGAGATAGTACTATAAAAGTGGTGAATTTTGCATGATTATTTTTTGCACTTTGCCGACTTTCAGCCATTTTGCTTGTTTTTAAATTCGCGATTTGAAAGTTCGTTACATAGACTTACTCATACACAAAATAAATATGTTCGCATGTTTTTATTTTCGCGGTAGCTGCTTGGAGCACGAACATTTCCACGTTTACACTATTCAAAGGATCCATTTCATTTTGCAGTAGTAATAGAACCATTAGCAGGAGCACTCGCAAAGTAATAAATTATGTACATTTTCAAATTTCGCATAGGTTCGGCTTTCATCAAATACGAAGATAAAGACTGTGCAGACAAGTGTCTGCTGAAAGCCAGTTCACAAGCAGAGGTGAGTAAATCTATTTCAAATTCTTGATAGAATCATACACATTTGTTGAACTCTGTCCCAATTGACAAGCAAAATGTACATTAAAAGCCTTCCATTATATCATATAGGGTTAGGGTTAGGGTTAAATTAATAATAAATTGGTGTTGTAAGCGAGTCCCTGGAATTTGAGCCCTGCCCAAAAATCGCACTCCCGGGTTCAAAATATCACTTACTCGATTTCAGAAAATAAATGATCAACAAAATAATAATAAACTTACTAAAAACAGAACTCGTCAGCTAAATCACTGTTATTTAATGCACATTTATAGTGGAAATTCACTTATATTGCGTTTCTGTGCATTTTAAAAACGCTTATGCTCGCTAACATTTTCGCCGTGGATTTTCATATCCATGTTTACCGTGTCGCCATCTTGAACACACATGGCACAATTTTGACAGAAGATGTCGCCTTAACAATCAACCCAGTGTATGTTTGGAAAAATTCAGGAATCCAGAGTCCCATCAGGAAAATTAAATTGAGTCCCGGGAGCACAATTTTCCGAGAATCCCATAAATATTATAAGAATTTCAAATTAGGCCAAAAAAAACCATGGTTTGTCTCAAGCATTAGTATGTGAAAGTAGGTCTATGTGATGAGGCCCAATAATTGGATTTTTTTTTTTTATTAAAAAAAAAAATGTAAAAAAAATCTCTGTAAGCTTGGATCAACAACAACAACAAAACAATCGCACAGCACTTAGCTTTTTTGCAAAATGTTTCTGTGACAAATTTCTTTTTTTTCCCTTATCAACCCACCATTTTATTCTGTACATACAGGATCATCAGTTCACATTGGATAGCCGACGTCTGGAGGTTAGCACGGCTCTACCACGTAATGACATAGAGCAGATGAGGAAAGCTCTGAAGAAACAGGAGAAATCTGTCAACAAGGATAAGAGGAATCTCTACTTGCTTAGAGAAGGATGTAAGTGTGTCCCCAGGAAGGGGGGAGCGAGGAGCATTCAAATTATTTTTGACTGAGGGGTGTAAGATGTTAGTGGTATCTGTATTTTCTCAGAGAAAGATGTGATTGTGTTTCAGGGAAAGGGTTGGGAGCACTCAGAATATAGTTTATGACTTGGGTGTGCAGCTATCCACATCTAATATTAAGGTTGTGTACCTCAAGAATGGGTGATTTGAATGTTTTGAGGATTATTTTGCGAATTGAGACCATACCTTAGGGTGCTTGCCACGAAAATCTACTAATTTAATTTTGAAAAAAAAATCTCAAAATGTGTGTAAAATGTGACCCACCTGGGTTCAGAATTGGAAGAAAAGCAAACACCAACAGACTGTCGAGTCTTAATGAGTTAACAATCTGCAAGTATCGTTTCGGCTTATGAATTTCATTTAATGTCTTATTGTTGCAGTGGTTCGACAAGGTACAAAGAGCGCCCAGGGAGTGTCGGAGAAAGAGATGGAGAAACGCACCAAGATTGAGACGATCAAGAGAAACAAGCTTAAGAACATCAACGTGTTTGTGTCGCCCACAAGAGTGGTGGTCCACAATCTGCCCAAGTCGGTGGATGACGATGCGTTGCGGAATATGTTTCACAAGGCAGCAGGAGACAAGAAAGCGAGAGTCATTGAGGTGATGATGAATGGGTTATAGTGATAGGGGGGCTAAAATAGGGGTGGGTGCGAGTCCCAGGAAATTGAGTCCTGTTAGAAAGATTTCGAGGCCCGGGAGCACGAATCGCCTTCCCGAATCCTGAAAATAACCCATTGACAAAATGATAATAAGCTTACTAAAAAAATAAAAATTGTCAGCTAAATCACTCTTATTATTATGCAAATTTATAGTGGAGCTTCACTTGAAATTGGTTTATATCACCAAATCTGTGCATTTTTATACTATATCGCTATCTTCACTTTCATGTTTACCGGTCTGTCATCTTGAAACAAGCATGACAGAAATTTGACAAAAAATGGCGCCCTAGCAATAACCGGGAACACAATTTCCCGAAAATCCCCGCTCTAGAACTTGAACCCCTGATTTTTAAAAGCACAGGTCATGTGTGATGCACACTGCTGTACTTGTGTATGTGTATGTGATTAGATTCACAGTATAAACAATGATGGCACTATGTTTGAATTTGATTGGATTGGATTCAGCGGCACACTTCTCTTCAAATTTGAGATTGTTTGCCCAGATGAATTTTGTTAAATTTTGATTCCGAAGACAGAATATTGACACTTCTCCTCCATATAAACAGTTGCCATCAGCAGTCAGATTTTTATTTGCAGGAAAAATATATTTGAGACCTTAAGGTCATACTAGCCAATTGTGAGTTGAGTTAATATCAGTAGCTTGAGTAGACAATGAAATACCCAATCGGTGCCAGCCTCTGACAGAGTTGCGAGACCAGTCGCTCACGAGTTTGATTCAACTGCATCAATTTGCGTAGTTTAGGCCAAGCGCCCTCTTTAGATCAGTCCAGTCTTTCAGCAGGAAACTACCGGTGTGAATCGATTGATGGCGAACTCATCATAGGAAAATTGCGTATGTAAAAAAAGCCCGTTAGGCGACAGAAAAAAACACCCTGTTCTACGGGCCCCGACTGACCCATTTTTCCTTTGAATTTTTTGATATTTTTTATTTATTTTAGAAAATGTCTTAGAAAATGTTGGGACAACTTTAGAATTCTTTTGAATTTTTTTTAGAATACGTTTTGAATTTTTTGATTTTTGATTTAAATTTCGAAATTTATTGAAAATCCCCCTACCCGAAACGTTTGTAAACAAATAAAAACCGCCCAACCCTACCTGAGAGGTCCATTTGTTCTGTAGAACAGGGTTTTGTTTTATCGTCGCCTTAATGATTCAGAAATTGTGTCTTATTGAATCAAAGAGAGTATCTTAAAAACCTGAATTTAAATTTTGATGAAATTTTAATTTTTTTTCTTTTGATCATGATATGTTTTCAGGCCCGCATAATGCGAGACATGGACCATCCTAATACGGAAGGCAGATGCCGCCCCTTGGGCTATGCCTTTGTTGAGTTCACGAACCATGACCACGCGTTGACGGCCCTCCGTCATATCAACAACAACCCCAGCTTTTTTGGAGATACAAAGGTAAGTGTGTAAGATTTTAAATAGATATGTACAGACAGCCTCAGCAAAAGAGCGCATTTTTTTTTTTTTTTAATTAAAAAAAAAAAATCTATTGATTTATATCTTTTAAAAGAGCACAGTTGTCTTCTCTTAGAAAAAAGTTACAATGTAAATACCACCAAAAAAGCTTCTTGAATGCTTCAAAATGACACATATGTCGTTAAGATTGGATACTGCTCTCTGATTCTATGCAGTACACGAATATGCAGTGTGCAGCCAATTACTATAGTTTGGTCAGTTCCACATTGCATGTAGAAGTAAGCTTAATCCGAGTTGATTTTGGCACATGCATGTGATGCACAGTACACCTACTGCATTTATACACGGCCACGCTCTTCCCCATCACTACCTTAGTATTGTGACCAAAGCACAACATATGCTTCAACTCACATATCATACATGTCTCATTGCATAAAGGCCAAAGTTAAGGCTCATGTTATGTTGACATAAATCAAATCTATAGTTTAATCAGTTCCAAATTGAGAGAAATATTCGTTTTTTATCTCTCTGCGCGCACAAGTGATCCGAGTGTACATCAGGGCTGTCAACTATCCCACCTAGACACTCTTTCTCCCGCCTAGCATATAAAATCTCCCGCCTCAAAAATGTATCAATTAAAATGTTTCTCAACACCTTGATAATTATTAGCGTCGGTACATTTGCGATTTATCAAGATATTAGCTGCTGGCGGAAAATGTGCAAGTTTTACGATCTTTTTTTGAGTATGTATCTCTCCCTCCCAGCAAATCGCAAAAGTTGACAGCCCTGGTGTACATGCGTGATTAAAACCACACACACACACCCCCACCCCTGCATGGTAAGCATGCATGCATCATGGATATGATGCACAGTGCGTTTGTTGCCTTCATGCGAGCTTGCGTCCTTCTGAATTCATTCGCTGCTGTAAGAAGGCTCTGCCAATTGGGAACTGATCTAACTAAATAGTCATCGCATGAATTTCTTTTGTCCCATATCAAGTCGATAAGTCTGTATTAGTGAAGTTATTGTCCATTTTGAATATCATCTGTCTAATAATAAAAAATGGATTCAAACAGTTATTCTTACCAGCTGAGTAAAAAAACTGTACTCAAGGTAAAATATATTTTTAAAATATTTCTTACCAGAATATGAAGGCAACCAATGCTTGAATCAATAGCTGCATTTGTTTACTGTAATCAGCAAAACAAAAAGAATCACAGCATTTCATGGTAGCGTTATCCAGTTATAAACATTTTGGTAAAGTTACTGCATTTTTGAAAACGAACAAAATATTGATTATTGTACTCAATGACGAAATAAGACAAAACAAACTTTGACTGATTATTTCTCATACATCAAATGCAAAATAATGACAAAACAATATCATTAGCTCGTGAATTCAGTTGAGCAAAAATGTAATCAAGCTTTTGTGATGATTGGATTGGAGTGTGCCCCGTTATCCAATAGTGATATAGCTTATTAGAGAAATATCACAAATCTTGGTGTTTTTTTAAATGGGCATAAAACATGTTTTCCTCAACCCTCAACCAATTGTAACCAACTAAAAAAAAATTGAAAGCTAACGAGACAGCATCTCTGGCAGAATAAATAATCTGAGAAATGTTTGCACATATTTTTAGAAATAAAATCCCAAAGTTAAGTACATATTCTTTTTAGTCACCCTGTATGACTCCTATATCAGTTGATCAGCTGACTCAATTTCAAATATTTTGTGTTGTTGAAATTCTTCAACTCCAGATCAACGCAACTGATTCTCTCATTGAAGCAATTGATGTATATTCAATATATGCCTGCTTAATCATGTAATGTATATATTGTTTACATTTTCATGCGTATATTTTTCTTTTATTCCATTATCCAGAGACCTATCGTGGGGTTTTCATTGGAAAACAAGACTGCACTAGAGGCTAAGCAGAAACGACTTGGACATTCAAAGGTAAATATGAACAGTGTCTATAACATGGGGGGGGGGGGGAGGTCAGATGGATTCCTTTGAAGCCCTGAATCTTTTAAACCTCTGGAGCACTATCAGGCTATTTAACAATGGTCATGATTGGTTATTTTCAAGACGTACTCATTTGAACAACCAATTAAAATACTGCTTCTATAATGTTTCGCTCCAATTTTTATCAGGGATACAATTATTCTAACCTTGTCTCTTATTGGTGCAATAAATGATGTATCCACCGTTCTGACCAATCGGCAGGAAGTTCTCAGGGGGTTAGAGGAGAGAGTACATTGGATAAAAATCAGAATAAAGGGTTATGACAAAACTTGATGAAAGAAGATAATAATGTAATAACTCAGAGGTACTTAGAGGTCAAGTACTTTTTTAATTTATTTTTTAACTAGTTAGATGCCTAGTAGGTAAGAAGATCCCAGATTTGAGGTTCATATTGTAGAATACAGTTCAGACTTGGGTTTAAATTTGTACCAATGTTCAATACCAAAAATATAGTGTTTGAGGTCTGAGGCAAGCAACAGTGAAATTGTTGCGTGCCTGCGACCTAAAGTACAGTTCAACCTCAGTTGATGGGACCAAGCATTGGCCGGATAAGTGAAAACTCTGGATAAACGAATTATGTGTAATCCTGCATTGGCTGTCCTGAAGTGCTCAAATTAGGACAATAGAAGGGTACTGAATGACGGGTAATTACAGTGACAATGTATTATTTAAGCACTAAACAGCGCTACCAACATCAAAAGATGGCCTTCAGAGTGTGAAAATAAGGTGATTAGTCTGTGAAAAACTTATTTTCTTTTGTTATCATTCAGCCGAATAACAGAGTTATCCGGATAAAAGAGGGTCGGATAACCAAGGTTGGACTATACATTTTAGGCAAAAAAAGTAATGTATGGTTGCCCTCCGCGACCGACCGAAAAAATAAGAAAAAAACGGGTCACATTTTTTTCGTTCTTTTTTTTTAACTCCGAAAATTTCATAATTTTGGACATGTTTTGTCTAAAGATGTAGAAATAAATTCTATGACATGTTTTGAAGTCCAATTTATCAAATGTAAGTAAAAAATATTTTGCGTATACATTCCATGTATAAATTGCACTTTTTGTCGAAGCCCGGTATAGGGGGAAAAAAACCCAAAAACCTACCTACCGACCGACCCACAATTTTTTTCTCTCTGGAGGGCAACCAAACATAATATTTTTGTTGGCCTTATTTGCAAACCCTGTAGCTGCTATAAGTACAGTATTTCATCATTGCACTTTCAATTTGACAGGTCAAAAATGCGGCAGAGAAAACAGCTCAACGTGATCGAGCCAAAAAGGGGCCCAACCAGGCCGAGGTCGCCAAGAAAACTCACATCGCCTCCCTGAGCAAGGACAAGATCCACACGGCTCCCAAGACCAAGATCCGTAAGGGTCTGCCATCGCACATGGGACCCAAGAAGCGTTGGCGAGACAAGGGCAAACTGCCGCCACCGATCAAGAAGAAGTCTGAGTTCAGCCGGACCGGACGGGAGAAGACTGAGAATCGTTTTCAGGAGAGGGAGTTGCAGCATCAGGCTCCTAGAGCCATGAAGAGAGCAATGGGGGAAGAAGGAGGGGTAAGTAGGGTGTAGTACATTTGTTTTACTTAAACATGTGTCTAACTCGCTGAAATGTGTCTATCTTTAAACATGGGTAGTTTAGTGTGCGTTTATTAATTTAACTCGCGCACAAACTGTATGCCTTGAATAATCACTCAACCGTGCCCGGTGCAAGCTGACTTGCGGATCGTGTAGTCTTTAAAAGTACCGTGTATTTAAGGCATTCGGTCGACATCTACCCATTAGGGCCACAATGAAATAAATACCTGTATACAATCAACGCAGGACCACTCTGGGAACGAGATTTGCAGAGTTTAAAACCATGTTTTGTTAAACACGTTGTCTAACCCTAACCCCTGCGGCTATGTTTTTGTGTGTATCGGGGGGGGGGGGGAAGTACTATTTTTTTACATGAAAAATCAGCCAGCCCCCCCCCCCCCCAGGGATTCTATCGCGGGACCATCCGCACCAAAGTCTGTCCCTCTACCGACTGAGCTAAACTCCCAGCGCATATGCGGGAAGCAACTTCCTGCCCACATATGCCTGTTGTAGGTGATGTCATCGAGGCAATGCAGCAGCATGGCATGGAGATAGTTTCTGGCTGTAAGATTTTTTTGCGATTTAGTAGGGTTAGGGTTAAAGGATAGACACACGTTTAGTTAAAACATGGTATAAGCTAAAACTGTGTTTAGTATGAGAATATGGCCCTATATATTTGTTACAACATAATTGATTATAAAATCCAGTTCTGTACATTTCAGGGCTTGTGAATATGGGTTGAGAGCAAAATTAATCATCATGGTGCATGACTCCCATTTTCTCATCATGTTTTGCTATTCGCCATGAAGAAATGTCTTAAAAACAGTTTCAACTCAAAACATTTGTGTTGAATTTGTATTGAGGTTCCAATCCAATAATCAAAGCAAAAAGTTCTGTGAAATTTGCCCATAGACTCGTCCATAAACTTCCAGTGTGGTACACCGCATTTAGAGTTAAATCATTGCTTTTTTGGGTTCATCCTTCATCTAAGCTTTCAGGTAACTACAATGTTAGAAAATATTGTTCGAACACTTTGTAGGTGTAATGTAAAGTGTTCCTCCTTCTCCCCCTGATCAATGTTGAATCCCACAATTCGTCCGCCATCAGCACAGGGCCTCACAACATTGATCTATGGGGAAAGGGAGGGATATGAGAAAGGGGATATGAGAAAGGGGATGCTTCAGGCTACCATAAACAAGTTTAGATTTGCCACAAACAACATGGCAATTAGGGTCAGTGATCAAACACATTTTTTCTGTGATTGTAGTCTAGCTTGAAAATTTTATTCAGGGACGAAGAAAAATATTGGGGGATATATGATACAGGTGAAGTGTGAGAAGAATGTTTGCCTTTAATGTCAAAATTGCCTGATATAAGCATGATTTAAGCTAATTTGAAGTAATTTTGACATTAAAAGTTAACATTTTAGATTGTTTGGGGTGGGGCTTGATCTGACCGGGGGGGGGGGGGGAGGGGGGGGGGGGGAAATCAGAACTGCCACTGTCAAGAACAGCTGATCGCATTATTATAAAGAAAACTTCAATTTATTGTAGGAATCGTGATGAACCTCTTTAATAAAATTTAAAAAAATTTGTTTGTTTTTTCTTGGTAATTTCAGGACAAAAAGAAACGACGAATGAACGCTGACAAACGCGAGGAATCCAATTTCACCAAGCTCGTATCGCAGTACAAGAACAAGCTATTCAGCAATGTGGAAAGGACTAACAATGACAGAAAACAGCCGCCCAAATCCAAGTGGTTTGTTAACAATTCCTAGTGCAGTATTATAGACTGAATCCTTCTCATTGTCAGCATTTGCACACAGCCTCTACGAGGGCGCTATAATGTGTCGACTGAAATAATACAGTTCTAAAAGTGGGCGCCGATAAACTTGTGAAGAATCATGATCTTATAACTTTGTGTAGGTTCTGATTTTGGATAAAAAAACGAAAGGACAAATGAAAGCGGCCAAACACGGAACCTAATTTCCCCAAGCTTGTTGTATCCCAGTGCAAGTAAAAGGTTAATTAAGTTATTTGAGAACAAGTTTTCTACGAGCTTCTGCCTGATGGACTAAATGCAGGCATTCTTGTTTTATTGTGTTTTGGGCCCTTTCCCCACTTTCAGTTGTAAAAAAGCCCAAAATTGGGCTCATCGCATAGTGTTATGCAGCAAAAGTGACTTCACATACTTATGCGCGCTGGGTATGCGAGACAGATCTTTTTTCTTGGCCTAAGGAATTGCCATTCTCTGTTTCAACCATAACAGATATGAACTGAACTTTGTCATGAAAGCTCCTTCAAGTCAGATTACAATTTTTCTGACAGTGGATAAGATTGGCCATATTTTTGGCATCCCCATTGGTTTTAGCGAAAAGAGGATTTTGATTGTATGATTCAAAAAAAAAATCCTCACATGTTTAGTTGAAACTTAATTAGTTCATACTAAAACCGGTGGAGTTCTTAAATCAACTCCACCATTCGCGAAATTAAATGCCCGCCAAAATAGCAGTAATTTTAAATTAGTGAAATAAAGTATCTGCGAAATGGAAGTGTTTTACAGTATCTTAAAGTTTTGTGTCCCATCACATCAAAATGGACATGTTGGAGGCCCGAGTCAAATCTGAGTTATTACTATTGGTATGACTTGAAAGAGGACATTTTAAGCTTTGAAATGATATCATGTTGAAGGTAATCGGACTTTGTAATCACAAGATATGATTTGAAGTAAGCATATTTTTAATATTATTTTAGGTTTATATTACACAAAATATATTGGCCTCTATCTCAAAACTGTGTTTGCAATGAACTGTCCTTTTTGATGCGACTGGTCACATTTGCAAGTTCCGACTCATTTTGCTTGATCACATCGTATTTGCGAACAAGACGTATGTGTTGCTTCATCTGCCTTCTGGAGTGTATATGAAACACCCTCTATCAACGATTGTTCAACTAGGCACTCATAAGATCGATTACTTTACAATAGAGGGCGCTATACCTAATTTGAAGGTAGAGTGAATGCCCTGTCAGGGGGCAGTGGATATGATTATAATAATTAACAGAGAGACATTGATGAGAAGCCATTAGATGTGTGAACAGAACCATTTGAATCCAAAATGTATTGTTACGTTCATGATGTTCTTTCTTGATCGAGCGTGATGAGTTTGTATAATACTAATTGGCACACTGACATAATAGATGAATGGAAAGGACATGTACATAAAAGACATGTACTGTAAAAGCTGAAATTTTCGCGGTGGTTTTATTTACGCGGTTTTCGCGCAAAATATTTTTCCGCAAAAATTATAACACACGAAAATATTGTTTTCAACATTCATTCAATGCATCCAGAAGGTCGCCCGCGAAAAAAAACCCAATTTGCGTACTGTCTATGATATCAAAATGCGCGAAAATATTGGCTTTTACAGTATATAAGTGTCTTTCAATGAGTTTGTGACAGTATGCTTGTTGTTGTGTATAGTTACGAAATAGGGTTGAATTGCGATATTCAGGGGGGGGGGGGGGGGGCATGTAAGTTTGGGTCAGGCAGAGGAGATTGGGTGAAGGTTTTCCCCATATTTTAATGTATTCATAATTCCTCTATTGAGTTGGGTGGAACTGAGTTTGTTTTTGTATTGATCAGTTGGTCAAGGTGTTTTTTCTCCCGGAAAAAGGTGCACATTTGTTTTCAAAAACTTCCATGCCCCATACCCCGGAATATCTAATGGTGCATCCCTAAACTGTTATTTTAAAACAGCATTAGGCAATTTGTGAAATAGCATAATTTCCTAATTCTAATTTTGTCGTAATTATTGATATTTTAACAAATTATTCTTATTGGTGTACTCTTTATTTGAATAGGACAGTATGTGTTTGTGAAATTGGTTCGGTAAAATTGTTTTCTTCAAATGTACCAAAATGTGTATGTACACATGTGTAACTTTAATTCTTGAAAAAGGGTGAACAGAATATATATGAGCTTGTTTAGCAGCGATCTATCTATCTATCTATCTATCTATCTATACATCTATCTATCTATCTATCTATCTATCTATCTAGCCTATTTCACTCCACTGCAGAAGGAAGGCCTCTTCATCAATTTTCCATTTCACTCTGTCCTGAGCTGTCCTTTTCCAAGTAACGTTGCCATACTCTTTGATGTCCTCTAACCACCGTCTGTTTGGCCTGTCTCTTCCTCTGGTGAATGCTCTGGGGATCCAGTCTGTTAATTTATGAGTCCATCTGTTCACTTCCCTCCTGGCTACATGGCCAGCCCATCTCCATTTTGTTGATTTTATTTCCAGTATGTTGTCCCTCACTTCTGTATTCTTCCTTAAAGGGCATGGTAGGCCTGGCCAAATATGCTTCAGGCAAGTTGCTGGGACTAGTGCATTGATGAGTGTTGACAACCACAAGGTTGTCTGCATAGTCAGTGTGCATGCAGTAGCAAGTATGTGTTTACAAGTTTTGACCTTATTTTGTCCTCAAATATTTATGTTAGCCAACTTAGCCAATTATAAAACCATAAAATCCTACACATGTGTACCACTCAAGTTGATATGTTCCAGATTTTTAAGCAGCCCTTTAAATCTGTGTTGGTCATCACCCTGTCACTTCTTGTAACGCCAATCAATATCCTTTCCATTGCCCTCTCAGTGACTTTTAAGCTTCTTCTCTAATTAAATTAGCGGCGACATAATAGAATATTTTCTGTGGACAGTTCTTAAATGTCAATTTACTAGAACTCTTTTCTGGATTGTTTTGCTATGGCACCAGGCTAATGCTTGTTAATTACACTGTGGAAATTGAATTGAATTCAGGGGGCATCAAGTCTAATGACAGACACACTTTTGCCTCACTAATTATTTGAAATATGATTAAGTGGAAATACAAATTCGAAATGTAATTCTGAATGCTATGGCTAAGATAAGGATTACACCTGTTTAAATATTGAATATTATGTAATAAATTCCATTTTTTTACTAAAATATCTGGGGGGGGGGATATTTTATTCAAATCAAAATTTGCACCAGTTTAAATATTGAATATCATGTATTAAATTCATTTTTTTACTAAAATATCTGGGGAGGGGGGTATTTTATTCAAATCAAAATTTGCAATTAGAACATCGTAGCTAGAGTGTAGTTCACAGAAATAATTTACTGTACGCCATACATATTAGACGCACTTATTATTGTATTATGTATTTTGCGTAAACAAATTGGCTTTATTCCTAAAATTTGGATTACAGGGATGCAAGACTTTCGGAAATTTCCGGAATTCCGGAAATTTTGCCATAAAAAAAAGAATTCCGGATTTTTGGAAGAAGGATTTTTTGTTTGTTTTGCATTTTCGGAATCGGATGATGATATTTCAGCACAAAAAGAGTCAAACATGTTTTTTTAGGGGGTGATACTATATATCCTATTCTCCAGACAAGCCCCTATACAATTTTGACACCGCGTGCAAATGCTCGGGCCATCTGGCCAAGCTCGCGTAAAAAGTTCAGGAAATTGATGAATCACCCACTTGCATCCCTGGGATTAAAATGTCAACTGGTTCACCCAACTCCTTCCTCTTGTGGTCTGTCTAATAGTTAGACTGTAGGTTGAGGTCACAAATTTTCTGCTTTGTAACTGTCGAATTCCGCGTTTTTCCGCTTTGTAAATTTTGCATTTTTCTGTGATGTAATTTTCCCCAAGAAAGCTTAACATTTACGATCTATAAAACCAAAATAAACACACTTTACAGAAAAACACATCATTTTAGATTTTTAGGCTTACCTTATTATTACTGTAGCGGTAGCCGACCCTCGATATCTTGGAGTTTTATATTAAAATATTGTTTGTTTTGTTTTATTACGTAGCGTGTTCTAATATTTATATTGTTTTATTCAGGACTATTTATACATTTTGTGTTTTGGACGTTTTTTGTGCATTTTTTTTCTTCTTCTTTTCATCAAAATGTCGTTTTCCGCGTTTAACCTCAAGTCTAATAAGTGAAAGGTCTAATCCTGGTGTGGCAACAACTTTGTTTGATATGTTTGACAAATGTGATGCGATCTGTGAAAACCCGCCACATGGTGGCATTTTTCATATTGGAGATATTTATATCATAAGAAAGCTAAAAGCTGTGCTGATTACAGAGCTGTTTCGATCATTTTTCTACGATCACTACAAAAAAAGTTATGAGTGAATGATGATTGTGATGTCATAAAAAGCTACAAAACAAGAAATCATGAAAACAGACCAAAAAAGATACATAATGCAATGGAATAACATTATAAGGTTGATAAATAAAAGTGACTTAAGTAAGTTTTTTAAGGTGAAATTTCATGAAAGATGATGGATGACACAAAAGTATTAGAAATTAATTTTCTTTAAAAAAATCTAAAAAACATTTTTTAATTTTTAATTTTTTTTTTAAATTGTTATATTTTACCCATCCATAATCCCACACATTTTGCGACATCCGACGGGTTTTCACAGATAGCATCACAAATGTGTTAGTCCAAGTTATTCAACGAATATTGATTGGAACCCGGGGAAAGAGTGTTATTGTTTTCAGTCCATATCGAGGGTTTTGTGCAACAAAGGGCTATCTGCATTTCAAATAAACCCCCTTTTTATTATGAGAATAAGGTATTTCTACAAATTATGAGAAAATAGTAAATTCATTTCAGTCAAACATGTAACAATTATAATCTTAAATTAATTGTTCACCTAATCAAAAAGGTTTGAATAGCATTTGTTTTAACTTGTCAAAACCAGAAGGTGACAATGACGGGTACAAATCTTTAATTCACTTTTTCTCAAAATGCAGATAGCCCTAGGTTGCACTAAACCCTCGATGATTTTGTTTTACCCAAAATAATTTGACATTACTATTAGTTTATAAAAATTGTAATTTTTGTTTTGTGCGGGATCTGTTTAAGGAATCAAACTATATTTCTTTGTTTTTGGTCTGATATATTTTAAAGGGGCACAGAGATTTCTCAAAAAATTGAATCTCAATATTTTCACCTTGTATAGATAGATGATATACATAGAAACCCTCTCATGTAAGATTTCTTCAAAAGAAATCAGTATAAATGAAAAATCAAGACATTTTCTCAGCATTTCCGGAGGTATTATTAGTGCTTTTCACTTTTTTGCATTTTGGTTAAAAGCAGTGGCGTAGCAAGGGGGGCAACCCCCCCCCCCCCCCCCCCCCCATATTGACGTCATGTCGGTTGAGATTGGCACTGTCGGTTCATTTGACCAAAGGAATCATGGAATTATTGTGGTCAAAAGTTAAAGTAGACAGATGAAAAATTTCCTAAACTGCAATATTCTTTGGTACAAGCTTGTTTAGAGCCAAAATGTAGCACAATCATGCAAAAAAAATAGGTGTAAAGTCAAAGATTTTCGCACGCTACGCACACATTTCTTGACTCACAAAAATCTTGTCGGTTCATTTTCATATCTCGCCCCCCCCCCCCATATGTATAACCTAGCTACGCCACTGGTTAAAAGTCACTTGAATTTGACTCAGGGAGGTCATGATCATGACTGTGCATCACGTAATAAGTCATGGGTGGTCTTCACGGTTATTTTGAGTAAACATAAAACATATGTGTGGCGGTATGGAAAAACCCGTCGTAGGAAGTCGCTAATATTAATATTGAGATATCTGGGTCAAGCCAAAGTATTCCTAACAAATGATTTCCAACTCAACTTTTCAACTTTGGTCACAAGATAGTGATAAGACCTTTAACTTTAGTCCCCAGGAGCTTTTTATGCAAAATTCCAGATGTAAAGTTTATTTTTAGCACTTTTCTGAACCTTGATTGTCAAATTTTTGCCAAGAAATGGTCACTCCTCCTTGAACTTAGGCCTTAAAAAAAAGGTTTGATTGGCGTAACATGACCAAAACAAATAGGGTAGGTCGGTCGGGTTTTTAAGAATAAAAATAAATCACCTTCTTTTGAACACTTAAAAAGCGTATTTAATTGCCGGGCAAAAATGTATCGTTGTATTCAACAATATATCATTTCGATGGGGACTTAAAATAGCTGAAAATGAAAGCAAACAGTCAAAAACTTAAATATTTTGTTCAATTTGTATAAATATATATATATATTTTTTGCCGGGTAAAAATGTATCGTTGTATTCAACAATATATCATTTCGATGGGGACTTAAAATAGCCGAAAATGAAAGCAAACAGTCAAAAACTTTAATATTTTGTTCAATTTGTATAAATATATATATATATATATATATAATATATATATAATATTATATATCAATTATACAGTCATTTTTGCAACCGTAGGTTTCACGCCGTTACGTGCGGCGATCATCAGGCGATGTTATGTATATATTCCCCCCTCAAAATAATAAAAAATATTCAGGGTCGGCGATGTATTTAGGGTCGGTCGGGTTACGCCAATCAAACCTTCTTTTTTTTTTTAGGCCTTAAAGGCATATTATGTGATCTTTTCCAGAGAGCGCCCTCTATTCATTATTTTTTTTAGAAAGTAGATTTTCTTGCAGATTTACATTTCTGATCATAAATCATACATACATTCCAAGTTACAGAGCGATACGATTCCTAATTACCTCAAAATCATGGTTTTAGAGTGAATTTAGAATAAAAATATTAACTGTCGGAGTTATCCGACAGTTTATTTTCACTCTAAAATCATGATTTTGAAG
Organism: Ophiura sarsii; assembly: GCA_035610835.1. Taxonomy (NCBI): domain Eukaryota; kingdom Metazoa; phylum Echinodermata; class Ophiuroidea; order Amphilepidida; family Ophiuridae; genus Ophiura; species Ophiura sarsii. Next base: position 80,182,477 of record CM069443.1, read on the forward strand.
TAATTAAGAATCGTATCGCCCTGTAACTTGGAATGTATGTACGATTTATGATCAGAAATGTAAATCTGCAAGAAAATCTTCTTTCAATTTTTTTTTCGATGTTGAGGGCGTTCCCTGGAAAGATCACATAATATTACCTTTAACATGCCCCCATTGACTTTGATGTCGTTAGAGAGCTCTATTCATGCCCTGTATGACGATGTACATGCGCATTGATATTTAGGTCACATAATATACTGCGCATCACTTGTGTAGAGAAGAAGCACATGACAAAAAGAATGAATATCACAGTTTTATTTATTCATGAGAGTGGTATAGGCCATCGCCTAACTACAAGAACAAACAAAGTATAGTATTTTAACAATCAATCTAAGTACTACAAGAATGGTAGGCCATCGCCTGCCAGGGGCGCATACAGGATGGTCGCACCCCGGGGTGCTGTGAAAAGACAATCCCCCCAAAATGCTATTGATCAGGCCCTTTTCTTGTTCAATAGCCCCAATATTGCCTTTCTTTTCCGTTTCCTTTTCTTCTCTTATCTTTCCTTTTTTGTCTCCTTTCCTTTTCCCCCTTTCCTTTTTCTTTCTCCCCTTTTTTTCTTTTTTTCTTCTTCATACCCCGGGGTGCTGCAGCCACCGCAGCACCCCCTGGATCCGCCCCTGCGCCTAACTACAAGAACAAACAAAGTATTGTATTTAAACAATCAATCTAAAGTACTACAAGAATAGTAGGCCATCGCCTAACTACAAGAACAAACAAAGTATAGTATTCAAACAATCAATCTAGGTACTACAAGAATGGTAGGCCATCGCCTAACTACAAGAACAAACAAAGTATAGTATTCAAACAATCAATCTAAGTACTACAATATTCTCAACAATTCGGCATTTCCCATGCTCCCATCCAATCTTGTTTAAATGCCACTTAACAACAATATGTAATTGACATTTAGATTTAAGCACTGTGAACCAGAACACCCTGCTATGGACCAACTCATATTATAAGCGATATTGAGCAATTTTGACGAGCAATGAGTTAATGAGCTAGTGTTCTGGAACAACCTGCTATTGAACAACACTTGACAAGATTCTAGCTGATATTGGACAAATTTGACAAACTCCTACAAATAGACATACAACATCGAGCCGGGGAGGCAAGGGCGCCCACAGGGGTCGCCGGGCAGCACTCCTCCTAGATAGTGTCTCCAGTGAAAAATGCTATCCTGCGATCCCCCGGGCCCCGCATCCCAGGCTCAATCCTCCAACCTCCATACCATCCCACTATTTATCAGCAATATAAGACAACAAGGACCCCAATAACGAGGTGTTAAGCTTTTTCCCATCTCTCACCCTTTGGAGGGGCGGGAGGGAGGCCAAACCAAACTCATGAAAATCCAAACAGTGAATGATGAACACACAACCTGAAGCACGTAACCATGCCAGGTGCAACCCGCGCCATGCATCAACAACAAACCAAGCGGGACGCGCAATTGTCGCGTACAAAGGATACCGACCGGAAAGCCGCGTGCCATTACCCGACATAACCTATATATGACCGGTCATCGACAGCTACAGAGCAACTAACACGTAAACAACCTGTAATAAGTCGATGACCTTTTGCGCCTACAGAAAGTCATATGGCCTCACACAATTAACATTCACACATGGAATGGTGGAAATGCATATTTCTTCGAAGCAACAGGTCACTCAACCCGGTGGAGGAAACACCCATTTATCGCCAGTTATTTCCTAAAATGTCGACATTTTGGAATGCAAACTATTACTTAACAAGGAGTATTCATTGATTGAAATCAAGTGATATTTTATACAATTTCCTATGTTAAAAGTCTAAATTGTGCCATAGTTGGCTGTAGTGTACTTCACTGTATTGTTTATACTTGTCATCAAAGATGGCGGCGCCCAGTGAAAATTTTGAAAAAGTGAAGTTGCCCAAAATCTTATGACCTTGGAGGGATAGATATGACCGTGTTAACCACTTTTGAATTCCGACAATGCAATGTAAAGATTTTGAAAGTGAAGAATTTAAAATTGGTAATAACATTGCAAACAAATTAGATTAATATCAAATGTCCTTTTAACATGACAAGCTATTCTGCATGATATTAACACATATAGTCTAGTAGGTAGAAAGGGTTTTCCTGCACCCCCCGGAGATATACTTCTAATCGATGTCTCTATATCAGAAAAAATGCGTAAAAAATGATAAGCTATGTTAAAAAAATGTGAAAATGTCCCACGTGTCATTTTTATGCAAATTAGTGCCGCCATTACCGAAAAATCTATTTTTCACTATATCTCGGCCAATATTGCAGATAACTGAACAAATAAGGTGTCTAGACCCATGTTTTGAGGGTCAAAGATCACAATAAGACTATTTTTGAAGTGACCACATGTGTCACGTGTCATTTTATGCAAATTATTGCCGCCATTACTGAAAAATCTATTTTTCACTATATCTCGGCCAATATTGCAGATAACTGAACAAATAAGGTGTCTAGACCCATGTTTTGAGGGTCAAAGATCACAATAAAACTATTTTGAATTGACCACATGTGTCACGTGTCATTTTTATGCAAATTAGTGCCGCCAAAATGGCCGCCAAAAATGGTAAATTCCATATATTGGGATATATAAACCAACAAGTATGATCAAAGTATAGTTTTAACAATGGGATGTATGTGTTAGACTACTAGAAACTCATTATCTAGTATTTTTGCTTTGTTAACATACTGTAAAACCAAAATGGCCGCCAAATTAATGGCCAAAAATGGTCAAAAGTGGTTAAAAAAGGATTATATCAACCGAAATGTATGATGAAAATATAATTTTAAAGATGGGATGTGGTAGACCCCAGGTAAATCATATCCAGTATTTTTCCTATGTTAACATAGTTTAAAATCCAAAATGGCTGCCAACATGGCGCCCAAAATGGTTCCCGGAATGGCTGCAAAAATTGTCAAATTCCATAAAATGGGATAATATCAACCTAAATGTATGATGAAAATATAGTTTTAATGATGGGATGCATGTATAAGACCACTAGTAACTCATATCTAGTATTTTTGCTTTATTAACATACTTACAAAAACAAAATGGCCCCCAAAATGGGCCCCAAAATGACTGAGCAGATTGTCGAAATTCCATAAATCGTATAATATCAACCAAAACTTATGATGAAAGTAAAGTTTTAATATTGGATGTATGTATTTGACCACTAGTAACTTATATCCAGTATATTTACATTGTAATAACATACTTTAAATCCAGAATGGCCACCAAAATGGCCGCTGTAAATGTAAACAAAGTCTACATGAGTGAATGCTAATCCACAATAGATATTGTAAGAGTGTATAATTACATCAAGTTTACTTAATTTAATAGTATGTTCTAAACTGCTAATCTATTGCTTTTTAGGCCCACCTCTGTGACAATTTTGATTCTGTATCACTTTCCAAAATGGCTTACAAAGTGGTTAAGTTGATGTTAAATTACCTAAAACAATTGTTTTGTATTGTAAATGGCCATACTATGTAATACCAATACCCCTCAAATCTAATAAGACAGCATTCAATATATATGTCCATGATAAAGCCACGGGGCTGTAGATCTAGTTTGAGTATTTTTAAAATATCCAAGATGGCTGCAAAAGGTTAAAATAACTGAAAGACAGTTTAGTTTTATTGTTAGTGTTACATTAGATATGACCAAAAGAATATATCTACAGATTTTAATCTATCCAGTAAACGTATCTGTATGTGACAAGGTATGATTTAATGGTATAGAATCCATATTTTGATCAATTTGTGGCTACCTGTGGTTACTATTTAGACCATTTGGAGTATACGGGGTAGTTTTATTGACCATTAGGGGGTAATTTTAATGAAATGGTCATTATAATGCCCATCTTAATAACATCACATTGTCAAAATGGAGTCTATACCGTTTACTGGGTGTAGATATAGTAATTTGGTCGTGTCTGATGTAACACTAACAATAAACTATATAATACTGGGTTTTTTCTCAGTTATTTTAACCTTTTGCAGCCATCTTGGATATTATATATAAAATACTAAAACTAAATCTACAGCACCTAGGCTTTATCAAAGACATAGAGAATGATGTCCCATTAGATTTGAGGGTATTGGTATTACATAGTATGGTCATTTACAATGCAAAACAATTGTTTAAGGTCATTTAACATCAACTTATCCATTCTGGCAGCCATTTTGGAAAGTGATACTGAATCAAAATTGTCAAAGAGGTGGGCCTTATTTCTAAAAGCAATAGCTTAGCAGTTTAGAACATACTATTTGGTGAATTTGATGTAATACTAATACTACACTCTTACAATAGCTACGGATTATCATACACTCATGTACATGTAGACTATTTTTACATTTGCAGCGGCCATTTTGGTGGCCATCTTGGTTTTAAAGTATGTTATTACAATGCAAATGTACTGGATATGAGTTACTAGTTGTCTAATACATACACAACAATGTTAAACCTATACTTTCATCTTATATTTTGGCTGATATCATCCAATTATGCAATTCCAACAATTTGTTCAGTAATTTTGGGACCATTTTGGGAGCCATTTTGGGAGCCATTTTGGATTATAAGTATGTTAACAAAGCAAAAGTACTAGATAGAAAGTTACTAGTGGTCTAATACATACATTTCATCATTAAAACTATATTTTCATCATACATTTATGATGATATAATCCCATTTTATGGAATTTGACAATTTTGCAGGCACTTCGGGAACCATTTTGGGGGCCATTTTGGCAGCCATTTTGGATTTGAACTGTTTTAACAAAGCAAAAATACAGGATATGGGTTACTAGTGGTCTAACACATATATCCCATCGTTAAAATTATATTTTCATCATACATTTTGGTTGATATTATGCTATTTTATGGAATTTTGACCACTTTTAACCATTTTTGGCCATTAATTTGGCGGCCATTTTGGTTTTAAAGTATGTTAACAAAGCAAAAATACTAGATATGAGTTTCTAGTGGTCTAACACATACATCCCATTGTTAAAACTATACTCTGATCATACATTTTGGTTTATATATCCCAATATATGGAATTTTACCATTTTTGGCGGCCATTTTGGCGGCACTAATTTGCATAAAAATGACACGTGACACATGTGACCACTTCAAAAATAGTCTTATTGTGATCTTTGACCCTCAAAACATGGGTCTAGACACCTTATTTGTTCAGTTATCTGTAATATTGGCCGAGATATAGTGAAAAATAGATTTTTCGGTAATGGCGGCACTAATTTGCATAAAAATGACACGTGGGACATTTTCACATTTTTTTAACATAGCTTATCATTTTTTACGCATTTTTTCTGATATAGAGACATCGATTAGAAGTATATCTCCGGGGGGTGCAGAAAACCCTTTCTACCTACTAGACTAATAGTTTTATTAAAGAAATTCAAAGATTTTGTGTACGGAACTTTAACCTTTGAATTTTCAGTTTCATGTTTATTGTTGCGTGTAAACTTTTGCCATCTTTAAAAAACTATAACTGTAGTTCTAGATGGAATTTTTGAAAAATTTTAAACAGTTCTGAAATCAGTAGAATATGTAGCTTGCTGCAAAATTAAAATAACAAGTTGCTTGATAATGACCATGTGAAGGGTTTACCTATGCCACCACACATATAAGTAGGAAGCCATCTGTGGCCTTTTAGATGAATTTGGGTAGTTTCGATGAGATCACATAGAAACTCAAATGCTATCAGATGCATGAATTTCACATGAAATACTGCAAATTAAGCTCTATCATTTTGGGCGGTAGTTAGTACGTACAGGGTGAGTTCAAAAAGACTGCAATAGTGGAAAGAATCCATTATGTTTTCAAAACCATGTTGAATTTTGAAACTTTTTAAACGTGGCAAGAATGACATATTTGTTCCTAACTTTGTGTGAAAAATGGAGTCGATCAGATTGTCTGTTTGTCTTTGGTAACCCTCTTTGCCGCACACCCCAATGTACGTGTTTGTCCACGAACACAGTGATTTTCAATTGAAATTGAACACGTTGCATTTTTTTTCATATTTGAATATCCTGCCAACAAAAAATTGGAAAGGTTCAGTTTTTTATCCAAATTTAGAACATTATAAGCAATTCATAGCAACGGTGAGGTAAATTGATTATGTTAACTCACATGCAAACAAGAAAGGATGCATTAAATTCCAATTACGTCACGAATCTACTCAAGTTTCCAAATTTGAATGGAAAACACATTTTGCGATCTTATGCATGTTTTGAGTATCTCGTGGACAAACGTATGACATTGGTGCACAGGTAAAATGGTTCACCAAAGGCAAACGGAAATGATATTGAATTCATTTTTTCACACAAAATTAGTAGCAAGTAGGGTATTCTTATAACGGTTAAACATTTTCAAAATTCAACTTAGTTTTAAAACAAGATGGCTTCTATCCACTATTGCAGTTTTTTTGACTCACCATGATATATGTATTACTTACGTATATGTGAAAACCCCAAATTGAGGGCTCCCTCCATGAAGGATCTCTTAATGCCCATTTAGTCCTTTTTGCTGACCCTCTGCTAAATTTACCCAGGTCAGCCAGAATAATGTATGATTCATGAACACCTAAAGTGAAATACAACGCAATAAGTCATGGAAAAGTGGCATTTTGTGTACCAAGAAAATTTAACTGAAAAGTCATGAACCACCACCACACAGTGATCCTTGATATTTGGCTGGTAATCCTTCAAGTTGCAGTCAAGAAAAAGACCCAAGCTTTCAAACTTAGAAACTCTGTTTAGAATCCTGAAAAGTTTGACACCTTTTATATTAAAACTTTCAAAACATTTGAAAATTGTGTTAAGTTTGTGTACTTTAATTTGTTGTTGTTTAATTTTAACTTTAAAAAAAATCCTTTTCAGTTGTTTTATCATATAGAATGCAAGTCCAAGCAGGGTATTTGAGAAAACGTTATTCAACTGATTTTTAGGGTTTGAAAGTCCAAGCAGCTATGAAAGGGTTTTTAACCCTAACACTACCATATAACCCCAAAATACCACGACTGGGCACGTTGGTACCACCGCGCGTGGAAGTTTTTTGATGAAAAAATGGACCCAATACATACAGTCTGGGCAATACACTGCCCAGAACTGTGCTTGACAGCGGTGGTGAAGTGTTGAATCCCTCGCCTCTGGTGCGAGAGGTCCCTGGATCGGGGGATATTTTGGTCGATTTTCCGCGTTGAAGAACAAATTCTGAAAAAAGTGGGGGGGGGGGGGGGGGGGGGGGGGGTAGAGTTAGGGTTAACAAGCAATTTTTTGAATTTTTTTTTTTCTTCAATTTTTTTTTAATGTTAAGGGAAGTGTCAACCCTAAATATATGAAATTTATCAAGCACTGTAACTTTTAAACTAATAATGTAATGTACATAAAAGTATACAATTTTTCAAATGAAATGAGTCGGAGAATCTATATTTGGTATTAAATGTCCCCCAAAAAAGTGATTTCTACATTTTTGCCCAAAAATCACTTTTTTGGCGCCAAAAATGTTCAGACAACCTAACAAAATCAGTTTTTGATTAAAATTTTCAAAATTTCACCAAAATCATCTAAAGTCAATTATCTAGGAAGCACTTTTTTTTTTTTGCTTAAAATTTTTTAGTTTTGAAAATATTGACCAAAAAGTGCCAACAATGAGATTTTTATTTCAAAAATAACATTTTTGGCACTTTTTGGATGCATATCTCGAGTTTAAAATCCATAATCGAAAAAATAAAAAATTGCCTCCTAGCGCTGAAAGTCCCCTACACAATGGTAGTAAAATCTTACCTGATAGTTTGATATCTTTTTAGTTAAGCTGTCTGAAAAATTGTAAAATTCCTTCAAATTTGAACTTCTAGAAAACAGCGATTTAGTAAAAATATTTGACATTTTCCGCCATTTAAAGCTAAATGTTCACGGAATACAGGGGCGTGTGACCTAAAAAGCGAGTATACTATTATGAACAATCATAATAAACTATCAGATTCAATTTATATTGTCACAATGTGAAGAAATTGGAAGAAAACTGAAATTTAAATGATCGTAAGATTGGCCTTTGTTTACATTTTTAGACATTGTTTTGCGCTCTTTTGTTTTTCGCGTCTACGTCGCGGATATTAAGCGGCGCGTCTAGTATTACGCGCGGGAAGTTTCATCGCGCGACGCAATGATCGAACAGCTGTCGCAGCATTTGAAAAGCGCGGAACTCCGCTTAAATTCCCGCCAAATAACCATGCGCCTTTTCCTGGCTCAAACTTACCAAAACAACAATTTTAAATCACCCAAAAGAACGGGAAATAATCGCTTCCGATTAGTAACTTATGATGGTAATGATAGAATACATATAAAAGTATGAAATAATAGAGAAATATTAAATTCAATTTTTGAAACAAGTGCCGGGTTGACACTGCCCTTAATATAACCCTAACACTACCAATACATACAGTCTGGGGCAATACACTGCTCAGAACTGTGCTTGACAGCCGTGGTGAAGTGTGGAATCCCTCGCCTCTGGTGCGAGAGGTCCCTGGATCAAATCGGGGGGGGGGGATATTTTGGTATATTTTCCGCGTTGAAGAAAAAAATTCTGAAAAAAGTGGGGGGGGGGGGGGGGGGGGGTAGAGTTAGGGTTAACGGATTTCTTGGGTTTATCAAGTAAGTGTCTGTAAAAATATCTCCCACCAGGCACTTTTCCCCAAAAAACAAATGACTGTCTATAAAACATTTCCAGTGTGTTCTGTAAATGTTCAGCAATTTAACTTGGGCCTAAAAAAAAATGGTTTGATTGGCCTAACATGAAAAAACAAACAAATAGGGTAGGTTGGTCGGGATTTTTTTATTTTAAATCACCTGCTTTAGGGACTTAAAAATAGCCGAAAATGAAAGCAAACGGTCAGAAACTTTGTTCAATTTTGTATTTTTTTGATTTTTGTTGTTGTATTTTTTGTATTTTTTTTTCCTCCCTCAAAATAATATTATGGGTCGCCAATCAAACGTCTTTTTTTAGGCCTCATGTTTCCAAACTGGTTTTGTCTTCTGAGCACCCAGTTTCCTTTGTTATTTAGTTATTATTATGTTCATGCTCTAATGAGAAGTAGGAGACACAGTTCCCTGGAGCCATAGTCCACCCTGTACAGTTAAGTATCGGTTGGTATAGATGGCACTTATCTCTACACGCAACACTAGTTTCACGCTCCATTCTGTGTATTTCTATGGAGGCGGGAGTATGGCTGCAGGGGGACCGTAATAGCATTTGAATATTAAACCCATAAAGTTTCAGTTGCAATGTAAAAAGATGTAGGAATTTTACAAACGTTCCTTTTTTCAGTTTCTTAAAGGGGCATTAACCCTAACACTCCCGGTGGATTTTCCAACGAAATTTTTTCCAAGCGAAAAAAGCACACACAACAAGAGGTGCCACACCCCGGGGTTTGAACCCACGACCTCTCGGTTGACGGGCGAACGCTCTACCAACTGCGCCACGGGGGAAGCTGTGCTGGGCGAGTGTATTCGCCCAGCTATATATAGCCCGGGGCCATATTTCACCCAAAAACCTCAGCGCCAGGTGGAACCGACAGGCTGGGAAATGGGATTTCATGGGATACGGGGCTGTAAGGGTTAAGAGATGTGGTGGAGGCAGCACCCTCAATTACAAAAATATATGATAAAAACTGGGATTTGTATATTTTTACAATTGTATTAATACATGTATGAACTTACACCTATAAGGATTAAGAAAAATCAGCCCTCTTTGTAAAACAAAATGTCAATTCAAAAATGCTGATAGAGCCGCAACCAGCATTTTACATGGTTAAGGATGGTATTCCAATATATTCAAAACATTGTTTTAATCAAGTTTTGCTGAGGTTTGTTTTTAGTAGAAACAACAATAATGGCAATTTTTTTAATGTTCATCTTGAATTCTGAAGTAAATTAATTAAAATTTAAAAAAAATTCAACATGACATTGTGCCCCTTTAAATGACTGTCCTGGAGACTGTCCCTGTGCTGATGTGTGATAACTCACAGGCCTATATGAATGTACAGATGCAGTGCCAATAATATTTGTATAATATTGTCTGTTTAGTAGTCGAGAATAATCACAGATATTCTAAGTAACAAATTGTTATGTTATATTTGAATATTGACTATGACGCAATTATCAAATAAAAGACATTGAATTATGAACCATAATTTCAGTGTATCGTATGTACTAATTGGTTGTGAGGGACAAATGATAAACATTAGGCAAAAAAAAGAAAAGAAGTTGACTTGCCCTAGGGCCAGAGTCTGGGTCGGACGGTCGGATTTGTTGTTGTTGTTGTTGTTGAAAATTTAAACGGAGATACTACACAAAAACGCATTTTAAAGATTTCATTTTTTTAAATTTTTAAACAAGCAAATACTACTCAAAAACACATTTTCATCTTTCTTTATTGTTACTTGCTTCTTTCAATTTTATTTATTTTTTTATTTATTTTTTTAAATTTTTTACTTTGAAAAAAAAAAATAGCGACCCTAGATTTACGAAAATTTGGGTCGGTCAGAAGTAAAAATTGTTATGTTATATTTGAATATTGACTATGATGCAATTATCAAATAAAATACATTGAATTATGAACCATAATTGAGGACCCTAGATCTAAAAGCGGGTTGAGTCACATGGAGAAAAATGACTATTACACATGCTTTTACCGCATGACTTAACTGTAAAATTTGAACAGAGGGTGCAGATAGAGATCCTCCTTGTAGCAGAAACTGATACTAACTACAATTTCACAAGATTGTGAATTTAACCCCCTTTTAGATCTAGGGTCCTCAATTTCAATTAGAAAGTGTATCGTATGTGCTAATTGGTTGTGATTGACAAATGATAAACATTAGGTGGAGTAGCCTATGTAATTGTATAGAGTGTGTCAAAAAAGGTGTCCCGTGAGGGACAAGTTATTTCAAAATGCATTCCATGTTTTGGTTTTGAAAAGAAAAGTTTGTTACATGTTATCCCACCATTAAATTTGACACCCTAACCCATGAGATGATCAATCAATTCAGTAAACAAAAGTGCGGATTTCACTTTGGTCATTTTTTTAACTAAACTGCTCCAAAAAAAAGTTTGGAATTTGTTTTCAATCACAATTTGTTCAAAAATATTGGGATATGTTCATTTAGTGTAATACAGGGTGAATCAAAATGAATTGTGCACGATTTGAAACGGCCATTTGACCTTAATGCGTGCATTGAACCATGAAATTGTTGTTGTTTGTATAAAGCTTTGCTAATGTAGTTATCCTCCCAAAAGATGAAAGTAATCGACCTAAAAATAAGCAAACTGTGGCAAGTTTCGTAAACTGACCGAGTTTTTCGCCATTCCAATGGGATTTACACACAGTAAAATTGGTTTTGCTAACATGGTCATTATCATCACATTAATTGTCAAAATGTTCCTGAATGATCATTATTTCACTCTGAGATAAGTAGTTAATAGTCTGATACCGAGTTAATAAAGGTAGATGTTCCGATTTTCAACTTAAAGTTTTCTATTCTACATGAAAGGTCATCCTTAAAAAAGTCGTGTTCCAAAGTGTGAGTTGCATAGCTCTAATGATTCTTATTTTAGACGCACAAGATGCTGTGAACTGTACCCATTGAGTAGTACACAAACTATATCGGTGGTTACCACCATTCGCGGTAATTCGACGGTATTTCATTGATTTCTCCGTAATTATACTGATTTAGGACGTCAAATTTCAGTATGATGATGAGAAAAATACGGGCTTTCATATGATATGAAAATCTCCGTATGTTTGAAATAATTCTGTGTTACGAAAATGTGATCGGGTCATCTACCTTTAATGACCCTAACTGATAGCGTGCGTGGTGACCCCAATCATTCATGACACGACGAACGGTCACTTGATTACCCTAGGGATCATTCAATTACCCCAAGTGCAATGATCTTCAAGTGACCATTTATGACTCAAAGTGATCGTGTAATGACCCTGATAATATAATCGATTAAAGGTAGATGACCCGATCACATTTTCGTAACACAGAATTATTTCAAACATTCGGAGATTTTCATATCATATGAAAGCTCGTATTTTTCCTCATCATCATACTGAAATTTGACGGCCTAAATCGGTATAATTACGGAGAAATCGATGAAATAACGTCGAATTACCGCGAATGGTGGTAACCACCGATATTGTTTGTGTACTTCTCAATGGGCACAGTTCACAGCATATTGTGCGTCTGAAATAAGAACCATTAGAGCTATGCAACTCAAACTTTGGAACACGACTTTTTTAAGGATGACCTTTCATGTAGAATAGAAAACTTCAAGTTGAAAATCGGAACATCTACCTTTAATAAGGTCATTGATACATTCATACAGCTACTTATGTATAATTGGTGTCGATTGTAACTGGTTGATGATCCTTTTGGATATTTCTACTCCTAAGGTTTTTCAACTTCCCCTAATTATCACCATAAAATCAGTAATCTATCTGTTAAGAAAGTTAGATACTGGTAGTTAGCTAAACATATTACTAGATGAGGTCCATTTAGGAGAGTGATAAGCAATTAAAACGGTTAGAGAGGTGGGTTGTATATCTAAATTAGTAATTCTATACATTCATGTCAAATAACCCTTGAATGCCCCTTTAATGTTAAATTTTACCCTATTTGTCATCATAAAATATCTATAAATGTCATAGACCATGTCATGTCATGTCAGACTATTTTGTTGATTTAATCAAGCATAATGTGATAGATTAATCAACTAGCGAATATAAGTGGCAAATAAAACTGAGAAAAGTGCCCTTTTGTACTCACCCTTGTGCCTTTATTTTCTTTATATTTTAGCAGCTTTAGGTACGAATTATTCCTTAAATATACATTAAACGAAGTCGAACTGATTATTGGTGGATAGTAAATTGTTCAAAGTTAACATTTACACAGAAAACGCAAAAACATATGTTTTGCCCAAAAATGGTTTTTTTATGCTGAAAACGGCCCAAAAATCGATTTCTATTTTTTCACCCCCCCCCCCCCCCCCCCCCCCCTTCATTCGAAAGCTAACTATTTAAGGACTTGAATTAGCCTGGGTGTCAAGCTGTAACAAAAAAATGCGGTGATAAATTATTTTAAAGCACATTTATTGCCTTTTGCTGGTCTACTGTCTGAGATAAGTAATTAAAGGTAGATGACCCGATCACATTTTCATAACACAGATTTTTCTCAAACATTTGGAGATTTTCATATCATATGAAAGATCATATTTAACATACTGAAATTTGACGGTCCAAATCAGTATGATTACAAAGAAATTGGTGAAAAATAATAACATCGAATTACCGTGAAAATTGGTTAACCACCAATATATGAGCGTAGTTTGTGTACAACTCAATGGGCACATTTCACGGCATCTTGTGCGTCTAAGATAAGAACCATTAGAGTTATGCAACTCAAACTTTGGAATACAACTTTTTTGAGGATGACCTTTCATGTCGAATAGAAAACTTCAAGTTGAAAATCGGAACATCTACCTTTAATAGTCTGATACCGAGTTATTAAATGACAAGGCAAATCTGAATACAAGCATCACCAGACCAAAGCAGGAAAGAAGTCTTCAAGAAGTGGAGGCATGTGTCAGAGCCGAAGTGACAGGCTATACCGCAACAGGGGAATCGTTAGATGAGCTGTTCGCAACATGTTGGCCAGGGCACACACATCATCACATGGTGGCTTAGTCGAAGGAAGGCTTCATAAAAAAACTTAATATCAGCAAACAACTAAATGTGTTCTACTTTAAATTGCAAGGAAGCTAGCATTTAATTTTTTGTCTTAAAAAAAACCACTTTTAGCATAAGACCGTTACTCATACCGTATTATTTGTGAACCTAAAGTCAAATGTGAATGACTTTTCAGTGCAATTATCAAGAAACAAAGGGTCTTCAGTTTTTTTAGCATAAGACCATTACTCATACCGTATTATTTGTGAACCTAAAGTCAAATGTGAATGACTTTTCAGTGCAATTATCAAGAAACAAAGGGTCTTCAGAACATTTTATGTGCGCAATTTTTTTAGTTTGTGAAGTATTATTTATTTCTACAATGTTTAACCACCCTTTGCTCATTTAATATACCAGGAACCTGTAATAAATTACAGGCACAACAATATCTTGCTTGTAGACTCTCACTCCATATCATCATGCTGCAGTCTAAACTGTGTAAATCCCATTGGAATGGCACTTTTTGGTCTATAACTCCAAAACTCTAAAAAATAAATAAGATATTCAAAAAACAAAAACAAAACGCCCCTGGGGAATGTTATCAGGATTATCATAAAACTAGTATGACAAAATTTGACAAAATATATTTTGAGTTATTTTTTCCAAACCTAAAATGGGTCAAAAAAGTGCTTTTATAATTTTCTTCAAAATGGTCAATTTCATTATCATGGTTGGATTCATTGAACTCTTTTCTGCAAAACACTGTATACTTAGGATGTGTTCAGAAATACTTTGGTGGGGGGTTGGCCAAAGCGGTGGGGGGGGGGGGGGGGGGGGGGGGGGGTGTCTAAAAAATTTCAAGTTGAAAAAAAGGGGGGGGACCAAAAAGTGTTGGGTACTCAAGAGAGGGGGTCAAAAAGTTTGGCCAACAGTGGCGTCACCAGAGGGGCAGGGGTCGCATTCTGACGCGTCTGCATGTCCTAGACCTCTCACTTGCTTGTAGTGACGCGTCAGGTTTTAAATTGGAAAGACTTGCGGGTCCCGATCAAAATTGAAGGGACCCCTTAAATTTGACGATGTATGGAAATTGAAACCTTAAGAAATTATGTAAATTATGTATCCATCCTTTGCTCACAATATAAACTCATTAAAACTGTCCGTAAAAAGTAAAATGTTCTAATACCCAAACTTCAGGACCCCTCAATTTCTTGGGGGACCCCTTAATTTTTTTTTTATAGTCCTACGGGGTCCTGAAAAATTTCCTGTGACCTCTCACATTTCTGATCCAGTGCTATCCCCCCAATATTGACGTCGTGTCGGTTGAGATTGGCAATCGGTTCATTTGACCAAAGGAATCATGGAATTTGTGGGCAATAGTACACAGATGAAATTTTTTCGCGGGTTGCGCGCGCATAATGTGTCCCCAGAATTCAACATTCTTTGCTACAAGCTTGTTTAGAGCAAAAATGTACCTCGATCGTTCCAAAAGTAGGTGTAAAGTCGAAAATTTTTGCGGCCTTTGCGCGCATTTCATGACACACAAAAGTCTTGTCGGTTCATTCTCATTTCTCGCCCCCTAATATGAATAACCTAGCTACGTCACTGTTGGCAAAATCAATAGATTTAAACAAAACTTAAATCCACGTTTCTTTTATGTGGAGGCAGACATTGAAAATAGATCAGTATACAATTCGTTTGATCAGTCTGTGATATTTTTATTATCAATGAACACCAGATAAAACAAATATGAACTCTTTGTAACACGTTATAAAACTAATAAAATGTGTCTAGGGAAAATGAATCTGAGGGGGGGGGGGGGGCTGTTAAAAAAGTGTTTCACATTGTAAAGGGGGTCAAAAAAGTTGTTACTATTTGTAAACGGGGGGTCAAAATCATGAAAATCACATTTTTTGGCACTTTTTGGTCTATAACTCAACAAATAAATAACATTAAAAAAAAAAACGCTCCTGGGGAATGTTATCAGGGTTATCGTAAAACTAGTATGACAACATTTATCAAAATATATTTTGAGTTAGGGACCGTTCATTATTTATGGCGGAGGGGGGGTTGGGTAAAATATAGGGGGGTCATGTAACTTTCATATGTTGAAATAGGGGGGGGGGCTATGTAACTTTTTATTCTTAAACAGGGGGGTTGTGTAACTTTTTTTTTAACTATAAAGATGGTTGTGATTGGGGTATTTTGGAGTGTAAATGCCATTTTTTTCTGCGCTTCGCGCACATTTTCTTACGACCTTTCAAGTTCAAAACATGTAGGCTACTGATGATGAAACTACTTTCGGACAGCGATATTTTTTTGTGCACGCCCTGCTCTGACGATCTGTTGGAAAAACACCTCTATAATCATCAATGGTTGAAAACATTAGACCCATGGGTGTATAAAAAACATGTTAATTAGCCTAGGCCTATGTTCCAAAATGCAACAATATGATTATAAACGGGTAATTTCTTGCATGCTTTTCACCTCGTCTCACTCTCAGCTCTGCACCAAAGCTCACACAAGTAGAATATTTCATACGTTTTTGTCAGGATGTTTTAACTTTTTTTCGGGTTATAAAGACTCACAAAACCACCCAAAATGTATAAATATATGACAAATTTCCACCTCGCTACGCTCGCAATGTAGTTAGTCATTAAATTATTGGCCGTTCAGAGGGCACAACTAATGAATCCATGGACAAAAGAAAAATACATCCCCTAAGTATGTGACATGTTGATTTTTTTTTTTGGGGGGGGGGGGGGGGGGGGTTGTGTAAAAATCTATTGGTTTGTAGGGGGGGTCATGTCATTTTCAGTTTCAGCTGTAGGGGGGGTTAGGTAATTTTGACTTACGAGTTTCGAATTTGTCCCAACCCCCCCTCCACCATAAATAATGAACGGTCCCTTATCTTTTCCAAACCTAAAATGGGTTTTTTATAATTCATTATCATGGTTGGATTCATTGAACCCTTTTCTGCAAAAAACTGTATACGTTTATAAGATTAAATGAATATTGAAGAAGTTACGGCAGTTTTACGGAGGCTGTACCTGAGAGTCCACACCCCCCTTAATGAGCTCATTTGCATATTTTGCTATATTATTAGTTTTAGCTCTTACTCTTAAGTACAATGACAGATACACTTCCAAGTAAGCTAGGATGGTTAGACATGATAAGCTCCAACTCTGGTCCAAACTAGCTCTCATTTTCATTTATGTAAATATGATAATTAGCTAATTTGCATATTTTGGCTCAATACCTGAATTGGCTGTAACTCCTTAAAGGGGCATTAAGAGATGTGGTGGAGGCAGCGCCCTCAATTTCAAAAATATATGATAAAAACTGGGATTTGTATATTTTTACAATTGTATTACATGTTTGTTCTTACAACTATAAGGATTAAGAAAAAATCAGCCCTCTTTGTACAACAAAACGTCAATTCAAAAATGCTGGTAGAGCCGCAACCAGCATTTTACATGGTTAAGTTTTGCTGGGTTTTTTAAAGTAGAAACAACAATAATGGCAATTTTTAATGTTCATCTTGATTTCTAAAGTAAATTAATTAAAATAAAAAAAGTTCAACATGACATTGTGTCCCTTTAATGCAAGGACTATCTCAATTAAATATAACTCTTCAATGAATAGACTGACTTAACCTCTACAAAACTAGAATGGTTATACATGACTAAATCTATCATTGATCAATGTTAGGGCTGAATCGTATGGTTGTAATTATGCTAATGAGCTCATTTGCATATTTTGGCTCTTAATCATGAAAACAATGAGTGATACACTTCCAAATTGGCTAGAATGGTAAAACATAATCAGCTCTACCAATGGTCCAAGCTAGGTCTCATTTATATTTGTGCTAATATAATTACCTAATTTGCATATTTTGCCTGAATATTTGAATTGGCTGTAACTCCTTAATACTAAGGACTAATTCAATAAAATATAAATGTTCAATGAATAGACTAACTTAACCTCTTACAAACTAGGATGGTTATACATGGCTAGATTTATCTTTGATTAAAGGGACATTAAGTGGTTTTGAAAATTTTAAATGTTAAAAAAATTACTTGAGAATTCAAGATGAACATTAAAAATTGCCATTATTGTTGTTTCTACTAACAAAAACACAGCAAAACTTGATTAAAACAATATCATCGCTATTTATTGAAAAACGCCCTCTATGCAAATATGGTTCGCGTTATGTATCACGCGGACTGCAGGGGGATACTGTCGGACATAAAATGCCCGTTGCGGCTCTACGAGCATTTTTGAATCGACGTTTTCTTGTACAAAGAGGGCTGATTTTTCTTAATCCTTATAGGTGTAAGTTCATATATATAATACAATTATAAAAATATACTAATCCCAGTTTTTATCATAATTGAGGGCGCAGCCTCCAACACATCTCTTAGTGCCCCTTTATTGTTAATGCTGATTCAAATGGTTGTAATTATGCTAATGAGCTTATTTGCATATTTTGGTCAATATGTTGAATTAGCTATAACGCTTAAAGACAACTAATTGAATTGAATATAATCTTCATCAAATATACTGATTTAACCTCTACCAAAACTTGGATGGTTAGACATGACCAGACCTATCAGTGATCAATGCTAGGGCTTATTTATATGGTTGTTATTATGCAAATGAGCTCATTTGCATGTTTTGGTCAAATCTTTGATCTGGCACCTAATCCTAAAAACAATGAGTAATCAACTTCCAAGTTGGCTAGTATTGTAGAACATGATCGGCTGTACCATTGGTCCAAGCTAGATTCCATTAGCATGTGTAAATATAAAAATTAGCTCATTTGCATATTTTAGTCAAAATGTTGAATTAGCTATAACTCTTGAAGATAACAACTAATTCAATTAAATATAAATCTTCAACAAAATAAACCTAGGATGGTTAGACACGACCAGACCTATCAGTGATCAAAACTAGGGCTTATTTGTATTATTGTAATTATGCTTTATTTGTATTATTGTAATTAGGCTTTAGATGTAATTATTCTAATTTGCATATTTGGTCAAATCTTTGATTTGGCTCTTAATTTTGAAAACAATGGGCAATACACTTCCAAGTTAGCTACAGTATGATAGGACATGTTGGCTGTACCATTGGCCCAAGCTAGATCTCATTTGCGTAATTGTGTAAATATGATAATTAACTAATTTGTATATTTTAGTCAACATTTTAAATTAGCTATAACTTTGGCAACAGCTTATTCAAACTAGGATGTTGAATTAGCTAAAACTCTTGAAGATAACAACTAATTCAATTAAATAAATCTTCAACAAATATACTAATTTAACCTCTACCAAACCGATGATGGTTAGACACGACCAGACCTATCAGTGATCAATGCTAGGGCTTATTTGTATTATTGTAATTATGCTTATAAAGTTCATTTGCATATTTTGGTCAAATCTTTGATTTCGCTTTTAATCCTGAAAACAATGAGTAATACACTACCAAGTTAGCTTGTATTGTAGGACATGATTGGCTGCACCACTAGTCCAAACTAGATCTCATTTGCAGTTGTTTGAATTTGATAATTAGCTCATTTGCATATTTTAGTCAAAATGTTGAATTAGCTATAACTCTGTAAGGGAACACCTCATTCAATTAAATATAATTATTCAACTAATAAATAGGCCGACTTAACCTCTACCATTCTAAGATGGTTAGACATGACCACATTTATTATTGGTCAATGTTAGGGCTTTAGATGTAATTATTCTAATGTGCTAATTTGCATATTTGGTCAAATCTTTGATTTGGCTCTTAATTTTGAAAACAATAGGTAATAACACACTTCCAAGTTAGCTACAGTATGATAGGACATGATCAGCTGTACCATTGGTCCAAGCTAGATCTCATTTGCATTTGTGTAAATATGATTATTAGCTCATTTGTATATTTAAGTCAAAATTTTGAATTAGCTATAACTTTGGCAACAACTTATTCAATTGCTTATAACTCTTCAACTAATAGACTGTGTTTAGACATGACTAGATTTATTATTGATCTATGTTAGGGCTTATTTGTATGGTTGTAATTATGTTAATGTTCTTATTTGCATATTTTGGAAAGATTTGGCTCTTTATCTTAAAAACAATGAGTGATTCACTTCCAAGTTTGTTAGTATGATGGGACATGATCGGCTGCACAATTGTTGTAAGCTAGATCTCTTTGCATATGTGTAAATATGATAATTAGATAATTTGCATATTTTAGTCCAAAAATTGAATGAGCTATAACTCCTTAATGCAACAACTAATTCATTTAACTGTAACTCTAAAAATAACACTCAGTCTTCAACCAATAAGTTGAAGTCCAATTGGAACTCACTTAGGTTACAGTTGTAACATGGGATTCTGCAAATGTCATCTTAGGTCGTGTTGTGAAATAGGCTGTTAAAGTTGTTGCTAAAATGTGAAGTCCAATTGAAACTAAACTAAGCTGAAAATCCAACATTCCAATTTCATCATGGCCAGATCTATCATGAGTCATTATTGTAGATATGCTAAAGCTCCCTTTTACATGAAACCTGCAAAAATGTCGCGGTTCTGCATCATTGATGCCCTTGTTTATAAAAGCATGTGTTTTTTCAATGATGTGCAATCAAAACATATTCTAATAACTCAGTTAAATCTTTTTGGGGTTGATTGCAAAGGATAATTTGTAATAACAATTTGACCTGTTGCCATGGTAACAACCAAAAACCAATTTGGGTGATTTTTGACCAAGAGTATTGCCTTAAAAATATCCTTTTCAGGGGTGCCAGAAATATGTCCTTGCTGGTGTAAGTAATTAGATGTATTGCCCATTCAGATCTGTAAAAAGTAGTTTGGGCAAATGTACAGTGTTGCCAGGAACAACAGCCATTTTTAAATCTAAGCATTTTTACTAAATAAGGCTTTTGAACCCTATCTGTTATAAAACACACTGTGACGAATCTCCACAGTTTAAAATCACTGAAGTGGACTTTAAAAAGTATGACGACATGATATTTAATCCTTTACGGTTTGATTCTTATAATTCAGAAAAGAATTATAGTGATGTTGTACGTAATAATGATGGTATTCATGAATGTCCTTATCTAACCCCTGAACAGTTCTCTACCGATCCAAATGTAAATCGTGGTAATTTCAACCTCTTAAATATTAATATCAGAAGTTTGTCCAAAAAATGTTGATGGCCTAAAAGAATGCATCAAAGAAGTAAACAATGAATTTAGTGTAATTGGTATATCTGAGACTCATTTGAAAGATACACCTAGCCATTACTACAACCTCCCAGGATATAGCATTGAATATACAAACAGAATTGGGCGTGTAAAGGGCGGTGTTTGTCTCTTTGTATCAGATAAAATTAAGTACAAACTCAGAAAAGACTTATGTCATGCAAATGATAATTATGAATCTTGTTTTATTGAAATTGAAAGCCAAAATTCAAAGAATGTTGGAGTCGGCGTTGTGTATATAGAGCTCATACGTCTATTGATGATTTTGTGCGTGATATCGATCCCATTTTTAAAGTCTTGGATTCAGAAAAAAAGCTAATTTATGTTATGGGTGACTTTAACATTGACCTTCTAAAGGTTGAAAGTCACAGACCAACACATGACTACCTTGAGTTCATTTATTCTTACTCAATAATACCTTGTATCTATAAACCAACCAGAGTCCACAGCAACAATCATTGACAATATACTAACTAATAATGAATATGTTATTAAATCATCAATTGTACAGGCTGTCCCAAAATGATTAGTACCCATCGTTGCCCAAAAGTTCAATAAATGTTTTTATCATCAAAATCAATGAGATTAGATCCGTTGTTTTTCTATCATATTTGCTATACTCTACCCTTTTATTAAAATTTTAGATCATGAATATCGGACGTATTTTATTGAAGTTACATTCCATTGTGTAAGACATGGTGATTTCACCTTTTTGGCAAAGTGCAAAAAATGTGTTTTTAAACAGCTTGTTTGAAAGAAACTAATACATTCTCCAAATCGCTTGTCTGCTATAATATCTTTGGTTCCTTTCTATTTTAAACTACTGTTGTATCATATTGTTGTTCAAACCATTAATACTTCTTCATTTTGATTCAATTTGAAGAGTAAAAATGGATCGTCACGCATGAGCGACCCCAAGCTTTGTTTCTATAATGAGCTAGTTCTGAGGCTAAACTTGAGGGACATAAAACAGGTAAAGACGTGGTCATGGGTAATTAGCAGTGGCCTAGACTTCTTTTTCTTATTGGAGATGCAATTTCCTACAAACTTGCTAAATATGATATAGTCCCTTAGTGTTTAACCTCACGAAATCCATTATCCAACGTGAAAATGAAATCTAAGCCACTGGTGATTCAACAAATAAATACCACTTCATTTAGAAGTCGCTAAACACTTGTCAAATAAAAAAATGCACGGGGTCACTCAAGTGTGACAAACTACTTTTACCCGTTAAATTGAATTAAGGAGAATAATTATTAATGATTTTAACACCCATAACTAATAACAGTTACAACAGAAAGACACACAAGATTATATTGAGTAGACAAGAGATTATGAGAATACACAAGTTTCTTTCAAACAAGCTGTAATAGCACACACATTTTTTAGCACTTTGTCAAAAAGGTAAAATCACCATGTTTTACATATTGGAGTATATCTTGAGTTTGATAAATCCGATATTTATGATCTAAAATTCTAATAAAATAGTACAATATGACAAAGATCATTTAAAAACAGCGAACCTAATCCCATCGATTTTGATGATTACAAAAAATGATTGAACTTTGGGCATCGATGGGTACTAATCATTTTGGGACAGCCTAGTTACTGATTTAAGTGACCATTTCCCAACCACATTGTCAACTAACCTGAAGTATACTAAAGCTTCCTATAAGCCAAAAAAAAGTCATGTACAAAGGAAATCATACTAATGATAATATCACTCATTTTAAGAAGAAACTTAAGAAAGGTCAATTGGCATGACATTTTAGAGAACAACAATGCAGATGGTGATTATGATAAATTTATTGTAACTTTTGACAATTTATACAACGAATGTGTCCCACTGAAAAAATGTAATGGTAACAGAAAAAAAGGACCAATATTTCCATGGATTACAAAAGGTCTTCTGAAGAGTATAAACAAGAAAAATAAATTATATAAACATTATGACAAAGATCATTTAAAAACAGCGAACCTAATCCCATCGATTTTGATGATTACAAAAAATGATTGAACTTTGGGCATCGATGGGTACTAATCATTTTGGGACAGCCTAGTTACTGATTTAAGTGACCATTTCCCAACCACATTGTCAACTAACCTGAAGTATACTAAAGCTTCCTATAAGCCAAAAAAAAGTCATGTACAAAGGAAATCATACTAATGATAATATCACTCATTTTAAGAAGAAACTTAAGAAAGGTCAATTGGCATGACATTTTAGAGAACAACAATGCAGATGGTGATTATGATAAATTTATTGTAACTTTTGACAATTTATACAACGAATGTGTCCCACTGAAAAAATGTAATGGTAACAGAAAAAAAGGACCAATATTTCCATGGATTACAAAAGGTCTTCTGAAGAGTATAAACAAGAAAAATAAATTATATAAACATTATCTGAACTCCCCTAGTAAAGAACGACTACAGAAGTTTAAAACCTATAAAAACAAACTAAATATGCTTATACGCAAATCAAAACGGTCATACTTCTACTCAAAATTTGAACATGCAAACAATGACATGAGAAACACTTGGAAAACGATTAATAACGTTCTAGGCAGAAGCCAAAAACAATCAACACAGAGTAAATTTAGAGATGAGTGTGGTAAATTCATTACAAACTCTGAAGATATCTCAAATGGATTTAATGATTTTGTTTGTAAGCATAGGGCCCAAACTTGCATCAGATATCCATAGCACAGGTAAAGACTACTATTATTATCTTGGTGATATGGAAACTAGTAATATGTTTTTTAAACATATTGTTGAAAGAGATGTTATGAAAATAATTGATAAGTTTAATCCAAACAAAGGTGCCGGTAATGACGACATATAGGCAACTTCATTATAAAACGAGTTGTAAATGAAATAGTGGAACCCCTCACGATAATATTCAATCTCTCTATATATTTCAACTGGTATTGTTCCCGAAAAATTAAAACAAGCAAAAGTAATACCAATCTACAAAAAGAATGACGCCGACAAATTTTCTAATTATCGGTCAGTGTCACTTTTGCCGTGTTTTCCCAAAATTCTAGAAAGACTCGTATTCAATGGATGTGTTGATTATGTTGATGCCCATGAAATCCTAAATGACAAACAATTTGGATTTAGACCAAATCATTCAACCTATATGGCTATTTTGCAACTAGTTGATAAAATTAACAATGCTGTTGAGAGAAACGAAACCACTATTGGAATCTTTCTAGATTTATCAAAAGCATTTGATACAATTGATCATAATATACTTTTATACAAATTGGAGCATTATGGATTTCGTGGAATTGTATTGGAATGGTTCAAAAACTATCTTAGTACTAGAAAACAATATGTTTCATATAACTCGATTGAATCTGAGGAAAAGGATATTCTTTGTGGTGTTCCGCAAGGATCGATATTGGGTCCCCTACTGTTTATACTTTATGTTAATGACATATCTAATACCTCAAATGTACTGGAATTTATCCTTTTTGCTGATGACACCACTATTCTCTACTCGCATCCCACTATTGAAACACAACTAGCCTGTATTAATAAAGAATTAAAAGAAGTCAGCAACTGGTTCAAAGCCAACAAGTTATCAGTAAATGCTAGCAAAACTAACTATATGATTTTAGGAACACCTCACATGGTATCAAATGTCGATTCTCATATTGAAATTATTTTAGACAATACTGTTTTGGAAAGAGTAAAACAAACCAAATTCTTAGGTGTGTTAATCGATGATTGCCTTACATGGAAAGATCACATTGATTGTATG
Source organism: Ophiura sarsii (assembly GCA_035610835.1). Taxonomy (NCBI): domain Eukaryota; kingdom Metazoa; phylum Echinodermata; class Ophiuroidea; order Amphilepidida; family Ophiuridae; genus Ophiura; species Ophiura sarsii. The sequence continues at coordinate 80,207,317 of CM069443.1, forward strand.
TCTAAAACAATTGCTAGAAATATTGGTGTCATGAACAAACTCAAGCACTTTGTTCCACCAACCCGTATATTACATACTCTTTACTGTACCCTTATCTTGCCTTATTTAAATTATGGTGTACTTATTTGGGGAAACACTTGTAAATCCTACCTGGACAAGATTGTTAAGCTTCAAAAATGGGCAATAAGAACTGCTTCTTGTAGTCACTATAGAACCATTTTTTGCCAAATTTAATATGTTAACAGTCAACCAAAAATAAGAGAATATTCCCGGATCACTCAGTTCGCACTAGTGGCCTCCATCTTTGGAACTCTCTCGAAAATTCATACAAAATTTCAAATTCGGTGAAACATTTTCGTAATACGATTAATTGATTTTTTTTTTAGAGCACTATTTCAATTTCACTTTATGGTTATTTGATGTTTTTCTTTTTTTGAGCATTGTCCTTTGTCTTGTCCGGTATATATTGTCGGTGTCATATTTAGGTTTTAAATTTGGCTGTATTGGTTTTGGGTTTTATTGTCCCAGGGCTTCAGCATGTTCAGGGGATGGCACTTTACAGGCCTTTTTGGCCTTCGAGCCGTCTCCTCCACAACCGTTTCGTTTCTGTTGTTGTAAATTAGCTGATTGTTTCTAACTGATTTTTGATGTAATTTGATGTTATTTGTGACTTTAATGTTATGGTAATAAATGATGAATGAATGAATGAAAGCATGTGTTTTTTCAATGATATTCAATCAAAACATACTCTAATAACTCTGTTACATTATTGTGGTTGTTTGCAAAGGGTTATCTGTAATGAAAATGTGACCTGTTGCCACGGTAACAACCAAACACATCTTACTCTTATTCTTAACGGTAAATGCTAATAAGTATTTAAAGGTTGCCTATTTTCAGTTTTGAGAAAAAAGAAGCGATTTTTGACCAAAAGTATTGCCTTAAAAATCCCTCTTCCAGTAGCAGTTAGATGTATTGCCCTTTCAAATCTGTAAACAGTAGCTTGGGTAAATGATATTCCTAAGAACAGTGATTCCAGGAACAACAGCCTTTTTTAAAATCTGAGCATTTTGACTAAATATGCCTTTTCATCCATATTTGTTATAAAAGCATGTGTTTTTTTCAATGCTATTCAATCAAAACATATTCTAATAAGTCGGTATACATTCTTGTGGTTGCTTTCAAAGAGTAATATGAAAAAGAATGTTGCCTGAAAAGGAGATTTTTAAGGCAATACTTTTGGTCAAAAATCAACTTGATTTTCAAAACTGAAAATAGGCAACCTTTAAATACTTAGCATTTACCTTTAAGAATAAGATATTCACCCTTAAATGATGCAGTCGGTAGGGGAAGAGGTGGCCTTTGAGGTGATTGTATTCTAAGGTTCCAGTATTTTTCCGTTTTGGTATGGTAAGTTCTTGACATATGATAATGTTGAGTACATTTCAGGGCAAATTTGCTCCAAAATGGCCAAAATTGGTTTTTGGTTGTTACCGTTGCGGCAACAGGTCAAATTTGTATTACAGATTACTCTTTGCAATCAACCACAAGAATATAACAGCGTTATTAGAATATGTTTTGATTGAATATCATTTAAAAAACAAATGCTTTTATAACAAATAGGGTTGAAAGGCTTATTTAGTCAAAATGCTCAGATTTCAAAAAGGCTGTTGTTCCTGCCAACACTGTACTTAGGAGTACCATTTGCCCAAGCTACTTTTTACAGATTTAAAAGGGCAATTCATTTAACTACTCACACCAACAAAGACGAATTTCTGGCAACCCTGGCAGAATTATTTTTAAGGCAATACATTTGGTCAAAACTCGCCTTTTTTTTAAAACTGAAAATAGGCAACCTTTAAATACTTAGCATTTACCTTTAGGAGTAAGATATTTACCTTTAAATGATGCAGTCAGTAGGGGAAGGGTTGTCCTTTGAGGTGATTGCATTGTAAGGTTCCAGTATTATTCCGTTTTGATATGGTGAGTTATTGACATAAGACAATGTTGAGTAAATTTCAGGGTAAATATGGTCAAAAATGGCCCAAATTGGTTTTTGGTTGTTACCATGGCAACAGGTCGATTTTTTATTTTTTGAAAGTCACTCTGGTTGTTAGTGCCCAAGGGTCTACCAATACACAAGCTATGAGAAAAATCCATTTGTTGAAGCATAAAATCAATACTAAAAAATTAAACAAACTGACTCCTAATGAACATATCCCGCGATATTTGAAAATCTTGTGCTTGAAAAAAAAAATCCAAACTTTTTTTGAGCCGTTTAGAATTGGACTTGCAACTAAAACAAATGCATTTCACTTTCAGATTCCAACGATGATTTATGAGGATACGTCAATGCATGGACTTATCAGATTTAACTATCAACATTTAGTGAATAGATATTTATTTGTTATATTGATTTAGTTTGATTACACTGAATAATTATTCTAATAACAGAGTTCTATGCACATGAAGTGGCCAAACTTAAATTCGGTATGTCTGAGTAGATTTGCCATAATTTGAAAACGAAAGCTCTAACATAGAGACAAACATTATTATGATGCATCCACGATGTCTGAACATGATTATTACTATTTCAAATTTCACGTCCATTATGATATTTCTCATGACCAAAACATTATGTTTCACACGCATCCTCTTAATCTTCTCTACAATATTTCTCTGCGCGCTGTGAACAATCAAAATTGGGACTTTTTATGTCTGCTGAAAGCCGAAAAAGGCGTTGGCGGTATCTCAGAAAGTTCTTACCACTATAGATGGTGTGACCGGTGACGTCAAGTATTTACAAATGGGACACCCTCTGTTGATTCCCGCCAGGCAGAATATACAGTAAAGTTAATGAAGACAACATGAAATTTCTTTCTAATTAATTGTAAAACTCATTTATTTTTAATTTTTTGTGTGAAATGCGATAGCTTATAGCATTCCTAAGCAAGTTTAAAGACAGTTTTGATAACAATTTGCTGTGACACCACAATCTAGTTAGAAAACCTGATCTGGCCTATGTAAACTATAGGAACTCTTGGCCAGTGTGTTTTGTCTCAAATCAACAGAGGGCGTTCTAAATGTAAACAACGGTCACCTCATCTATAGGTTTTAGTTCATAGGTACATTATGTACTCGTATGGTTTAGTTACAATTGGGCTGAAATGAGTCACATATCCTTTTCAACTCATGATATTACCTGAGACTAATATTCGTCGAATATTAGTCTCAGATATTACTAAGGTCAGCTGTGTATTTATTACGTCACACATTTGTAGAAGATCCCGCCTCTTCTATCATTGGCGTATCCAGGGGGGGGGGGGGCAGCAGGCCATGCGCGCTTTGCACGTACTGGTTTCAATATTCAAGCTTAACAAGAGGGCTTCGGGAATGTTTTTCTGGACCATTTAAGTTAAAAAACTAGTGTTTTTTTTGCTCGATTCGCGCTCACTTTTTCAACAGGTTTCAACATTATAATGGGTCTCAAAACACACCAAATATTCTAAATATTTTGTGGGGACGTTAAAAACGTCATACTGGACCATTTAAGTGTTAGAAATGTCAATGTTTGCGTACATCGCGCGCATTATTAGTTTGAATGTTTCATTATTCAAGCTTAACAAGATGGCATTGCAGGACAGTTTCCCATGACCATTTTAGTTCAAAATTGTTTTTGCGCGCTCCACGCGCATATTTTCTACAGGTTTTAACATTATAATGGCCCTTAAACCATGCCAAATATTCTAAATATTATGTTGGGGACGTTAAAAACGTCATATTGGACCAATCCAAGTGTAAATGTCAATTTTTGCGTACTACTTCGCGCATTAGTTTCAATGTTTCATTATACTGTACATGCTTGACAAGATGGCTTCAGGATAGTTTTCCAAGACCATTTTAGTTCAAAAAGTCAACAAATTTGCGCGGAGATTTTATGCAGGTTTTAACATTATATTGGCCCTCAGACCCACCAAATATTCTAAATTTGTGGGGGAAGTTAAAAACATCATACTGGACCAAAGTTTTAATGCAAAAACTACACCAAATATTCTAAATAATATGTGGGGGACGTCATTATCATACTGGAACATTGGTGTTAGAAATGCAATTTGTTTCCGCGTTTCGCGCGCGTATTAATTTTAATATTTTATTATTTAAGCTTAACAAAACGGCTTCAGGCGGTTTTCCATGACCATTTAAGTTGTTTTAACATTATGACCCTCAAACCACACCAAAAATTCTAAATATTATGTGGGGGACGTTATTATCATGCTGGACCATACTGAATATTTTCTACAGGTTTTAACATTAACATATGGCATTTAAACCATATCAAATATATCTAAATATTATGGAGGACGTTAAAAACATCATACTTATAAGTGTTAAAAATGCCAAATCTTGCGCGCTTCGCGCGTATTACTATTTGTTTCAATATTCAATTATTTAAGGGTACTGCACCACGGTAGAATTCCTCCGCCAATATTTTTTATATTCACTGTGAACAAAGTTTGAACGATTATAAGAACGAATCTCGAATAAAAAATTGGGGTCACCAGCTTACTTTTTGAGCTACAGCCATTTCAAAACACGTGTTTTTAGCCAGTTTCGACTACTATTTAGTACACAATCCTATGGAAATAGAATTTTTAGGTCGAACATTTCTGTATTTAAAAGGAAAACCGCTCCGCCAATTTTTTTTGGAATTTTAATAAAAGTTGCGCATTTATATGCACTATAGATTAATGAAATAAAAAAATAGGGTCACCAGCTTATATTTTGAGATAATTCCATAAAAAGGCCGATATTTTGGGGTCAACAATGTTGGAAATGCTCGTCAATTAGCGTGTGTTTGTCATGCCATTGCAAAGTTGACGCAACAAGTTTGCCCATTAGTCAGGGATTAAAATACACCTTGGAAAGTAGTCATCAATTAGCAATAAGACAACTGAGTGTTAATTTTTTAACAACACAGGATGGGTGGGGTCAACCGGTACGGTCACACCTAAAATTGCAATTGAACAACTGATTCGCAAACCTATCCGTGCCCAGTATCGCTTCAACCCCTTGCCGTTACGTAAGTGACTTAAAGGTGTATGTTCCGATCACTTTAACTTTTTTTTATTTCAAATATTTTGATAT